>JARQAB010000078.1:0-174371 GCA_036172955.1 Meloidogyne arenaria | reverse complement strand
TTACGGTATTTGGCCATAGCAGAATCAAGTGAGTTAATTTTGATTAAAGAACAAGGATAAAATGGAAAGGAGAATGTCTCCGTTATTTTGTGTTAAATTTTGGCGCTTGCGTTACGTTTTGCACTTAATTTGGCCAAACTTAGCGCATAAAAGCGCAAGAATATACCACAAATCTGACTGCCAAATAGGAAAAAGGCACGAACTTCAACTGTCCCGAACGCTCAATAAGCCTGAGCTCAAATGACCTCAACCGTTTAATTTTCCGCTTCGCCAAAAATGGACCATTGAGTCCCAAATTGTTAAATCTAATGATCTTCTTTCACTTTATTTTTTCCACTTATTTTTCGTACTAATAAAACGGTGTCCGGTGATTTGTGTCTGGTATAATTGGTCTCTAAACATCTTTCTCGGCTCCGCGGCGCCCACAATTCCCAACGCCTTAAAATTTTAAAGCCAATTTTCCAAATCCCAAATTTCCGGTACTCAATAAAAAAACTGCCCCCCCCCCCCCCCCCCCCCCCCCGATTATATTTTAGAATTTTACTTTTTTTTGTTTTTCAGCCAAAACGTTATATGTAAAAATGGTATGTTTTTCCGTCTGAAAGTTTCAATTAGATATATTTAAATTCCTTAATTCTGATCAATTATCATCTATACAACAAACCAAATTGTTATTTCAAAAAAAATTTTTATTAATGAATATGTGAAT
The DNA here is from genome assembly GCA_036172955.1 of Meloidogyne arenaria. Taxonomy (NCBI): domain Eukaryota; kingdom Metazoa; phylum Nematoda; class Chromadorea; order Rhabditida; family Meloidogynidae; genus Meloidogyne; species Meloidogyne arenaria. The sequence continues at coordinate 173,662 of JARQAB010000078.1, read as the reverse complement.
TGAATTGGCTCGGAGGAATTCAGCCGACTTGAAAATTGTAAAATTTTTTTATTAATTCTGGCTAATTTTTATTTTTAGCTTCATACTTTTGATAAATTTTCATGTTATTATCCTAAAACATGGTTGAAAAACAGAACCGGAAATTTTATGGACTTGGAATTAAATGACCAAGCTTTTAAAGAAAAAAGGTTTTTAAAAGATAAGTTTTATTTAAAAATTAATCCATTTTAGTGGATACATTGGAATGAGAAAAATCAATTCCAATGTTTTAAATGTTACTGAAACAAACATGCATCTTAGAGTTTTGTACACGGGACCACATGGTACCTTTTTAATTATTTTAATTATTTGAAGCTTTGGCCGTAAGATGTATTTCAGGAGTCGGCCAAAATGTTGACATTTCGAACAAATTTTTGTTTTTGCGTATATTTTTATTTTTTCGTACCGCAGGCAAAAATTTGTATAATTTTAGAACGCAAAAATGCGAAAAAATTCACATTTTTGAGCATGTCCTCCCAATATTTCCCTTTTCTCCATTTCGGATTGTGTTAGGAGACTAATGTAAGCCCCCTGTGATAAATGAGTATCGTACTCGCTGTATTTTAGCCATGTTCCAAATCCCCTCCGATTTTGGATTCGCTAGGCGGTCTGAGTTGAACGGTATATACTTTCCACCACCGAAAATACCTGTGAACTGAGATTCAAATTCGGGACTCAATTACAAAACGCAAAAAGTTATCCGGTTACAATCTAAGGTACCCGCAAGGGCCAATGTATTGTCAAGCTATTCCATTTAGCTCAAAAAATTATCCAAAAAAGCGACGCCTGGTATGGTTACGTGCACCTCAATGTTACCCCCCCCCTAAATCGAACCATGTCTGCGTGTCCCGGGGTCTATATTTTTAAACGAAGTTATTCCTCGGCAGAACCTTGGCCTGTTTCCATCTTGTCTATATCTGAAAATTTTCTTTTTAATTCATTAAACATTTCATTTAGTTTATATTCAAATTTCCAAACATTCCAGAGAAAATCTTAAACAAATGGAAAATTGCTCGTTATTTACTTGAACAAGTCTTTAAAATGTTTCTTTGAACTTGTTGACTTTTAGAGATCTATATGTTAATCCAAAATTTATTGAACTACAGTGCGGTGCATATGTTTACGGACAAAAGGCATTTAAAAAATGAAAACCCAATTTGTTCGAAAAATTGATTTACTTATCGAAATGTATAAAATAATTTTTATAGCATTCTTTATGCTCTATCAATCGATACAAGTTTTCCCCCCCGATTCCAAACAGATTAGTTTATCTACAAAAAAATTACCCAAATAAATTATTATACCTTAACTTTTTGTGGTGCATATGTTTAACGGACAAATTTGGAATAAAACCTTGTATTTTCCTTACTTTAGTTGTGCCAAAAAATTCGTACAAAAATTTGTGTGAACATTTCCATGGTACTGAGTAGAAAAGTTAAAAAAGAAAACGAAGGCTCTGTACCTACTTTATTCATCGAGACTCGAATTCTCAAAAATCAACGGCAAAGGTCGGGGTACAGTACTTAAAACAAATATTTTAACCCCACAGGTGCTTTTATAAAAAATTTTCTTTTAGGCTCATTTAAAAAGCCCATAAAAATTTGCTACACAAATAGTCCAAGATTTTATTTTTCCAATATAAAACTCATGGAGCCTGAAGGTAGGGTAATTTTTATGTTATCGTTTTGTGGGGTATTTGTAGGTGATTTTACCATTTTTATGTGAAAGTCGATGTACGTCGAACCAACTATTTTTAGAATAAATTAGACCAGGGCTTCTTTGTAGCAAAGTTTTATGGGCTTTTAAATGAGTCTAAAAGAAAAATTTTTATACAAAGCCCTTGGGGGTTAAAATATTTGTTGCAAGCACTGTTACCCCCATTACCGGTTGGATTTTTGAGATTCGAGATCTCTACACAAGTAAGAAGTTATAGACTCCGTTCTTTTTATTTTCTACTCAGTATTTCCTATGGAAATGTTCACAGAAGAAATTTTTGAAGAATTTTTGCAACCAACTAAAGTAGGAAAATAGAAGGTTATTTAATTTGTCCGTAAACTATATGCACCACAAAAATGAGGATTTATAAATTTTGGTTTGATTAATTTTTTGTAAATCGTAAATGAATTTGATCCAATTGATGGATCATTAGATAGTGCAATAAAAAAATACGATCTAAATTATATAATCCCGGGGTTTTTTTTTATAATTTATTTTTTTCATATTAAATTAGATTTTATGTTTTCAATGCCTTTGGTCCGTAAACATATGCCACCGCACTGTATTAGAGGTGATGAAAATAAAACATCAAAAATACCTATACAAATTTAATTCTAATAGAGCATAAATTATGAAAATTTTAATAAAAATTCTGATATGTTTTTTACATTTGCAATGAATTATCTGTTGTGTAATCACTCAAGGTAGGTGAGAAGGAGGTGCTTTTTCGATATTTTGAGGTTTACCAGTAGGTTATCGAGTGTGCTGATGTGAGTTCGAATCTATGCTAAAATTTGCGTCTCGGAGATTACATAGGTTTACTTAGGCATTTTGAGCTTGAGAAATAAACGGGCTGTCGGATTCAAGTGAAGTCAACAGCTTGTAATCTTGCGTTTCAAATGGGTGTGGAATAGTTAAAGTAGATAAGTTCTCAGATATTTTAAGCTCAGATTCAGACTCCGCACAAAACGATTACTTATTGGAAAACAAAAAAAAATTAAAAAACACTGGATCATTTTTATAGGTAACCGAACTTGCCCCATCACTTTCCCTAATCAATTTACCATTTATTCTGAGAATGAGAAAAATGCAATTGAAATATTTAAAATTTTAACAAGTTGGAGCAACCAATTTTTCAAGTGTTTGTTGTAGTTATAACGCCTTACTTCACGACCTTATTGTACAGGTAGGGGTTGGATTTTTCGTAAATATACATATGGGATTATATTTTAATACAAAACCATTGGGGATTTTAAGTAAGGTTGCCAAAATGGGTCGACTCGGACCGAAGGATTGAGTCGGTTTTAAGTAGAGACCGGCGCGGGACGGGATCCCGCGCGGGATTTTGCGGGTCCCGCTCCCGCAATCCCGCACTTTTTTCGATTTGCAGGATTTTGCGGGGATGCGGGATTTTGCGGGTTTTTCCCGCTGGGAGGGGGGATCGCCCCCTTATTGGTTTTTTTTTTTGTCCGCCGGGATCCGTCCCGCAAAGATTTTTTAAAAAAATCCCGCATGCGGGATCCGCAAATTTTTGAATTTTGCGGGATTTTGGGAAAATGGAGGATTTTGGCTAATAACTTTATAATCTCAAAAAAATTTTCGTGCAACAAAGAACACCTGCGGCGCTTAGAAAAAGGTAAATACCAATTTGGTTCGCTGGCCTCCCTAAAATCTCGAAATTTTTGCCGCAAAAAAGCGCTGAAAATGAAGGAAGTTCGATACTGGCCTTCTAAAATTTTTGCCTGCCGCCCATGGAATCATCATTATTACATCGAAACAAAAAATTGTCCAAATTGTTAGATCAAGATTTGTTTCAGCTCAAGCTATTCTAATTCGTATACTCGAATTTTCCGACGAATATGTATAAGTTTGCCCTTTATGCTCTTTTTATTTTTTTTGATAATTTGGGACCTGGATAAGGCTTATCGTTTGTACCAACCAATATATATTTGCTTTTTTTTTTTTTGTACCAACCCATATATTATTCCACAAATATTTTGTTTTATGGTTTTTAAAAGAATTACTAAATATATTACATAGAATTACTGAGGAGAGAAACTGGCGAAAAAATAAAATTTGGCAGAAAAGAAGGACAAAATTGGACTGTTTCTATTACCATTTTATAAAAATCAAAGATGTTTAAGTTGATGGAATGTTAAGCACAAAAGAAAAGACGAATAAAATAATACATCTTCTATTCGTTGAAATAATTAATGTCTTTTTAACAGATTGAAAAATATTTTTTAGGCTTTATTTTTTTACTCTAATGTCGGTCCGCAAATTTCGGGGTCCGCAAAATTCGGCAAAATTGGCTTCTTAACTGGATCATACTTCGTACAAATTTCGAGTACATGTTGGTTGGTACAAACGATAAGCACTTATCCAGGTCCCAAATTATCAAAAAAATCATAAAGGGCAAACTTATACATATTCGTCGGAAAATTCGAGTATACGAATTAGAATAGCTTGAGCTGAAACAAATCTTGATCTAACAATTTGGACAATTTTGTTTCGCTGTAATAATGATGATTCCATGGGCGGCAGGCAAAAATTTTAGAAGGCCAAGTATCGAACTTCCTTCATTTTCAGCGCCGCAGGCAAAAATTTCGAGATTTTAGGGAGGCCAGCGAACCAAAATTTACCTTTTTCTAGCGCGCAGGCGAAAATTTTTTGAGATTATAAAGTTATTAGCCAAAATCCTCCATTTTCCAAAAATCCCGCAAAATTCAAAAAATTTTGCGGGATCCCGCATGCGGGATTTTTTAAAAAATCTTTGCGGGACGGGATCCCGCGGGAAAAACCCCGCAAAATCCCGCATCCCGCAAAATCCTGCAAATCGAAAAAAGTGCGGGATTGCGGGAGCGGGACCCCGCAAAATCCCGCGCGGGATCCCGTCCCGCGCCGGTCTCTACTTAAAACCGACTCAATCCTTCGGTCCGAGTCGACCCATTTGGCAACCTTACTTAAAATCCCCCAATGGTTTTGTATTAAAATATAATACCCATATGTATATTTACGAAAAATCCAACCCCTACCTGTACAATAAGGTCGTGAAGTAAGGCGTTATAACTACAACAAACACTTGAAAAATTGGTTGCTCCACTTGTTAAAATTTTAAATATTTCAATTGCATTTTTCTCATTCTCAGAATAAATGGTAAATTGATTAGGGAAAGTGATGGGGCAAGTTCGGTTACCTATAAAAAATGATCCAGTGTTTTTTAATTTTTTTTGTTTTCCAATAAGTAATCGTTTGTGCGGAGTCTGAATCTGAGCTTAAAATTCGAGAACTTATCTACTTTAACTATCCACCCCATTTAAACGCAAGATTACAGCTGTTGACTTCACTTGAATCCACAGCCCGTTTATTCTCAAGCTCAAAATGCCTAAGTAACCCTATTGTATCTCCGAGACCGCAAATTTTTAGCATAGATTCGAACTCACATCAGCACACTCGATAACCTACTGGTAAACCTCAAAAATATCGAAAAAGCACCTCCTTCTCACCTACCTTGATGATTAGCAAACAGATAATTCATGCAAATGTTAAAAACATTCAGAATTTTTATTACAAAATTTCATAAATGCTCTATTAGAATAATTTGTAGAGGTATTTTTGATGTTTTATTTTCATCAAATAATACAGTGCGGTGCATATGTTTACGGACAAAGGCATTGAAAACATAAAATCTAATTAATATGAAAAAAATAAATTTATAAAAAACCCTGATTATATAATTTAGATCGTATTTTTTATGCACTATCTAATGATCCATCAATTGGATCACATTCATTTACGATTTACAAAAAATTAATCAAACAAAATTTATAATCCTCATTTTGTGGTGCATATGTTTACGGACAAATTAATAACCTTCTATTTTCCTACTTTAGTTGGTGCAAAAATTCTTCAAAAATTTCTGTGAACATTTCCATAGATACTGAGTAGAAAATAAAAAGAACGGAGTCTATAATTCTTACTTTGTAGAGATCTCGAATCTCAAAAATCAACGGGTAATGGGGGTACAGTGCTTCAAAAAATATTTTAACCCCCAAGGGCTTTATAAAAATTTTTCTTTTAGACTCATTTAAAAGCCCATAAAATTTGCTACAAAAGAGCCCTGGTCTAATTTATTCTAAAAAATAGTTGTTCGACGTACATCGACTTTCACATAAAAATGGTCAAAAAATCACCTAAAATACCCCAAAAACGATAACATAAAAAATTACCCTACCTTCAGCTCCATGAGTTTATATTGGAAAAATAAAATCTTGGACTATTTTGTAGCAAATTTTATGGGCTTTTAAATGAGCCTAAAAGAAAATTTTTATAAAAGCCCTGGGGGTTAAAATATTGTTTTAAGTACTGTACCCCGATTTGCCGTTGATTTTTGAGATTCGAGATCTCGATGAATAAAGTAGGTACAGACTTCGTCTTTTTACTTTTCTACTCAGTATCCATGGAAATGTTCACACAAATTTTTGTAGAATTTTTGCACCAACTAAAGTAGGAAAATACAAGGTTATTCAATTTGTCCGTAAACATATGCACCACAAAAAGTAAGGTTATAAATTATTTGGGTAATTTTTTTGTAGATAAACTAATTGTTGGAATCGAAACTTGTATCGATTGATAGAGCATAAAGAATGCTATAAAAATTATTTTATACATTTCGATAAGTAATTCAATTTTTCGAACAAATTGGGTTTTCATTTTTAAATGCCTTTGTCCGTAAAACATATGCACCGCACTGTAGTTCAATAAATTTTGGATTAAATATAGCTCTCTAAAAGTCAACAAGTTCAAAGAAACATTTAAAGACTTGTTCAAGTAAATAACGAGCAATTTTCATTTGTTTAAGATTTTTTGGAATGTTTGGAAATTTTGAATATAAAACTAAATGAAATGTTAATGATTAAAAGAAAAATTTTCAGATATAGACAAGTGGAACAGGCCAAGGTTCTGCCGAGGAATAACTTCGTTTAAAAATATAGACCCCGGGACACGCAGAAATGGTTCGATTTAGTACATTGAGGTGCACGTAACCATACCAGGCGTCGCTTTTTTGATAATTTGAGCTAAGGAATAGCTTGACAATACATTGGCCTTGCGGTACCTTAGATTGTACCGATAACTTTTGCGTTTTGTAATTGATCCCGAAATTTGATCTCAGTTCACAGGTATTTGGTCGGTGGTGGAAAGTAGTACCGTTCAACTCAGACCGCCTAGCGAATCCAAAATCGAGGGGATTTGGAACAGGCTAAAATACAGCGAGTACTATATCATTTATACAGGGGGGCTTACATTAGTCTACTACATCCGAAATGGAGAAAAGGAGAATATTGGGAGGACATGATCAAAAATGTGAATTTTCGCTTTTTGCTTCTAAAATTTACAAATTTTTGCCTGCGGTACGAAAAAATAAAAATATACGCAAAAAACAAAAATTTGTTCGAAATGTCAAAATTTTGGCCGACTCCTGAATACGATCTTACGGCCAAAGCTTCAAATAATTAAAATAATTAAAAGTTACCATGTGGTGCCCGTGTAGAAACTCTAATATGCATGTTTGTTTCAGTAACATTTAAAAACATTGGAATGATTTTTCTATTCCATGTATCCACTAAAATTGATTAATTTTTAAATAAAAACTTATTTTTAACCTTTTCTTAAGCTGGTCATTTAATTCAAAGTCATAAAATTCCGGTTCTTTTTCAACATGTTTAGGATAATAACATGAAAATTTATCAAAAGTATGAAGCTAAAAATAAAAATTAGCAGAATTAATAAAAAATTACAATTTCAAGTCGGCTGAATTCCTTCCGAGCCAATTCATTCACATATTCATTAATAAAATTTTTGAAATAACAATTTGTTTGTTGTATAGATGATAATTGATCAGAATTAAGGAATTTAAATATATCTAATTGAACTTCAGACGGAAAAACATACATTTTACATAAACGTTTTGGCTGAAAAAAACAAAAAAAAGTAAAATTCTAAAATATAATCGCAGTTTATTGAGTACCGGAAATTTGGGATTTGGAAAATTTGGCTTTAAAATTTTAGGCGTTGGGAATTGTGGGCGCCGGAGCCGAGAAAATTTTAGAGACCAATTTACCAGACCAAATCACCGGACAACCGTTTTATTAGTACGAAAAATAAGTGGAAAAAATAAGGAAAGAAGATCATTAGATAAAATTTGGGACTAAATGTCATTTTTGGCGAAGCGAAAATTAAACGGTTGAGGTCATTTGAGCTCGCTTATTGAGCGTGGGACAGTTGAGCGTGCTTTTCTATTTGGCAGTCAGATTGGGTATATTTCTTGCGCTTTTTGCGCTAATTTTGGCCAAATTAATGCAAAACGTAACGCAAGGCCAAAATTTAAAACACAAATAACGAGACATTCTCCTTTCCTTTATCCTTTCTTTATCATTTCTCACTTGATTCTGCTATGGCAAATACCGTAAATCTTCTAATAGAACCACATGTGCTTGTATTTTCGATACTCTCGTAGAGTGTGTATATTAGGGTTATGCTTCTACTAGAGAGTGTGCTTTTATTTTTATAGGGTGTGGTTATATTGGAGAGTGTGCTTCTTTCAGAGAGTGTGGTTCTATTAGAAGATTTACGGTATAATGGAATTGAACATGGAAGAAAAAGCTGGCCATTATGTCATATTAAAAAAAACGATTCCGCCTTTATTTTCATAAGAGCCTAATTTTGTTTCACATTTATTTTCCTTTTTGTAAAAATGACAATAATTCAATTCTATGAGGAAATCAAAAAAGACCGTGATATGGGTGTTTATGCATAGTTACTAAAATCTTCTGAAATTCTACATAATTGTTGAAAATAATTAATATTAACTTTTTTTTTAATTTATCACTGGGAATATTTCTAAAAAAATTTTATCTTAAACATATGGGTGGATCTAGAACATTTTCTAATCCTCCTTCCTCTAAGGATGTTGTTGTTTAGCAGCCCCTAACTGTTCAGTATGATGATAATTTTTTCTTTCTGCATAATCGGGATTCTGAGCGTTCAAAGCCTGTGGTGGTTGTATATTTCCTGGTTGGAATAAAGCTGAGGGGGGAGGGGCTACAAGCCTGGCAGAATTTTGGGAAGAGTTCAGGTCTGGAGTATCTTGAGTTGACATAGCTACTCGAATCATATGCATTATAGAAAAAACGGGAAACACCTAAAAAATTTTTTGTAAATTTGTTATTTAGATCCATGAATTTATATGAGAGGAAATTAACGTTTGGATGACGTTTTAGAAGGAAAAAATTTTTTATTTAACCAAGCATCTTTACTAAATATCCTTTTGTTCTCAACAACTCTAATAAATAACATTAACTAACACAACTAAATATCTCAGAATTTTTGGATATTTGAAAAATTATATAGTGTAAAGCATATAGCTATTTAAATCCTAAGGCTGTGCAGTAGGCGACGTGATTAATGGCTAACACATCAGTCCGGTCTACTGAAGATGCTGGTTCGCTCCCAGCCGCCGAATAACCTTTTGCACTAGTTAAAGGAGAGAAATAACTTTACTATAGTCAAAAGATTCTGAAACTTTTGGATTTCTTCCCTAACTAAAAAATTATCCAAGCCATAATATTTTAATTATGATTGCTCGACATCTAAAAATTTAGACGTTGGTTCTTAAAAATTAATGTATCCCTTTATTATTAAACGAAAAAAATTTTTTATTGCCTTGATCTGAAGGTGCTGAACACGTTCCTCCCAAATAAAGGTAAAGAGCTGCAAATGCAATAAAGTGTAGTAGGGCAAACCAGCGATGAACAAAAGTAGCCACAAGTATGTGAATTATCGCCTTTATGAGAAAACTTTTTTGAGAGAAATTCTCAAAAAAACTAACAGCTCCAAAAGAAACATAACGATTAATACAATGTTGATACCACGCTTTTGAACATTTTCTTGTCTTAAAGAATTAATTCCCTCAGTTGTTTGGGCAAACAAAGCATCTAATGATTTTCTTTGTTGGCCATGAGATGAATAAATGGCCGCCCCGTCTTGTACTGTTCCATAGCTTGTTTGTTGTTTGTTACTAGAATATTTTTTTATAATTTTATTGTGATTAAGAGCTTTTAGGTTTTTATTTATAATTAGGGTTGGTCCCCGACGGGGGGGGGGGGGGAGGGCCACGGGGAAAATTTTCGGGGAGGCAGCGCCACGGGGGGGGGACGGGGACGGGGAAAATTTTTTATTTTTTTACGGGGGGGGGACGGGGACGGGGGAAAAATTTTTACGGGGAAATTTCGGGGAATCAAAATTTTCTTTGGCGCCTTCGGCGCCAAAAATTTTCATTTTTTTGCGCCGCAGGCGAAAATTTTGGGAATTTTGAAGGTCCTTAAGCTAGATTTCTTCCATTATTTGCGCCGCAGGCGAAAATTTTGGGAATTTTGAAGGTCCTTAAGCTAGATTTCTTCCATTATTTGCGCCGCAGGCGAAAATTTTGGGAATTTTGAAGGTCCTTAAGCTAGATTTCTTCCATTTTTTGCGCTAAAGCTGAAAAATCTAGAGTTTTGAATTTCAAAAAATAATATCAAAGATTTAAAGTCGTCTCTTGTATTAAAAAAAGTTAAAATAATCTGAAAATAAGTCTCAAACGATTAGTACTCGAACCCAACACTCCTTTAAATAAAATCAAGCGCCTTAACCACTCAACTAACCGCTCATCTAATTAGTTCTGAAAGAAAATATATTTCTCTTACTCAGTAAAAGAAATATCAAAGAGGAAGAAAATATTTTTAGTTCTGCATAAAAATTTCGGGGGGAGCTCGGGGAAAATTCTCCCACGGGGGGGGACGGGGACGGGGAAAATTTTTTATTTTTTCACGGGGGGGGGACGGGGACGGGGAATTTTCAAAAAATCTCTCAAATTCCCCGACTTTCGGGGACGGGGACGGGGACGGGGACCAACCCTATTTATAATAAAGAATACACAAAAAAATTTTTTAGAGAGGATTTTTCCATTATTTCTAATAGAAAATGGGCATCATTGCAGAACTTATTATCTATTCTATCTAGGTTTCAGACTTTCAAACATTTGTGGGTGAATCTTCCCAGGGATTGAGAGGGATATTAGTGTTTAACATTAAGCTAAACCTTGCCCGGAAATAAACCAAAAAATCCCTGGACTTCCAGCTAAACACTTGAAATCTATATGAGAGGGGAGGGGCTTCTATTAGAGATGACATCCATTGGGAGACATTTGGTAGGCGTCTATTGGAGGGATCTTTCTCTTTTCTAGTCTTATTGTCCCAGTTACGGTATAATTTTTCTTTTTTACAAACTCATTTTCAGCAGCACATTCATTATTTAAAACCTCCAAGTCATCACTCATAGAAAGAGAAACATAAGCATAATTGACCTTTTTTTTAAATTAATTTCATTAAAAAAATTAAATTTCAAAAAACAAACAGTAGCATAGGTAAACAAAAAAGGAAGAGAAGAAAGTATAGCAATTTGATTTAAATCTCCAAGCAATAAAAGTATTATAGCAAATGCTGTAACTAAAACAGTTGCACGGTGTGATTCTCGGGTTGGTGAAGATTCCTATTTTTAATTTTATAGAATGAGAATTTATTCCATTAACCCCTCTATGAGAATTTATTCCATTAATAATTCATTGTTTACCTCAATAAGTAATTTGCTCATTTGAGGAAACAATCCTTCATTAGCAATGCCTTGGACTACTCTAGAAGTACCCAGCGTAGAAGAAAGTATTGCTGACAAACAAGAAATGTAAAGACCTCCAAGAAATACAAGTTTGGTTAATGATAATTTTTCTGATATCATTGCATCACATTGAAGGGCATTTCTTTTAAAAGAGATTTTTTTGAAGAGAGAAACTGAGGAAATTCTTTTTTGTAATTTTATTTAATGTAAGAAGGATTCCCTCCTCAATTAATTTTTATTTATCTACCTGTCAACAGAAGCACCCAAAAGTAACATAAAAACAAAACAAAGTCCAAAACTAAATCCAAGCGCCCCCAATTCACCTTCAGCTATATTTCTCAACGGATCTACCAAATTGCCGCTCATGTTAACACATAAAAAATATTTTAATAAAATTAATAGAAAATTCTTTTTTAAAGTCAAGTATGGAAAAGCGATTGGACTATTCCTACACAAGACCCTGGTTTTCTTTGAGATTCCTGTATTCACTTTAATTCCTGGTTTAAATTTGGGAAAGAACAGGCTCAGGATTTTGAATTTTGGTACTAGAATATGATTTAAGGCATCAACAAAGTTGCCCTCTACTAGAAGAGAGGAGAGGGAGAACTCTCTACTACAAGTTCCTCTCTACACAAAGTTCCTCTCCTTCATTTCCTAAAGAAAAAGTTCTCGCTAAGGTATGTACTTGAGAGACTAATTTAAAAAAAAACTTTTATTACCAGCCAAAACGCCAATAAAATTAGCAAACAAAACGCCAAAAACACTAAAGAAATTATTAGCCTCGTAATGTTGTTGTTGATGATCTTCAGCAGCACCTAGGGCAAGTGTTGCTTTGTCACTGCAATTTTCAGATCCATAATTTGAATACCAATTAGCAGAGAGTTGTTTGGCAGTTAGTGGGTAAATACCAGCTTCTGGATTTTTCAAAAAAATTTTTGGAAATTTTTTTTTAGAGATTTTTAAAAATTTTCGGAAAATTTTTTTGAAATTAAAAAAATTTTTTTGAAATTTTTTAAAAAATTTTAAAAAAAATTTTGGAATTTTTTTGGAAATTTTTTTGAAAAATTTTTGAAAATTTTTTAAAACCCCAAAATTATCAACAACCCCTTTACCAGGGTCAGAAGGTGTAAGTAAAAATGCCCCAAACAGAAAATCTCCAATAGCCATTCCAAGAAAGCACATTAACAACAATTGTAGACGAATAACAAAATGAAGTCCAGCAAAATTTAAAACTTTTAAATTACAAAATATTTACTAAATTTCCAATAAAATTCAAAAAACCATTCAAAAGAAGCAAAATAACAACAGAAAATGTTTTCGTAGCTACAGGACTATCTATTCCCATTAATTGTGCCATAGACTCTCCAAAGCCTAGAGCAACTAAAGAAGTAGCACAAGCTTGGCCAAATGTGTAAATAATTCCTATAGCACCACCTATACGTTTTCCTAATACATGAGAGACTAGAAAATAGATTCCGCCACTTTGGACCTTAAAATAGGGAAAATAGTGTTAAGAATGGAGAGAGTCTGTGATTTGATTTACTGTATTTATTTTTTATCAAATGGGGCTTAATATTGAGAGGGTTTCACTATTATGTTCTAGAGGAAATTCATAGTCTATGAGAGAGGCCTCCACTAGATACAACTTCAAAAATATCTTTGTAATCTTCTAAAGGGAACGGATAGTCATGAGTAGGGTTATCTATTCAGAACCGAACCGAAGAACTTTTTTTTCGGTTTTTTGGTTTGGTTCCCAAAATCCGAAGATTTTCCAAAACCAACCGACATCCCTAATCACGAGGATCACGTATCTTTCAGTACCTGGCATCTCTCACAAATTCCAATGGCTGATAGCACTGTAACAGAAGAGAATAAAGTGCACAAGGCAAGTGCAACAATAGCTTGAAAGAAACCGGCTGTCCCCTAAAATTTTCCTTTTAAAAATTATTTATAAATCGTAAAATCAAGTGCTGGATATTTGACATTTTTCTGATTCCAGTACTTATCAAGCTCCATTCTGGCTTTTTTGATCTACAGATTCGGCTCTGGAACTGAAATTTGGCTTCTGAATTGCTAGAATTGAAGCCGGCTTTTAAAATTAAAGTCCGTCTCTGAGCATTCATAAGAATGAGCTTTAGCCGGCCACGTAAATTTTTTTCACTAAACTTTTAGTTAGATACCTAACACTAATTAAAAAGTAAAAACTAACAACAATCCATCCCATACGAAGAAAAATAACAATTCCAAATATATTAACTATAACAGTCGGAAATACAGCATTCCAAGCATTAACCAAAGTTGGCTGTTGAAGAAGAAAATTTTTCTTCCACCAAGGTACTTCTTCAGTACTAAATGGTTGCTGGGAGAATAAAGAATCGGGGCCTTCTTGAAATGATTGTTGTTGTTGTTGAATTGGATCCATTTGGTTTCTAATGGATGAAATTTTTTTATTAGTTAATTCTCCAACTTTTATCTTCAAATTTATCAGATTTTGACGATTTTTTGTCCCACGAGGGACAAGAAAATAGTCCGGCTGACTATAAAATTAAAGAGAAGCGGCCCCCAATTAAAAGAGAAGGTGTAGAAGGTGCTCAGTCATCTCACTCTAACTCTGTAAACTTTTACTCTTACTCTCGTTACCAGGATTGTCTGTAACTAAATTACAAAAATTTTTTAGATTGTGGACAACCCTGCTGTCACAATAATTAACCAATTTAATCATGAAAAATGTTAAAATACTTAATCATAAAAATATGCAACTTACTTTATTAAAATAACAATACACAATTAATTCAATTAATTAATTAAAATTTGCTGAAGCCAGGCAAATAAATAAATACTAACTCAATTAAAAATATTACTTCAACATTTCGGGTTGTCATTAAAGCATTTTATGGCAAAAACAAGTGTGTAGCTTATTAAGGGAAATTCATCATTTCTTTTTTCTTGGCACGCTTGCCTGCTAGATATATTTTCTATATAACTCCTAACCCCTTAACGGGTATCCCTCTAGCTATATATTCATTCTTTTTCTCTCTATTTTAAGCTAAAAAGTAGTGAGCAGTGTTTGTATTGTGGCCACAGAAAATGGCACTTTCTTGTTTTGTTAGAGAGACATTCCAACAACAAAAATACCCTTTTCAACGGAGGAATATAAAAGTAAAAAGCCTGGGCTTTCCAGCCTATAAAAAATAAAAATAAGCATATTTTTGAAAAGCAGTTAATTCGATTATAATATTGACTAGAAATACTATGACTTACAAAATTAATCAAAAATTAAGCAAAAATAAAGTCACTCAAAAAATTTTTTAAATCACTATAATAATTGATAGAGTAAGGATTTTTATGTTTTCCCGAATTCTCTAAGAGAAATCTATTGTGTTAATCTCCAAAAAAGATATTCCCTAAGAAATAGGGTAAAATAATCAAGCTAAATTAGAAAAATGTCCCTTCGAAGAGGAGAATCCCCTATCTCAAAAAGAAATCAATTAATGTTGATCTCCGGTGAAGTTGTTCACCAGAAAATGAGATAATAGTAATCAAGTGAAAGTTAATAATAATTTTAGAAAAATTTTCCTTAGGGGCTGAGGGAGTTAATGAATTATGTGAAACGTCGAAATGATCAAGACTTGAGAGTTAGAGTGGATTTAACTATCAAGTTTATTGTTATTTTAATTTAACAACTTTAAAATTTTATTACAAATAACCAAGTAAATTCAACGGAAATACTCATAATTTAATTCAAGATAGACAAAAAGTAAAATTATCTGAATTCTTTATCACTTTAAAATCAAATTTAGTTCTTTATTTATATTCATCAACATTTATAATCCAAACATATGCCTACCAATTTAGTAAAGGTCATCATGCCTAAATATAAAATACCGTATTTTCTCTAAAATAACCCCCCCCCCTCTAAAATAACCCCCCCCCCCTCTAAAATAACCCCCCTCTAGAGGTCGATCGAAAAAAATAACCCCCCCCCCTCTAAAATAACCCCCCCTCTAAAATAGCCCCCCCCCCCCTAAAATATTTAATTATTTTTTTGGCATTGCTATTTTTCAAACCACAGCACGGTTTAATCCCTATATTTCAATAAGATTAGAAATGATTATGGGGGATATCAGGGATTTGGAGGGATATAAGGGGATTCTGATGGATTAAGGGATGGCGGTGGATTAATATTGATTCGGGGATTTGGAGAGATATTAGGTATTAGGTGTGAATTTATGAATTAAAAGAGATAAGTATTAAGAGTATTTTTTCACTTTTATTCAATCAAATGTCCGATATCCTCCCAAGTCCCTGATATCTCAAATCCATTGATTTCCACCTTAATCCAGTCAAATTGGATTTTGAGAGGTCCACTAATAATCTTTTACTTCTTAAATCTCATAATATTCAACTTAATCCTCCAGCATTTCCCTTAATCTCTTAAAATCCATTAATATCCAACGATGTCTACTCCACTAATTCCATCCACTTGATCTCTCGACGAAGGATTAAAGTCATGTCACATTGACTTTAATACCTGAAAATGCCAAGATAGGCATCTTAATCCAATCCCTTTTAATATTATTAAACTTTGGGACTTAACTGAGTTATATAAAAGTGGGATAATAATCTAAAATAAGTTCTTAATTATGTATCCCGAACCTTAAACCAAGTTTTTTATGAATTTACGGACTGAGAAGTACTTGATGAAAGTTTTTGTGCTAGGATTTTCGTTAAGAAACCTTTAGTTTGTGATGAATTCTCTTAAATTTTAGAAAAATATTATTCAAAATTTGGTAAAAAATTTTGGTTTTCAGAAAATTTAGAGATCGAAAAAATAACCCCCCCCTCTAAAATAACCCCCCCCCCCTCTAAAATAACCCCCCTCTAGAGGTCGATCGAAAAAAATAACCCCCGGGGGTTATTTTAGAGAAAATACGGTAAGATTGTGTATGGGTATATAATTTAGGTAATTTTTTAGCTTTACCTAAAAAGCCTAAATATATCTTTTAAAATTTAAAAATTAAATTAGATTCATTATATTTCCTCTAAAATACTATCCAACTGAGCTATGTATTCCCCTTAATTTTTTAAATTTTATATACTGAATAAGAAGTAAGTTTTAAATCTACAGTTTACTAAAAGATTTGTTGTCTGCAATGATGGGGAGGCAAAAACTGGTAAAGTCTAATCTAAGACGAAGAATCTTGATTTGATATTTTAGAGGAAACAAGTTAAACGGATAAACGAAATTTTGTCGATTCTTCAACATTAAAAATACTCACATATTATAATCTATCTGTTTGTTAATCCAGTTAACATGATCATACACTCGAACAAATAAACTTATTTCTTTTTTTGTTGTACTTGTCATATATCACTGCAGTTCCATGATGAATACCGCCAATAACACTTTTACCAGAATCTTCAAACACCAAAGGCCCCTCGGAGTCTCCCATCTCAAGTGAGCCATCCGTAAAAAACATGTTTGTTATCAGCAATTGTTGAACCAGAACCTTAACACGGACCTTCTGCATGATTAGAGGAATTTTTTATCATGAGTAATCGAGGCTGTATTTACTTCAATAATCGCATTTGTTATCAAAATTATGAAACAAGTAGGCATTACAATAAAATTATTTATTTCCATTTCCAGTAAAAACGTAAAAGGAGAATATTTGTGAATTTAAGTGAAGGGTACTTTTCGGTTATGAGGTTACACATTTACAAATTTTAAAAAGTTCTCAAAATGGTCAATATATCATATAAGTATAGGCTAGAAAATGGTGCTGAGTCGAACGGTACCAATCTTTTAAGAAGATTCTTGTGGACCGAGATATAGGGCTTGAAATGGTCAAAAACCATAGGGAGTAATAAGCTCATTTTTGGGGTGAAAAATTCCATTTTTTGAATGATAGCTCATTCGAAAGAGCTCCTCGAGCTGAGTCGAATGGCACCAAAATCAAACCGATTTAAAAAGTTTGGACAAAGCTATGATCGTTTGTTTTAGCTCCTTACCTATGGACTCCCTATGATTTTTGACCATTTCGAGCTCTATATCTCGGTCCACAAGAATCTTCTTGAAAAAAGATTGGTACCGTTCGACTCCGCACCTTTTTTTACCCTATATATGATATATTGACCATTTTGAGAACTTTTTAAATTTGTAAATGTGTAACCTCATAACCGAAAAGTACCAAGTGAAGGATTTAAATCTATTAAATAGATGAAAATTAAGCTTATAGGTGATTTAGACGAAAAAGGTTAAATCAAAAGGAATTAAAAGTTAAAACTTTTCGGCTTTTTATTTATTCTAAAGTAAAAATAATAAAAAACGTAAATATTGGAAGGTAAAAATTATTTTAGCAATATTTTTTATAAATTACGAATTACAATAAACTATTTAAAAATAAAATGTCTCGATTAATGCATAAATGCAATGTAAAATAAAATTTTCTATGAGTCATACGTTAATATTACAAAATAGGAAAAAATGTGACGAATTTAACTTTTGTTATGTTGACCTTTTTACTCCCTCCTCCTCCAACAATACTTGCTTAAATAAGAAATACGACTATTTTGTCTAAAAAAGGAGAAAGAAATGAATTTGTTCACTAAGAGATAATGTGATACAATCGAGATGAATCTCTTAATAACTATTAGAAAAATGTTCCTTTGATTTTTTCAATTTAAAAAATTTGTCCACACAATTGTAGAATGTTCAGAACTGGAAATTTTAAAAATCAGTGTTCAGATTTATTCTCAATTAAATAAATTTTATTTTCTAGTGAAAGAAATTTTTTTTTAAATTTTCCATTTATTCGGTATAATATTCAATGATATTTCACAAAATGTATCACCATCCCCTTTTAAATCTATATTTCGAAACAGCTCTGATCTCGATTAACTCAGCCATTTTCTTCGAATAATTGGCGCATGATTCTTCCAATGAAGTAATAAGGCAAAGTTAGGGGAGTTAAAAAATAGAAAAGAAATAGAATTGGATAGAAAAAATTTTAACGAATTAAAAATTAAAATCAAAAAATTAAAAATTAATTTTCAAATTAAAATTAGGACATGAAAAAATTCTGATTTGGACAATACGAAATATATTGTATATACATGACGAAATATTTGATCGAATTTTTGTTTCATAATCATTAGAAATCTTTTCAATATCATTTTCATAAGTCAAGTAAATATTATCTCGACTTCTCCTGAAATAATCTGATGAACTGCTGCATAGCAAAGCTCGTGTCTACAAAACCAGCAGGATAACTAACCTAAATTAAAAATATGTTTATATAAAAGGTATTCTGCCAAATTAAAAATCCAATTTTCGATTTTTGGCAAGTTTATTAGTTTTTGACGGAAATTAGATGCTGAGAGCTAAAATATCTCATATTCCATTAATTAATAAAGTGCAGTCAAGAAAAGCAAGTAGTCTACAGAGGGGATTTATTTGAAGATGAAAAAATTATCGCATAAACCAAAAATTTACACGAAAATGTCCGAATTTTTTGCCTCCCTTTTAGCCCAAATTCCTTTTTCACCAATTTCTTTTCGCCCAATTTCTTTTTAAAATAATGTACTCACTTCATTTACATCATCAGAAAGACTGCTTAACAGCAATTCTTGAAAATTGTACGCAGAATCAGGTAACTGGCCATTATATTTTCCCCAAGCAGCTGTGCTATAGCATTCTGAAATACGTAATACAAAAATTTTATAACCATAAAATTCAACGTGCTCATACACTACTAATAATGAAGGAGACCAAATTCGGTATAGTTCAAGTGGTTCAGATAAAATTTTTAAATTTCAGTTAGACGGTTAGAGTAACATTGAAACAGCTTAAATTAACACATTAAGCGGGGTACGGTCCAAGTAGACACAAAGTCATAACTTGCTTCAAGATTTTCGAAGTTTTCAAAATTTAGTATTAAACGAATCCTCTCATCGAGCCAAACAATTGTTACCAAAATTGTTAAGGTTAGATTTTCAAGCTAGTTATGGATTTGCGCCTACTTGGCCGCCTGCCTACTTGGGCGTGTCCCGTTAAGCTGATTTGTTGGGTTTCATCGACGATTAATTTTAAATTTGCAATAAACGATTTAGTAGTTATTAATAGTGACCGGTAAAATCGATTTTTCCGGAACCGGATCCGGATTCCGGATTTGCAACTAGAGCCGGACCGGATCCGGCCGGATTTTTCCGGATAAATCCGGTCCGGTTTTAATCCGGTAAAAATAATTTCCGGAGTCCGGCAGAAATTATCCGGATTCCGGACCGGACTCCGGTTTTTTTCCGGATTTTTTCATCCATTTTTTCTTAAAATGTTGTAATATGTGTGTCGTTTATGTGTTAAAATGTTGTTAGGGTGATATCTAAAGATTTTGGAGGCTATGAAGGATATTTTGTGGATTTTTCGAGGTTAAAAGTTTGGAAAATAAAGTAATTCGTGGTTGGAATTTTGAAATTTGCTCCTACTTTCGTACAGGTCTGGCTTAATGGCATTCAAAAATTTTAAAAATTTTCGCCTGCGGCGCAAAAATGGAAGAAATCTGACTTAAGGACCTTCAAAATTATCAAAATTTTCGCCTGCGGCGCATGGAAGGGAGTTGAGATTAAGAGGACCTGGCAGGAAATCCTTGGAGGAAATATAGCTCTTTAGACTCCAAAATGCTCAAAAATTGGCAGGTACGATTACGAGGTAAAGGAGGCCTGTACGAAAGTAGGAGCAAATTTCAAAATTCCAACCACGAATTACTTTATTTTCCAAACTTTTAACCTCGAAAAATCCACAAAATATCCTTCATAGCCTCCAAAATCTTTAGATATCACCCTAACAACATTTTAACACATAAACGACACACATATTACAACATTTTAAGAAAAAATGGATGAAAAAATCCGGAAAAAAACCGGAGTCCGGTCCGGAATCCGGATAATTTCTGCCGGACTCCGGAAATTATTTTTACCGGATTAAAACCGGACCGGATTTATCCGGAAAAATCCGGCCGGATCCGGTCCGGCTCTAGTTGCAAATCCGGAATCCGGATCCGGTTCCGGAAAAATCGATTTTACCGGTCACTATTAATAACTACTAAATCGTTTATTGCAAATTTAAAATTAATCGTCGATGAAACCCAACAAATCAGCTTAACGGGACACGCCCAAGTAGGCAGGCGGCCAAGTAGGCGCAAATCCATAACTAGCTTGAAAATCTAACCTTAACAATTTTGGTAACAATTGTTTGGCTCGATGAGAGGATTCGTTTAATACTAAATTTTGAAAACTTCGAAAATCTTGAAGCAAGTTATGACTTTGTGTCTACTTGGACCGTACCCCGCTTAATGTGTTAATTTAAGCTGTTTCAATGTTACTCTAACCGTCTAACTGAAATTTAAAAATTTTATCTGAACCACTTGAACTATACCGAATTTGGTCTCCTTCATTATTAGTAGTGTATGAGCACGTTGAATTTTATGGTTATAAAATTTTTGTATTACGTATTTCAGAATGCTATAGCACAGCTGCTTGGGGAAAAATATAATGGCCAGTTACCTGATTCTGCGTACAATTTTCAAGAATTGCTGTTAAGCAGTCTTTCTGATGATGTAAATGAAGTGAGTACATTATTTTTAAAAAGAAATTGGGCGAAAAGAAATTGGTGAAAAAGGAATTTGGGCTAAAAGGGAGGCAAAAAATTCGGACATTTTCGTGTAAATTTTTGGTTTATGCGATAATTTTTTCATCTTCAAATAAATCCCCTCTGTAGACTACTTGCTTTTCTTGACTGCACTTTATTAATTAATGGAATATGAGATATTTTAGCTCTCAGCATCTAATTTCCGTCAAAAACTAATAAACTTGCCAAAAATCGAAAATTGGATTTTTAATTTGGCAGAATACCTTTTATATAAACATATTTTTAATTTAGGTTAGTTATCCTGCTGGTTTTGTAGACACGAGCTTTGCTATGCAGCAGTTCATCAGATTATTTCAGGAGAAGTCGAGATAATATTTACTTGACTTATGAAAATGATATTGAAAAGATTTCTAATGATTATGAAACAAAAATTCGATCAAATATTTCGTCATGTATATACAATATATTTCGTATTGTCCAAATCAGAATTTTTTCATGTCCTAATTTTAATTTGAAAATTAATTTTTAATTTTTTGATTTTAATTTTTAATTCGTTAAAATTTTTTCTATCCAATTCTATTTCTTTTATTTTTTAACTCCCCTAACTTTGCCTTATTACTTCATTGGAAGAATCATGCGCCAATTATTCGAAGAAAATGGCTGAGTTAATCGAGATCAGAGCTGTTTCGAAATATAGATTTAAAAGGGGATGGTGATACATTTTGTGAAATATCATTGAATATTATACCGAATAAATGGAAAATTTAAAAAAAAATTTCTTTCACTAGAAAATAAAATTTATTTAATTGAGAATAAATCTGAACACTGATTTTTAAAATTTCCAGTTCTGAACATTCTACAATTGTGTGGACAAATTTTTTAAATTGAAAAAATCAAAGGAACATTTTTCTAATAGTTATTAAGAGATTCATCTCGATTGTATCACATTATCTCTTAGTGAACAAATTCATTTCTTTCTCCTTTTTTAGACAAAATAGTCGTATTTCTTATTTAAGCAAGTATTGTTGGAGGAGGAGGGAGTAAAAAGGTCAACATAACAAAAGTTAAATTCGTCACATTTTTTCCTATTTTGTAATATTAACGTATGACTCATAGAAAATTTTATTTTACATTGCATTTATGCATTAATCGAGACATTTTATTTTTAAATAGTTTATTGTAATTCGTAATTTATAAAAAATATTGCTAAAATAATTTTTACCTTCCAATATTTACGTTTTTATTATTTTTACTTTAGAATAAATAAAAAGCCGAAAAGTTTTAACTTTTAATTCCTTTTGATTTAACCTTTTTCGTCTAAATCACCTATAAGCTTAATTTTCATCTATTTAATAGATTTAAATCCTTCACTTGGTACTTTTCGGTTATGAGGTTACACATTTACAAATTTAAAAAGTTCTCAAAATGGTCAATATATCATATATAGGGTAAAAAAAGGTGCGGAGTCGAACGGTACCAATCTTTTTTCAAGAAGATTCTTGTGGACCGAGATATAGAGCTCGAAATGGTCAAAAATCATAGGGAGTCCATAGGTAAGGAGCTAAAACAAACGATCATAGCTTTGTCCAAACTTTTAAATCGGTTTGATTTTGGTGCCATTCGACTCAGCTCGAGGAGCTCTTTCGAATGAGCTATCATTCAAAAAATGGAATTTTTCACCCCAAAAATGAGCTTATTACTCCCTATGGTTTTTGACCATTTCAAGCCCTATATCTCGGTCCACAAGAATCTTCTTAAAAGATTGGTACCGTTCGACTCAGCACCATTTTCTAGCCTATACTTATATGATATATTGACCATTTTGAGAACTTTTTAAAATTTGTAAATGTGTAACCTCATAACCGAAAAGTACCCTTCACTTAAATTCACAAATATTCTCCTTTTACGTTTTTACTGGAAATGGAAATAAATAATTTTATTGTAATGCCTACTTGTTTCATAATTTTGATAACAAATGCGATTATTGAAGTAAATACAGCCTCGATTACTCATGATAAAAAATTCCTCTAATCATGCAGAAGGTCCGTGTTAAGGTTCTGGTTCAACAATTGCTGATAACAAACATGTTTTTTACGGATGGCTCACTTGAGATGGGAGACTCCGAGGGGCCTTTGGTGTTTGAAGATTCTGGTAAAAGTGTTATTGGCGGTATTCATCATGGAACTGCAGTGATATATGACAAGTACAACAAAAAAAGAAATAAGTTTATTTGTTCGAGTGTATGATCATGTTAACTGGATTAACAAACAGATAGATTATAATATGTGAGTATTTTTAATGTTGAAGAATCGACAAAATTTCGTTTATCCGTTTAACTTGTTTCCTCTAAAATATCAAATCAAGATTCTTCGTCTTAGATTAGACTTTACCAGTTTTTGCCTCCCCATCATTGCAGACAACAAATCTTTTAGTAAACTGTAGATTTAAAACTTACTTCTTATTCAGTATATAAAATTTAAAAAATTAAGGGGAATACATAGCTCAGTTGGATAGTATTTTAGAGGAAATATAATGAATCTAATTTAATTTTTAAATTTTAAAAGATATATTTAGGCTTTTTAGGTAAAGCTAAAAAATTACCTAAATTATATACCCATACACAATCTTACCGTATTTTCTCTAAAATAACCCCCGGGGGTTGTTTTTTTCGATCGACCTCTAGAGGGGGGTTATTTTAGAGGGGGGGGGGGGTTATTTTAGAGGGGGGGGGTTATTTTTTTCGATCTCTAAATTTTCTGAAAACCAAAATTTTTTACCAAATTTTGAATAATATTTTTCTAAAATTTAAGAGAATTCATCACAAACTAAAGGTTTCTTAACGAAAATCCTAGCACAAAAACTTTCATCAAGTACTTCTCAGTCCGTAAATTCATAAAAAACTTGGTTTAAGGTTCGGGATACATAATTAAGAACTTATTTTAGATTATTATCCCACTTTTATATAACTCAGTTAAGTCCCAAAGTTTAATAATATTAAAAGGGATTGGATTAAGATGCCTATCTTGGCATTTTCAGGTATTAAAGTCAATGTGACATGACTTTAATCCTTCGTCGAGAGATCAAGTGGATGGAATTAGTGGAGTAGACATCGTTGGATATTAATGGATTTTAAGAGATTAAGGGAAATGCTGGAGGATTAAGTTGAATATTATGAGATTTAAGAAGTAAAAGATTATTAGTGGACCTCTCAAAATCCAATTTGACTGGATTAAGGTGGAAATCAATGGATTTGAGATATCAGGGACTTGGGAGGATATCGGACATTTGATTGAATAAAAGTGAAAAAATACTCTTAATACTTATCTCTTTTAATTCATAAATTCACACCTAATACCTAATATCTCTCCAAATCCCCGAATCAATATTAATCCACCGCCATCCCTTAATCCATCAGAATCCCCTTATATCCCTCCAAATCCCTGATATCCCCCATAATCATTTCTAATCTTATTGAAATATAGGGATTAAACCGTGCTGTGGTTTGAAAAATAGCAATGCCAAAAAAATAATTAAATATTTTAGGGGGGGGGGCTATTTTAGAGGGGGGGTTATTTTAGAGGGGGGGGGGGTTATTTTTTTCGATCGACCTCTAGAGGGGGGTTATTTTAGAGGGGGGGGGGTTATTTTAGAGGGGGGGGGGGTTATTTTAGAGAAAATACGGTATTTTATATTTAGGCATGATGACCTTTACTAAATTGGTAGGCATATGTTTGGATTATAAATGTTGATGAATATAAATAAAGAACTAAATTTGATTTTAAAGTGATAAAGAATTCAGATAATTTTACTTTTTGTCTATCTTGAATTAAATTATGAGTATTTCCGTTGAATTTACTTGGTTATTTGTAATAAAATTTTAAAGTTGTTAAATTAAAATAACAATAAACTTGATAGTTAAATCCACTCTAACTCTCAAGTCTTGATCATTTCGACGTTTCACATAATTCATTAACTCCCTCAGCCCCTAAGGAAAATTTTTCTAAAATTATTATTAACTTTCACTTGATTACTATTATCTCATTTTCTGGTGAACAACTTCACCGGAGATCAACATTAATTGATTTCTTTTTGAGATAGGGGATTCTCCTCTTCGAAGGGACATTTTTCTAATTTAGCTTGATTATTTTACCCTATTTCTTAGGGAATATCTTTTTTGGAGATTAACACAATAGATTTCTCTTAGAGAATTCGGGAAAACATAAAAATCCTTACTCTATCAATTATTATAGTGATTTAAAAAATTTTTTGAGTGACTTTATTTTTGCTTAATTTTTGATTAATTTTGTAAGTCATAGTATTTCTAGTCAATATTATAATCGAATTAACTGCTTTTCAAAAATATGCTTATTTTTATTTTTTATAGGCTGGAAAGCCCAGGCTTTTTACTTTTATATTCCTCCGTTGAAAAGGGTATTTTTGTTGTTGGAATGTCTCTCTAACAAAACAAGAAAGTGCCATTTTCTGTGGCCACAATACAAACACTGCTCACTACTTTTTAGCTTAAAATAGAGAGAAAAAGAATGAATATATAGCTAGAGGGATACCCGTTAAGGGGTTAGGAGTTATATAGAAAATATATCTAGCAGGCAAGCGTGCCAAGAAAAAAGAAATGATGAATTTCCCTTAATAAGCTACACACTTGTTTTTGCCATAAAATGCTTTAATGACAACCCGAAATGTTGAAGTAATATTTTTAATTGAGTTAGTATTTATTTATTTGCCTGGCTTCAGCAAATTTTAATTAATTAATTGAATTAATTGTGTATTGTTATTTTAATAAAGTAAGTTGCATATTTTTATGATTAAGTATTTTAACATTTTTCATGATTAAATTGGTTAATTATTGTGACAGCAGGGTTGTCCACAATCTAAAAAATTTTTGTAATTTAGTTACAGACAATCCTGGTAACGAGAGTAAGAGTAAAAGTTTACAGAGTTAGAGTGAGATGACTGAGCACCTTCTACACCTTCTCTTTTAATTGGGGGCCGCTTCTCTTTAATTTTATAGTCAGCCGGACTATTTTCTTGTCCCTCGTGGGACAAAAAATCGTCAAAATCTGATAAATTTGAAGATAAAAGTTGGAGAATTAACTAATAAAAAAATTTTCATCCATTAGAAACCAAATGGATCCAATTCAACAACAACAACAATCATTTCAAGAAGGCCCCGATTCTTTATTCTCCCAGCAACCATTTAGTACTGAAGAAGTACCTTGGTGGAAGAAAAATTTTCTTCTTCAACAGCCAACTTTGGTTAATGCTTGGAATGCTGTATTTCCGACTGTTATAGTTAATATATTTGGAATTGTTATTTTTCTTCGTATGGGATGGATTGTTGTTAGTTTTTACTTTTTAATTAGTGTTAGGTATCTAACTAAAAGTTTAGTGAAAAAAATTTACGTGGCCGGCTAAAGCTCATTCTTATGAATGCTCAGAGACGGACTTTAATTTTAAAAGCCGGCTTCAATTCTAGCAATTCAGAAGCCAAATTTCAGTTCCAGAGCCGAATCTGTAGATCAAAAAAGCCAGAATGGAGCTTGATAAGTACTGGAATCAGAAAAATGTCAAATATCCAGCACTTGATTTTACGATTTATAAATAATTTTTAAAAGGAAAATTTTAGGGGACAGCCGGTTTCTTTCAAGCTATTGTTGCACTTGCCTTGTGCACTTTATTCTCTTCTGTTACAGTGCTATCAGCCATTGGAATTTGTGAGAGATGCCAGGTACTGAAAGATACGTGATCCTCGTGATTAGGGATGTCGGTTGGTTTTGGAAAATCTTCGGATTTTGGGAACCAAACCAAAAAACCGAAAAAAAAGTTCTTCGGTTCGGTTCTGAATAGATAACCCTACTCATGACTATCCGTTCCCTTTAGAAGATTACAAAGATATTTTTGAAGTTGTATCTAGTGGAGGCCTCTCTCATAGACTATGAATTTCCTCTAGAACATAATAGTGAAACCCTCTCAATATTAAGCCCCATTTGATAAAAAATAAATACAGTAAATCAAATCACAGACTCTCTCCATTCTTAACACTATTTTCCCTATTTTAAGGTCCAAAGTGGCGGAATCTATTTTCTAGTCTCTCATGTATTAGGAAAACGTATAGGTGGTGCTATAGGAATTATTTACACATTTGGCCAAGCTTGTGCTACTTCTTTAGTTGCTCTAGGCTTTGGAGAGTCTATGGCACAATTAATGGGAATAGATAGTCCTGTAGCTACGAAAACATTTTCTGTTGTTATTTTGCTTCTTTTGAATGGTTTTTTGAATTTTATTGGAAATTTAGTAAATATTTTGTAATTTAAAAGTTTTAAATTTTGCTGGACTTCATTTTGTTATTCGTCTACAATTGTTGTTAATGTGCTTTCTTGGAATGGCTATTGGAGATTTTCTGTTTGGGGCATTTTTACTTACACCTTCTGACCCTGGTAAAGGGGTTGTTGATAATTTTGGGGTTTTAAAAAATTTTCAAAAATTTTTCAAAAAAATTTCCAAAAAAATTCCAAAATTTTTTTTAAAATTTTTTAAAAAATTTCAAAAAATTTTTTTTAATTTCAAAAAAATTTTCCGAAAATTTTAAAAATCTCTAAAAAAAAATTTCCAAAAATTTTTTTTGAAAAATCCAGAAGCTGGTATTTACCCACTAACTGCCAAACAACTCTCTGCTAATTGGTATTCAAATTATGGATCTGAAAATTGCAGTGACAAAGCAACACTTGCCCTAGGTGCTGCTGAAGATCATCAACAACAACATTACGAGGCTAATAATTTCTTTAGTGTTTTTGGCGTTTTGTTTGCTAATTTTATTGGCGTTTTGGCTGGTAATAAAAGTTTTTTTTTAAATTAGTCTCTCAAGTACATACCTTAGCGAGAACTTTTTCTTTAGGAAATGAAGGAGAGGAACTTTGTGTAGAGAGGAACTTGTAGTAGAGAGTTCTCCCTCTCCTCTCTTCTAGTAGAGGGCAACTTTGTTGATGCCTTAAATCATATTCTAGTACCAAAATTCAAAAATCCTGAGCCTGTTCTTTCCCAAATTTAAACCAGGAATTAAAGTGAATACAGGAATCTCAAAGAAAACCAGGGTCTTGTGTAGGAATAGTCCAATCGCTTTTCCATACTTGACTTTAAAAAAGAATTTTCTATTAATTTTATTAAAATATTTTTTATGTGTTAACATGAGCGGCAATTTGGTAGATCCGTTGAGAAATATAGCTGAAGGTGAATTGGGGGCGCTTGGATTTAGTTTTGGACTTTGTTTTGTTTTTATGTTACTTTTGGGTGCTTCTGTTGACAGGTAGATAAATAAAAATTAATTGAGGAGGGAATCCTTCTTACATTAAATAAAATTACAAAAAAGAATTTCCTCAGTTTCTCTCTTCAAAAAAATCTCTTTTAAAAGAAATGCCCTTCAATGTGATGCAATGATATCAGAAAAATTATCATTAACCAAACTTGTATTTCTTGGAGGTCTTTACATTTCTTGTTTGTCAGCAATACTTTCTTCTACGCTGGGTACTTCTAGAGTAGTCCAAGGCATTGCTAATGAAGGATTGTTTCCTCAAATGAGCAAATTACTTATTGAGGTAAACAATGAATTATTAATGGAATAAATTCTCATAGAGGGGTTAATGGAATAAATTCTCATTCTATAAAATTAAAAATAGGAATCTTCACCAACCCGAGAATCACACCGTGCAACTGTTTTAGTTACAGCATTTGCTATAATACTTTTATTGCTTGGAGATTTAAATCAAATTGCTATACTTTCTTCTCTTCCTTTTTTGTTTACCTATGCTACTGTTTGTTTTTTGAAATTTAATTTTTTTAATGAAATTAATTTAAAAAAAAGGTCAATTATGCTTATGTTTCTCTTTCTATGAGTGATGACTTGGAGGTTTTAAATAATGAATGTGCTGCTGAAAATGAGTTTGTAAAAAAGAAAAATTATACCGTAACTGGGACAATAAGACTAGAAAAGAGAAAGATCCCTCCAATAGACGCCTACCAAATGTCTCCCAATGGATGTCATCTCTAATAGAAGCCCCTCCCCTCTCATATAGATTTCAAGTGTTTAGCTGGAAGTCCAGGGATTTTTTTGGTTTATTTCCGGGCAAGGTTTAGCTTAATGTTAAACACTAATATCCCTCTCAATCCCTGGGAAGATTCACCCACAAATGTTTGAAAGTCTGAAACCTAGATAGAATAGATAATAAGTTCTGCAATGATGCCCATTTTCTATTAGAAATAATGGAAAAATCCTCTCTAAAAAATTTTTTTTGTGTATTCTTTATTATAAATAGGGTTGGTCCCCGTCCCCGTCCCCGTCCCCGAAAGTCGGGGAATTTGAGAGATTTTTTGAAAATTCCCCGTCCCCGTCCCCCCCCGTGAAAAAATAAAAAATTTTCCCCGTCCCCGTCCCCCCCGTGGGAGAATTTTCCCCGAGCTCCCCCCGAAATTTTTATGCAGAACTAAAAATATTTTCTTCCTCTTTGATATTTCTTTTACTGAGTAAGAGAAATATATTTTCTTTCAGAACTAATTAGATGAGCGGTTAGTTGAGTGGTTAAGGCGCTTGATTTTATTTAAAGGAGTGTTGGGTTCGAGTACTAATCGTTTGAGACTTATTTTCAGATTATTTTAACTTTTTTTAATACAAGAGACGACTTTAAATCTTTGATATTATTTTTTGAAATTCAAAACTCTAGATTTTTCAGCTTTAGCGCAAAAAATGGAAGAAATCTAGCTTAAGGACCTTCAAAATTCCCAAAATTTTCGCCTGCGGCGCAAATAATGGAAGAAATCTAGCTTAAGGACCTTCAAAATTCCCAAAATTTTCGCCTGCGGCGCAAATAATGGAAGAAATCTAGCTTAAGGACCTTCAAAATTCCCAAAATTTTCGCCTGCGGCGCAAAAAAATGAAAATTTTTGGCGCCGAAGGCGCCAAAGAAAATTTTTGATTCCCCGAAATTTCCCCGTAAAAATTTTTCCCCCGTCCCCGTCCCCCCCCGTAAAAAAATAAAAAATTTTCCCCGGCCCCGGCCCCCCCCGTGGCGCTGCCTCCCCGAAAATTTTCCCCGTGGCCCTCCCCCCCCCCCCCCGTCGGGGACCAACCCTAATTATAAATAAAAACCTAAAAGCTCTTAAATCACAATAAAATTATAAAAAAATATTCTAGTAACAAACAACAAACAAGCTATGGAACAGTACAAGACGGGGCGGCCATTTATTCATCTCATGGCCAACAAAGAAAATCATTAGATGCTTTGTTTGCCCAAACAACTGAGGGAATTAATTCTTTAAGACAAGAAAATGTTCAAAAAGCGTGGTATCAACATTGTATTAATCGTTATGTTTCTTTTGGAGCTGTTAGTTTTTTTGAGAATTTCTCTCAAAAAAGTTTTCTCATAAAGGCGATAATTCACATACTTGTGGCTACTTTTGTTCATCGCTGGTTTGCCCTACTACACTTTATTGCATTTGCAGCTCTTTACCTTTATTTGGGAGGAACGTGTTCAGCACCTTCAGATCAAGGCAATAAAAAATTTTTTTCGTTTAATAATAAAGGGATACATTAATTTTTAAGAACCAACGTCTAAATTTTTAGATGTCGAGCAATCATAATTAAAATATTATGGCTTGGATAATTTTTTAGTTAGGGAAGAAATCCAAAAGTTTCAGAATCTTTTGACTATAGTAAAGTTATTTCTCTCCTTTAACTAGTGCAAAAGGTTATTCGGCGGCTGGGAGCGAACCAGCATCTTCAGTAGACCGGACTGATGTGTTAGCCATTAATCACGTCGCCTACTGCACAGCCTTAGGATTTAAATAGCTATATGCTTTACACTATATAATTTTTCAAATATCCAAAAATTCTGAGATATTTAGTTGTGTTAGTTAATGTTATTTATTAGAGTTGTTGAGAACAAAAGGATATTTAGTAAAGATGCTTGGTTAAATAAAAAAATTTTTTTCCTTCTAAAACGTCATCCAAACGTTAATTTCCTCTCATATAAATTCATGGATCTAAATAACAAATTTACAAAAAATTTTTTAGGTGTTTCCCGTTTTTCTATAATGCATATGATTCGAGTAGCTATGTCAACTCAAGATACTCCAGACCTGAACTCTTCCCAAAATTCTGCCAGGCTTGTAGCCCCTCCCCCCTCAGCTTTATTCCAACCAGGAAATATACAACCACCACAGGCTTTGAACGCTCAGAATCCCGATTATGCAGAAAGAAAAAATTATCATCATACTGAACAGTTAGGGGCTGCTAAACAACAACATCCTTAGAGGAAGGAGGATTAGAAAATGTTCTAGATCCACCCATATGTTTAAGATAAAATTTTTTTAGAAATATTCCCAGTGATAAATTAAAAAAAAAGTTAATATTAATTATTTTCAACAATTATGTAGAATTTCAGAAGATTTTAGTAACTATGCATAAACACCCATATCACGGTCTTTTTTGATTTCCTCATAGAATTGAATTATTGTCATTTTTACAAAAAGGAAAATAAATGTGAAACAAAATTAGGCTCTTATGAAAATAAAGGCGGACCACATGTGCTTGTATTTTTCGATACTCTCGTAGAGTGTGTATATTAGGGTTATGCTTCTACTAGAGAGTGTGCTTTTATTTTTATAGGGTGTGGTTATATTGGAGAGTGTGCTTCTTTCAGAGAGTGTGGTTCTATTAGAAGATTTACGGTATAATGGAATTGAACATGGAAGAAAAAGCTGGCCATTATGTCATATTAAAAAAACGATTCCGCCTTTATTTTCATAAGAGCCTAATTTTGTTTCACATTTATTTTCCTTTTTGTAAAAATGACAATAATTCAATTCTATGAGGAAATCAAAAAAGACCGTGATATGGGTGTTTATGCATAGTTACTAAAATCTTCTGAAATTCTACATAATTGTTGAAAATAATTAATATTAACTTTTTTTTAATTTATCACTGGGAATATTTCTAAAAAAATTTTATCTTAAACATATGGGTGGATCTAGAACATTTTCTAATCCTCCTTCCTCTAAGGATGTTGTTGTTTAGCAGCCCCTAACTGTTCAGTATGATGATAATTTTTTCTTTCTGCATAATCGGGATTCTGAGCGTTCAAAGCCTGTGGTGGTTGTATATTTCCTGGTTGGAATAAAGCTGAGGGGGGAGGGGCTACAAGCCTGGCAGAATTTTGGGAAGAGTTCAGGTCTGGAGTATCTTGAGTTGACATAGCTACTCGAATCATATGCATTATAGAAAAACGGGAAACACCTAAAAAATTTTTTGTAAATTTGTTATTTAGATCCATGAATTTATATGAGAGGAAATTAACGTTTGGATGACGTTTTAGAAGGAAAAAAATTTTTTTATTTAACCAAGCATCTTTACTAAATATCCTTTTGTTCTCAACAACTCTAATAAATAACATTAACTAACACAACTAAATATCTCAGAATTTTTGGATATTTGAAAAATTATATAGTGTAAAGCATATAGCTATTTAAATCCTAAGGCTGTGCAGTAGGCGACGTGATTAATGGCTAACACATCAGTCCGGTCTACTGAAGATGCTGGTTCGCTCCCAGCCGCCGAATAACCTTTTGCACTAGTTAAAGGAGAGAAATAACTTTACTATAGTCAAAAGATTCTGAAACTTTTGGATTTCTTCCCTAACTAAAAAATTATCCAAGCCATAATATTTTAATTATGATTGCTCGACATCTAAAAATTTAGACGTTGGTTCTTAAAAATTAATGTATCCCTTTATTATTAAACGAAAAAAATTTTTTATTGCCTTGATCTGAAGGTGCTGAACACGTTCCTCCCAAATAAAGGTAAAGAGCTGCAAATGCAATAAAGTGTAGTAGGGCAAACCAGCGATGAACAAAAGTAGCCACAAGTATGTGAATTATCGCCTTTATGAGAAAACTTTTTTGAGAGAAATTCTCAAAAAAACTAACAGCTCCAAAAGAAACATAACGATTAATACAATGTTGATACCACGCTTTTTGAACATTTTCTTGTCTTAAAGAATTAATTCCCTCAGTTGTTTGGGCAAACAAAGCATCTAATGATTTTCTTTGTTGGCCATGAGATGAATAAATGGCCGCCCCGTCTTGTACTGTTCCATAGCTTGTTTGTTGTTTGTTACTAGAATATTTTTTTATAATTTTATTGTGATTTAAGAGCTTTTAGGTTTTTATTTATAATTAGGGTTGGTCCCCGACGGGGGGGGGGGGAGGGCCACGGGGAAAATTTTCGGGGAGGCAGCGCCACGGGGGGGGGACGGGGACGGGGAAAATTTTTTATTTTTTTACGGGGGGGGGACGGGGACGGGGGAAAAATTTTTACGGGGAAATTTCGGGGAATCAAAAATTTTCTTTGGCGCCTTCGGCGCCAAAAATTTTCATTTTTTTGCGCCGCAGGCGAAAATTTTGGGAATTTTGAAGGTCCTTAAGCTAGATTTCTTCCATTATTTGCGCCGCAGGCGAAAATTTTGGGAATTTTGAAGGTCCTTAAGCTAGATTTCTTCCATTATTTGCGCCGCAGGCGAAAATTTTGGGAATTTTGAAGGTCCTTAAGCTAGATTTCTTCCATTTTTTGCGCTAAAGCTGAAAAATCTAGAGTTTTGAATTTCAAAAAATAATATCAAAGATTTAAAGTCGTCTCTTGTATTAAAAAAAGTTAAAATAATCTGAAAATAAGTCTCAAACGATTAGTACTCGAACCCAACACTCCTTTAAATAAAATCAAGCGCCTTAACCACTCAACTAACCGCTCATCTAATTAGTTCTGAAAGAAAATATATTTCTCTTACTCAGTAAAAGAAATATCAAAGAGGAAGAAAATATTTTTAGTTCTGCATAAAAATTTCGGGGGAGCTCGGGGAAAATTCTCCCACGGGGGGGGACGGGGACGGGGAAAATTTTTTTTTTTTTGCGGGGGGGGGGCGGGGACGGGGAATTTTCAAAAAATCTCTCAAATTCCCCGACTTTCGGGGACGGGGACGGGGACGGGGACCAACCCTATTTATAATAAAGAATACACAAAAAAAATTTTTAGAGAGGATTTTTCCATTATTTCTAATAGAAAATGGGCATCATTGCAGAACTTATTATCTATTCTATCTAGGTTTCAGACTTTCAAACATTTGTGGGTGAATCTTCCCAGGGATTGAGAGGGATATTAGTGTTTAACATTAAGCTAAACCTTGCCCGGAAATAAACCAAAAAATCCCTGGACTTCCAGCTAAACACTTGAAATCTATATGAGAGGGGAGGGGCTTCTATTAGAGATGACATCCATTGGGAGACATTTGGTAGGCGTCTATTGGAGGGATCTTTCTCTTTTCTAGTCTTATTGTCCCAGTTACGGTATAATTTTCTTTTTACCAAACTCATTTTCAGCAGCACATTCATTATTTAAAACCTCCAAGTCATCACTCATAGAAAGAGAAACATAAGCATAATTGACCTTTTTTTTTAAATTAATTTCATTAAAAAAATTAAATTTCAAAAAACAACAGTAGCATAGGTAAACAAAAAAGGAAGAGAAGAAAGTATAGCAATTTGATTTAAATCTCCAAGCAATAAAAGTATTATAGCAAATGCTGTAACTAAAACAGTTGCACGGTGTGATTCTCGGGTTTGTGAAGATTCCTATTTTTAATTTTATAGAATGAGAATTTATTCCATTAACCCCTCTATGAGAATTTATTCCATTAATATTCATTGTTTACCTCAATAAGTAATTTGCTCATTTGAGGAAACAATCCTTCATTAGCAATGCCTTGGACTACTCTAGAAGTACCCAGCGTAGAAGAAAGTATTGCTGACAAACAAGAAATGTAAAGACCTCCAAGAAATACAAGTTTGGTTAATGATAATTTTTCTGATATCATTGCATCACATTGAAGGGCATTTCTTTTAAAAGAGATTTTTTGAAGAGAGAAACTGAGGAAATTCTTTTTTGTAATTTTATTTAATGTAAGAAGGATTCCCTCCTCAATTAATTTTTTATCTACCTGTCACAGAAGCACCCAAAAGTAACATAAAAACAAAACAAAGTCCAAAACTAAATCCAAGCGCCCCCAATTCACCTTCAGCTATATTTCTCAACGGATCTACCAAATTGCCGCTCATGTTAACACATAAAAAAATATTTTTTAATAAAATTAATAGAAAATTCTTTTTTAAAGTCAAGTATGGAAAAGCGATTGGACTATTCCTACACAAGACCCTGGTTTTCTTTGAGATTCCTGTATTCACTTTAATTCCTGGTTTAAATTTGGGACAAGAACAGGCTCAGGATTTTTGAATTTTGGTACTAGAATATGATTTAAGGCATCAAGTTGCACAAAGTTGCCCTCTACTAGAAGAGAGGAGAGGAGAACTCTCTACTACAAGTTCCTCTCTACACAAAGTTCCTCTCCTTCATTCCTAAAGAAAAAGTTCTCGCTAAGGTATGTACTTGAGAGACTATTTAAAAAAAAACTTTTATTACCAGCCAAAAACGCCAATAAAATTAGCAAACAACACGCCGCCCAAAAACACTAAAGAAATTATTAGCCTCGTAATGTTGTTGTTGATGATCTTCAGCAGCACCTAGGGCAAGTGTTGCTTTGTCACTGCAATTTTCAGATCCATAATTTGAATACCAATTAGCAGAGAGTTGTTTGGCAGTTAGTGGGTAAATACCAGCTTCTGGATTTTTCAAAAAAAAATTTTTGGAAATTTTTTTTTAGAGATTTTTAAAAATTTTCGGAAAATTTTTTTGAAATTAAAAAAATTTTTTTGAAATTTTTTAAAAAATTTTAAAAAAAATTTTGGATTTTTTTTTGGAAATTTTTTTGAAAATTTTTGAAAATTTTTAAAACCCCAAAATTATCAACAACCCCTTTACCAGGGTCAGTCAGAAGGTGTAAGTAAAAATGCCCCAAAACAAAAATCTCCAATAGCCATTCCAAGAAAGCACATTAACAACAATTGTAGACGAATAACAAAATGAAGTCCAGCAAAATTTAAAACTTTTAAATTACAAATATTTACTAAATTTCCAATAAAATTCAAAAAACCATTCAAAAGAAGCAAAATAACAACAGAAAATGTTTTCGTAGCTACAGGACTATCTATTCCCATTAATTGTGCCATAGACTCTCCAAAGCCTAGAGCAACTAAAGAAGTAGCACAAGCTTGGCCAAATGTAAATAATTCCTATAGCACCACCTATACGTTTTCCTAATACTGAGAGAGAAAATAGATTCCGCCACTTTGGACCTTAAAATAGGGAAAATAGTGTTAAGATGGAGAGAGTCTGTGATTTGATTTACTGTATTTATTTTTTATCAAATGGGGCTATATATTGAGAGGGTTTCACTATTATGTTCTAGAGGAAATTCATAGTCTATGAGAGAGGCCTCCACTAGATACAACTTCAAAAATATCTTTGTAATCTTCTAAAGGGAACGGATAGTCATGAGTAGGGTTATCTATTCAGAACCGAACCGAAGAACTTTTTTTTTCGGTTTTTTGGTTTGGTTCCCAAAATCCGAAGATTTTCCAAAACCAACCGACATCCCTAATCACGAGGATCACGTATCTTTCAGTACCTGGCATCTCTCACAAATTCCAATGGCTGATAGCACTGTAACAGAAGAGAATAAAGTGCACAAGGCAAGTGCAACAATAGCTTGAAAGAAACCGGCTGTCCCCTAAAATTTTCCTTTTAAAAATTATTATAAATCGTAAAATCAAGTGCTGGATATTTGACATTTTTCTGATTCCAGTACTTATCAAGCTCCATTCTGGCTTTTTTGATCTACAGATTCGGCTCTGGAACTGAAATTTGGCTTCTGAATTGCTAGAATTGAAGCCGGCTTTTAAAATTAAAGTCCGTCTCTGAGCATTCATAAGAATGAGCTTTAGCCGGCCACGTAAATTTTTTTCACTAAACTTTTAGTTAGATACCTAACACTAATTAAAAAGTAAAAACTAACAACAATCCATCCCATACGAAGAAAAATAACAATTCCAAATATATTAACTATAACAGTCGGAAATACAGCATTCCAAGCATTAACCAAAGTTGGCTGTTGAAGAAGAAAATTTTTCTTCCACCAAGGTACTTCTTCAGTACTAAATGGTTGCTGGGAGAATAAAGAATCGGGGCCTTCTTGAAATGATTGTTGTTGTTGTTGAATTGGATCCATTTGGTTTCTAATGGATGAAAATTTTTTATTAGTTAATTCTCCAACTTTTATCTTCAAATTTATCAGATTTTGACGATTTTTTGTCCCACGAGGGACAAGAAAATAGTCCGGCTGACTATAAAATTAAAGAGAAGCGGCCCCATTAAAAGAGAAGGTGTAGAAGGTGCTCAGTCATCTCACTCTAACTCTGTAAACTTTTACTCTTACTCTCGTTACCAGGATTGTCTGTAACTAAATTACAAAATTTTTTAGATTGTGGACAACCCTGCTGTCACAATAATTAACCAATTTAATCATGAAAATGTTAAATACTTAATCATAAAAATATGCAACTTACTTTATTAAAATAACAATACACAATTAATTCAATTAATTAATTAAAATTTGCTGAAGCCAGGCAAATAAATAAATACTAACTCAATTAAAAATATTACTTCAACATTTCGGGTTGTCATTAAAGCATTTTATGGCAAAAACAAGTGTGTAGCTTATTAAGGAAATTCATCATTTCTTTTTTCTTGGCACGCTTGCCTGCTAGATATATTTATATAACTCCTACCCCTTAACGGGTATCCCTCTAGCTATATATTCTCTTTTTTCTCTCTATTTTAAGCTAAAAAGTAGTGAGCAGTGTTTGTATTGTGGCCACAGAAAATGGCACTTTCTTGTTTAGAGAGACATTCCAACAACAAAAATACCCTTTTCAACGGAGGAATATAAAATAAAAGCCTGGGCTTCCAGCCTATAAAAAATAAAAATAAGCATATTTTTGAAAAGCAGTTAATTCGATTATAATATTGACTAGAAACTATGACTTACAAAATTAATCAAAAATAAGCAAAAATAAAGTCACTCAAAAAATTTTTTAAATCACTATAATAATTGATAGAGTAAGGATTTTATGTTTTCCGAATTCTCTAAAGAAATCTATTGTGTTAATCTCCAAAAAAGATATTCCCTAAGAAATAGGGTAAAATAATCAAGCTAAATTAGAAAAATGTCCCTTCGAAGAGGAGAATCCCCTATCTCAAAAAGAAATCAATTAATGTTGATCTCCGGTGAAGTTGTTCACCAGAAAATGAGATAATAGTAATCAAGTGAAAGTTAATAATAATTTTAGAAAAATTTTCCTTAGGGGCTGAGGGAGTTAATGAATTATGTGAAACGTCGAAATGATCAAGACTTGAGAGTTAGAGTGGATTTAACTATCAAGTTTATTGTTATTTTAATTTAACAACTTTAAAATTTTATTACAAATAACCAAGTAAATTCAACGGAAATACTCATAATTTAATTCAAGATAGACAAAAAGTAAAATTATCTGAATTCTTTATCACTTTAAAATCAAATTTAGTTCTTTATTTATATTCATCAACATTTATAATCCAAACATATGCCTACCAATTTAAAGGTCATCATGCCTAAATATAAAATACCGTATTTTCTCTAAAATAACCCCCCCCCCTCTAAAATAACCCCCCCCCCCCCTCTAAAATAACCCCCCTCTAGAGGTCGATCGAAAAAAATACCCCCCCCCCCCCCTAAAAATACCCCCCCTAAAATAGCCCCCCCCCCCCTAAAATATTTAATTATTTTTTGGCATTGCTATTTTTCAAACCACAGCACGGTTTAATCCCTATATTTCAATAAGATTAGAAATGATTATGGGGGATATCAGGGATTTGGAGGGATATAAGGGGATTCTGATGGATTAAGGGATGGCGGTGGATTAATATTGATTCGGGGATTTGGAGAGATATTAGGTATTAGGTGTGAATTTATGAATTAAAAGAGATAAGTATTAAGAGTATTTTTTCACTTTTATTCAATCAAATGTCCGATATCCTCCCAAGTCCCTGATATCTCAAATCCATTGATTTCCACCTTAATCCAGTCAAATTGGATTTTGAGAGGTCCACTAATAATTTTACTTCTTAAATCTCATAATATTCAACTTAATCCTCCAGCATTTCCCTTAATCTCTTAAAATCCATTAATATCCAACGATGTCTACTCCACT
This sequence comes from Meloidogyne arenaria, assembly GCA_036172955.1. NCBI lineage: Eukaryota > Metazoa > Nematoda > Chromadorea > Rhabditida > Meloidogynidae > Meloidogyne > Meloidogyne arenaria. Next base: position 134,292 of record JARQAB010000078.1, on the reverse strand, counting down.
AATTCCATCCACTTGATCTCTCGACGAAGGATTAAAGTCATGTCACATTGACTTTAATACCTGAAAATGCCAAGATAGGCATCTTAATCCAATCCCTTTTAATATTATTAAACTTTGGGACTTAACTGAGTTATATAAAAGTGGGATAATAATCTAAAATAAGTTCTTAATTATGTATCCCGAACCTTAAACCAAGTTTTTTATGAATTTACGGACTGAGAAGTACTTGATGAAAGTTTTTGTGCTAGGATTTTCGTTAAGAAACCTTTAGTTTGTGATGAATTCTCTTAAATTTTAGAAAAATATTATTCAAAATTTGGTAAAAAATTTTGGTTTTCAGAAAATTTAGAGATCGAAAAAAAATAACCCCCCCCCTCTAAATAACCCCCCCCCCCCTCTAAAATCACCCCCCTCTAGAGGTCGATCGAAAAAAATAACCCCCGGGGGTTATTTTAGAGAAAATACGGTAAGATTGTGTATGGGTATATAATTTAGGTAATTTTTTAGCTTTACCTAAAAAGCCTAAATATATCTTTTAAAATTTAAAAATTAAATTAGATTCATTATATTTCCTCTAAAATACTATCCAACTGAGCTATGTATTCCCCTTAATTTTTTAAATTTTATATACTGAATAAGAAGTAAGTTTTAAATCTACAGTTTACTAAAAGATTTGTTGTCTGCAATGATGGGGAGGCAAAAACTGGTAAAGTCTAATCTAAGACGAAGAATCTTGATTTGATATTTTAGAGGAAACAAGTTAAACGGATAAACGAAATTTTGTCGATTCTTCAACATTAAAAATACTCACATATTATAATCTATCTGTTTGTTAATCCAGTTAACATGATCATACACTCGAACAAATAAACTTATTTCTTTTTTTGTTGTACTTGTCATATATCACTGCAGTTCCATGATGAATACCGCCAATAACACTTTTACCAGAATCTTCAAACACCAAAGGCCCCTCGGAGTCTCCCATCTCAAGTGAGCCATCCGTAAAAAACATGTTTGTTATCAGCAATTGTTGAACCAGAACCTTAACACGGACCTTCTGCATGATTAGAGGAATTTTTTATCATGAGTAATCGAGGCTGTATTTACTTCAATAATCGCATTTGTTATCAAAATTATGAAACAAGTAGGCATTACAATAAAATTATTTATTTCCATTTCCAGTAAAAACGTAAAAGGAGAATATTTGTGAATTTAAGTGAAGGGTACTTTTCGGTTATGAGGTTACACATTTACAAATTTTAAAAAGTTCTCAAAATGGTCAATATATCATATAAGTATAGGCTAGAAAATGGTGCTGAGTCGAACGGTACCAATCTTTTAAGAAGATTCTTGTGGACCGAGATATAGGGCTTGAAATGGTCAAAAACCATAGGGAGTAATAAGCTCATTTTTGGGGTGAAAAATTCCATTTTTTGAATGATAGCTCATTCGAAAGAGCTCCTCGAGCTGAGTCGAATGGCACCAAAATCAAACCGATTTAAAAAGTTTGGACAAAGCTATGATCGTTTGTTTTAGCTCCTTACCTATGGACTCCCTATGATTTTTGACCATTTCGAGCTCTATATCTCGGTCCACAAGAATCTTCTTGAAAAAAGATTGGTACCGTTCGACTCCGCACCTTTTTTTACCCTATATATGATATATTGACCATTTTGAGAACTTTTTAAATTTGTAAATGTGTAACCTCATAACCGAAAAGTACCAAGTGAAGGATTTAAATCTATTAAATAGATGAAAATTAAGCTTATAGGTGATTTAGACGAAAAAGGTTAAATCAAAAGGAATTAAAAGTTAAAACTTTTCGGCTTTTTATTTATTCTAAAGTAAAAATAATAAAAAACGTAAATATTGGAAGGTAAAAATTATTTTAGCAATATTTTTTATAAATTACGAATTACAATAAACTATTTAAAAATAAAATGTCTCGATTAATGCATAAATGCAATGTAAAATAAAATTTTCTATGAGTCATACGTTAATATTACAAAATAGGAAAAAATGTGACGAATTTAACTTTTGTTATGTTGACCTTTTTACTCCCTCCTCCTCCAACAATACTTGCTTAAATAAGAAATACGACTATTTTGTCTAAAAAAGGAGAAAGAAATGAATTTGTTCACTAAGAGATAATGTGATACAATCGAGATGAATCTCTTAATAACTATTAGAAAAATGTTCCTTTGATTTTTTCAATTTAAAAAATTTGTCCACACAATTGTAGAATGTTCAGAACTGGAAATTTTAAAAATCAGTGTTCAGATTTATTCTCAATTAAATAAATTTTATTTTCTAGTGAAAGAAATTTTTTTTTAAATTTTCCATTTATTCGGTATAATATTCAATGATATTTCACAAAATGTATCACCATCCCCTTTTAAATCTATATTTCGAAACAGCTCTGATCTCGATTAACTCAGCCATTTTCTTCGAATAATTGGCGCATGATTCTTCCAATGAAGTAATAAGGCAAAGTTAGGGGAGTTAAAAAATAGAAAAGAAATAGAATTGGATAGAAAAAATTTTAACGAATTAAAAATTAAAATCAAAAAATTAAAAATTAATTTTCAAATTAAAATTAGGACATGAAAAAATTCTGATTTGGACAATACGAAATATATTGTATATACATGACGAAATATTTGATCGAATTTTTGTTTCATAATCATTAGAAATCTTTTCAATATCATTTTCATAAGTCAAGTAAATATTATCTCGACTTCTCCTGAAATAATCTGATGAACTGCTGCATAGCAAAGCTCGTGTCTACAAAACCAGCAGGATAACTAACCTAAATTAAAAATATGTTTATATAAAAGGTATTCTGCCAAATTAAAATCCAATTTTCGATTTTTGGCAAGTTTATTAGTTTTTGACGGAAATTAGATGCTGAGAGCTAAAATATCTCATATTCCATTAATTAATAAAGTGCAGTCAAGAAAAGCAAGTAGTCTACAGAGGGGATTTATTTGAAGATGAAAAAATTATCGCATAAACCAAAAATTTACACGAAAATGTCCGAATTTTTTGCCTCCCTTTTAGCCCAAATTCCTTTTTCACCAATTTCTTTTCGCCCAATTTCTTTTTAAAAATAATGTACTCACTTCATTTACATCATCAGAAAGACTGCTTAACAGCAATTCTTGAAAATTGTACGCAGAATCAGGTAACTGGCCATTATATTTTTCCCCAAGCAGCTGTGCTATAGCATTCTGAAATACGTAATACAAAAATTTTATAACCATAAAATTCAACGTGCTCATACACTACTAATAATGAAGGAGACCAAATTCGGTATAGTTCAAGTGGTTCAGATAAAATTTTTAAATTTCAGTTAGACGGTTAGAGTAACATTGAAACAGCTTAAATTAACACATTAAGCGGGGTACGGTCCAAGTAGACACAAAGTCATAACTTGCTTCAAGATTTTCGAAGTTTTCAAAATTTAGTATTAAACGAATCCTCTCATCGAGCCAAACAATTGTTACCAAAATTGTTAAGGTTAGATTTTCAAGCTAGTTATGGATTTGCGCCTACTTGGCCGCCTGCCTACTTGGGCGTGTCCCGTTAAGCTGATTTGTTGGGTTTCATCGACGATTAATTTTAAATTTGCAATAAACGATTTAGTAGTTATTAATAGTGACCGGTAAAATCGATTTTTCCGGAACCGGATCCGGATTCCGGATTTGCAACTAGAGCCGGACCGGATCCGGCCGGATTTTTCCGGATAAATCCGGTCCGGTTTTAATCCGGTAAAAATAATTTCCGGAGTCCGGCAGAAATTATCCGGATTCCGGACCGGACTCCGGTTTTTTTTCCGGATTTTTTCATCCATTTTTTCTTAAAATGTTGTAATATGTGTGTCGTTTATGTGTTAAAATGTTGTTAGGGTGATATCTAAAGATTTTGGAGGCTATGAAGGATATTTTGTGGATTTTTCGAGGTTAAAAGTTTGGAAAATAAAGTAATTCGTGGTTGGAATTTTGAAATTTGCTCCTACTTTCGTACAGGCCTCCTTTACCTCGTAATCGTACCTGCCAATTTTTGAGCATTTTGGAGTCTAAAGAGCTATATTTCCTCCAAGGATTTCCTGCCAGGTCCTCTTAATCTCAACTCCCTTCCATGCGCCGCAGGCGAAAATTTTGATAATTTTGAAGGTCCTTAAGTCAGATTTCTTCCATTTTTGCGCCGCAGGCGAAAATTTTTAAAATTTTTGAATGCCATTAAGCCAGATTTCTTCCATTTTTAACCGCCGGAGGCGAAAATTTCGAGAATTTTAGAAGGTTTCAGGAGAAAAAATCTATTGTTAGAGCCGTCTAATAACAGAGGTACGACTCTCTAACAGAGGTACAACTCTTTCTCTATATATATGGGGGACTCAGTCGTGCCTTCTGGGTACGATTTTTGGAACCAATAAAGAAGAACGCTTCCCTTTTCAGCGCCGCAGGCGAAAATTTTTTGAATTTTAGTATGGTTAGGTGTTAAAAATCCTCGTTTTTATAAAAAATAAAAGAAAAAATGGGAAAATTCCATAACCGTATAAAATCCCAAATCCGGTGCTCAAAATTTGCCGGACCCGGATCCGGATTCCGGATTTGCAACTAGAGCCGGACCGGATCCGGCCGGATTTTTCCGGATAAATCCGGTCCGGTTTTACTACTTTCGTACAGGCCTCCTTTACCTCGTAATCGTACCTGCCAATTTTTGAGCATTTTGGAGTCTAAAGAGCTATATTTCCTCCAAGGATTTCCTGCCAGGTCCTCTTAATCTCAACTCCCTTCCATGCGCCGCAGGCGAAAATTTTGATAATTTTGAAGGTCCTTAAGTCAGATTTCTTCCATTTTTGCGCCGCAGGCGAAAATTTTTAAAATTTTTGAATGCCATTAAGCCAGATTTCTTCCATTTTTAACCGCCGGAGGCGAAAATTTCGAGAATTTTAGAAGGTTTCAGGAGAAAAAATCTATTGTTAGACTTAACTTTTTAGGCATATCCATCCGCGGGAACATGCCCAAGTAGGCGCGCGGCCAACAAAGCCATAACCAGCTTGAAAATCTATAAACCTTAACAATTTTGGTAACAATCTGTTAAGCTCGATGAGAGGAATCGTTTAATACAAAATTTTGAAAATTCGGAAATCTTGAAGCAAGTTATGACTTTGCGCCTACTTGGGCCGTACCCCAGCTTAACGTGCTAATTTAAGCCGGTTCAATGGCACTGAAATAAAACTTTTTTACTCTCACATTTTCGATTTAATTTTAACAGGTGTTATATTAAAGGAAAGTAAAAAAGAAATTTAAAAAAGATTTTTTACGAAATTATTAATAATTTTAAATACAACTTTATAGAGATGGTGGCGTTAAACTAAAAATAAGTAACGCAAAAAACAGCAAGGGATGCTTAACTGCATGGCTATGCGCAATTAGCAATTGCTATTGGTCTGGAACTTACAGCCAAATTACCACTGTGGAGATTATGGTATAATTTTTTACTTAAAGCAATACTTTTATGTCGATTTCTTTAATAACTAGTGACCGGGGCCGGACCGGATCCGGCCGGATTTTTCCGGAGTCCGGGTCCCAAATCCGGGTTTTTTTGAAATTTCCGGATTAAAACCGGACCGGATTTATCCGGAAAAATCCGGCCGGATCCGGTCCGGCTCTAGTTGCAAATCCGGAATCCGGATCCGGGTCCGGCAAATTTTGAGCACCGGATTTGGGATTTTATACGGTTATGGAATTTTCCCATTTTTTCTTTTATTTTTTATAAAAACGAGGATTTTTAACACCTAACCATACTAAAATTCAAAAATTTTCGCCTGCGGCGCTGAAAAGGGAAGCGTTCTTCTTTATTGGTTCCAAAAATCGTACCCAGAAGGCACGACTGAGTCCCCCATATATATAGAGAAAGAGTTGTACCTCTGTTAGAGAGTCGTACCTCTGTTATTAGACGGCTCTAACAATAGATTTTTTCTCCTGAAACCTTCTAAAATTCTCGAAATTTTCGCCTCCGGCGGTTAAAAATGGAAGAAATCTGGCTTAATGGCATTCAAAAATTTTAAAAATTTTCGCCTGCGGCGCAAAAATGGAAGAAATCTGACTTAAGGACCTTCAAAATTATCAAAATTTTCGCCTGCGGCGCATGGAAGGGAGTTGAGATTAAGAGGACCTGGCAGGAAATCCTTGGAGGAAATATAGCTCTTTAGACTCCAAAATGCTCAAAAATTGGCAGGTACGATTACGAGGTAAAGGAGGCCTGTACGAAAGTAGGAGCAAATTTCAAAATTCCAACCACGAATTACTTTATTTTCCAAACTTTTAACCTCGAAAAATCCACAAAATATCCTTCATAGCCTCCAAAATCTTTAGATATCACCCTAACAACATTTTAACACATAAACGACACACATATTACAACATTTTAAGAAAAAATGGATGAAAAAATCCGGAAAAAAACCGGAGTCCGGTCCGGAATCCGGATAATTTCTGCCGGACTCCGGAAATTATTTTTACCGGATTAAAACCGGACCGGATTTATCCGGAAAAATCCGGCCGGATCCGGTCCGGCTCTAGTTGCAAATCCGGAATCCGGATCCGGTTCCGGAAAAATCGATTTTACCGGTCACTATTAATAACTACTAAATCGTTTATTGCAAATTTAAAATTAATCGTCGATGAAACCCAACAAATCAGCTTAACGGGACACGCCCAAGTAGGCAGGCGGCCAAGTAGGCGCAAATCCATAACTAGCTTGAAAATCTAACCTTAACAATTTTGGTAACAATTGTTTGGCTCGATGAGAGGATTCGTTTAATACTAAATTTTGAAAACTTCGAAAATCTTGAAGCAAGTTATGACTTTGTGTCTACTTGGACCGTACCCCGCTTAATGTGTTAATTTAAGCTGTTTCAATGTTACTCTAACCGTCTAACTGAAATTTAAAAATTTTATCTGAACCACTTGAACTATACCGAATTTGGTCTCCTTCATTATTAGTAGTGTATGAGCACGTTGAATTTTATGGTTATAAAATTTTTGTATTACGTATTTCAGAATGCTATAGCACAGCTGCTTGGGGAAAAATATAATGGCCAGTTACCTGATTCTGCGTACAATTTTCAAGAATTGCTGTTAAGCAGTCTTTCTGATGATGTAAATGAAGTGAGTACATTATTTTTAAAAAGAAATTGGGCGAAAAGAAATTGGTGAAAAAGGAATTTGGGCTAAAAGGGAGGCAAAAAATTCGGACATTTTCGTGTAAATTTTTGGTTTATGCGATAATTTTTTCATCTTCAAATAAATCCCCTCTGTAGACTACTTGCTTTTCTTGACTGCACTTTATTAATTAATGGAATATGAGATATTTTAGCTCTCAGCATCTAATTTCCGTCAAAAACTAATAAACTTGCCAAAAATCGAAAATTGGATTTTTAATTTGGCAGAATACCTTTTATATAAACATATTTTTAATTTAGGTTAGTTATCCTGCTGGTTTTGTAGACACGAGCTTTGCTATGCAGCAGTTCATCAGATTATTTCAGGAGAAGTCGAGATAATATTTACTTGACTTATGAAAATGATATTGAAAAGATTTCTAATGATTATGAAACAAAAATTCGATCAAATATTTCGTCATGTATATACAATATATTTCGTATTGTCCAAATCAGAATTTTTTCATGTCCTAATTTTAATTTGAAAATTAATTTTTAATTTTTTGATTTTAATTTTTAATTCGTTAAAATTTTTTCTATCCAATTCTATTTCTTTTCTATTTTTTAACTCCCCTAACTTTGCCTTATTACTTCATTGGAAGAATCATGCGCCAATTATTCGAAGAAAATGGCTGAGTTAATCGAGATCAGAGCTGTTTCGAAATATAGATTTAAAAGGGGATGGTGATACATTTTGTGAAATATCATTGAATATTATACCGAATAAATGGAAAATTTAAAAAAAAATTTCTTTCACTAGAAAATAAAATTTATTTAATTGAGAATAAATCTGAACACTGATTTTTAAAATTTCCAGTTCTGAACATTCTACAATTGTGTGGACAAATTTTTTAAATTGAAAAAATCAAAGGAACATTTTTCTAATAGTTATTAAGAGATTCATCTCGATTGTATCACATTATCTCTTAGTGAACAAATTCATTTCTTTCTCCTTTTTTAGACAAAATAGTCGTATTTCTTATTTAAGCAAGTATTGTTGGAGGAGGAGGGAGTAAAAAGGTCAACATAACAAAAGTTAAATTCGTCACATTTTTTCCTATTTTGTAATATTAACGTATGACTCATAGAAAATTTTATTTTACATTGCATTTATGCATTAATCGAGACATTTTATTTTTAAATAGTTTATTGTAATTCGTAATTTATAAAAAATATTGCTAAAATAATTTTTACCTTCCAATATTTACGTTTTTTATTATTTTTACTTTAGAATAAATAAAAAGCCGAAAAGTTTTAACTTTTAATTCCTTTTGATTTAACCTTTTTCGTCTAAATCACCTATAAGCTTAATTTTCATCTATTTAATAGATTTAAATCCTTCACTTGGTACTTTTCGGTTATGAGGTTACACATTTACAAATTTAAAAAGTTCTCAAAATGGTCAATATATCATATATAGGGTAAAAAAAGGTGCGGAGTCGAACGGTACCAATCTTTTTTCAAGAAGATTCTTGTGGACCGAGATATAGAGCTCGAAATGGTCAAAAATCATAGGGAGTCCATAGGTAAGGAGCTAAAACAAACGATCATAGCTTTGTCCAAACTTTTTAAATCGGTTTGATTTTGGTGCCATTCGACTCAGCTCGAGGAGCTCTTTCGAATGAGCTATCATTCAAAAAATGGAATTTTTCACCCCAAAAATGAGCTTATTACTCCCTATGGTTTTTGACCATTTCAAGCCCTATATCTCGGTCCACAAGAATCTTCTTAAAAGATTGGTACCGTTCGACTCAGCACCATTTTCTAGCCTATACTTATATGATATATTGACCATTTTGAGAACTTTTTAAAATTTGTAAATGTGTAACCTCATAACCGAAAAGTACCCTTCACTTAAATTCACAAATATTCTCCTTTTACGTTTTTACTGGAAATGGAAATAAATAATTTTATTGTAATGCCTACTTGTTTCATAATTTTGATAACAAATGCGATTATTGAAGTAAATACAGCCTCGATTACTCATGATAAAAAATTCCTCTAATCATGCAGAAGGTCCGTGTTAAGGTTCTGGTTCAACAATTGCTGATAACAAACATGTTTTTTACGGATGGCTCACTTGAGATGGGAGACTCCGAGGGGCCTTTGGTGTTTGAAGATTCTGGTAAAAGTGTTATTGGCGGTATTCATCATGGAACTGCAGTGATATATGACAAGTACAACAAAAAAAGAAATAAGTTTATTTGTTCGAGTGTATGATCATGTTAACTGGATTAACAAACAGATAGATTATAATATGTGAGTATTTTTAATGTTGAAGAATCGACAAAATTTCGTTTATCCGTTTAACTTGTTTCCTCTAAAATATCAAATCAAGATTCTTCGTCTTAGATTAGACTTTACCAGTTTTTGCCTCCCCATCATTGCAGACAACAAATCTTTTAGTAAACTGTAGATTTAAAACTTACTTCTTATTCAGTATATAAAATTTAAAAAATTAAGGGGAATACATAGCTCAGTTGGATAGTATTTTAGAGGAAATATAATGAATCTAATTTAATTTTTAAATTTTAAAAGATATATTTAGGCTTTTTAGGTAAAGCTAAAAAATTACCTAAATTATATACCCATACACAATCTTACCGTATTTTCTCTAAAATAACCCCCGGGGGTTATTTTTTTCGATCGACCTCTAGAGGGGGGTTATTTTAGAGGGGGGGGGGGGGGTTATTTTAGAGGGGGGGGGTTATTTTTTTCGATCTCTAAATTTTCTGAAAACCAAAATTTTTTACCAAATTTTGAATAATATTTTTCTAAAATTTAAGAGAATTCATCACAAACTAAAGGTTTCTTAACGAAAATCCTAGCACAAAAACTTTCATCAAGTACTTCTCAGTCCGTAAATTCATAAAAAACTTGGTTTAAGGTTCGGGATACATAATTAAGAACTTATTTTAGATTATTATCCCACTTTTATATAACTCAGTTAAGTCCCAAAGTTTAATAATATTAAAAGGGATTGGATTAAGATGCCTATCTTGGCATTTTCAGGTATTAAAGTCAATGTGACATGACTTTAATCCTTCGTCGAGAGATCAAGTGGATGGAATTAGTGGAGTAGACATCGTTGGATATTAATGGATTTTAAGAGATTAAGGGAAATGCTGGAGGATTAAGTTGAATATTATGAGATTTAAGAAGTAAAAGATTATTAGTGGACCTCTCAAAATCCAATTTGACTGGATTAAGGTGGAAATCAATGGATTTGAGATATCAGGGACTTGGGAGGATATCGGACATTTGATTGAATAAAAGTGAAAAAATACTCTTAATACTTATCTCTTTTAATTCATAAATTCACACCTAATACCTAATATCTCTCCAAATCCCCGAATCAATATTAATCCACCGCCATCCCTTAATCCATCAGAATCCCCTTATATCCCTCCAAATCCCTGATATCCCCCATAATCATTTCTAATCTTATTGAAATATAGGGATTAAACCGTGCTGTGGTTTGAAAAATAGCAATGCCAAAAAAATAATTAAATATTTTAGGGGGGGGGGGCTATTTTAGAGGGGGGGTTATTTTAGAGGGGGGGGGGGGTTATTTTTTTCGATCGACCTCTAGAGGGGGGTTATTTTAGAGGGGGGGGGGGGTTATTTTAGAGGGGGGGGGGTTATTTTAGAGAAAATACGGTATTTTATATTTAGGCATGATGACCTTTACTAAATTGGTAGGCATATGTTTGGATTATAAATGTTGATGAATATAAATAAAGAACTAAATTTGATTTTAAAGTGATAAAGAATTCAGATAATTTTACTTTTTGTCTATCTTGAATTAAATTATGAGTATTTCCGTTGAATTTACTTGGTTATTTGTAATAAAATTTTAAAGTTGTTAAATTAAAATAACAATAAACTTGATAGTTAAATCCACTCTAACTCTCAAGTCTTGATCATTTCGACGTTTCACATAATTCATTAACTCCCTCAGCCCCTAAGGAAAATTTTTCTAAAATTATTATTAACTTTCACTTGATTACTATTATCTCATTTTCTGGTGAACAACTTCACCGGAGATCAACATTAATTGATTTCTTTTTGAGATAGGGGATTCTCCTCTTCGAAGGGACATTTTTCTAATTTAGCTTGATTATTTTACCCTATTTCTTAGGGAATATCTTTTTTGGAGATTAACACAATAGATTTCTCTTAGAGAATTCGGGAAAACATAAAAATCCTTACTCTATCAATTATTATAGTGATTTAAAAAATTTTTTGAGTGACTTTATTTTTGCTTAATTTTTGATTAATTTTGTAAGTCATAGTATTTCTAGTCAATATTATAATCGAATTAACTGCTTTTCAAAAATATGCTTATTTTTATTTTTTATAGGCTGGAAAGCCCAGGCTTTTTACTTTTATATTCCTCCGTTGAAAAGGGTATTTTTGTTGTTGGAATGTCTCTCTAACAAAACAAGAAAGTGCCATTTTCTGTGGCCACAATACAAACACTGCTCACTACTTTTTAGCTTAAAATAGAGAGAAAAAGAATGAATATATAGCTAGAGGGATACCCGTTAAGGGGTTAGGAGTTATATAGAAAATATATCTAGCAGGCAAGCGTGCCAAGAAAAAAGAAATGATGAATTTCCCTTAATAAGCTACACACTTGTTTTTGCCATAAAATGCTTTAATGACAACCCGAAATGTTGAAGTAATATTTTTAATTGAGTTAGTATTTATTTATTTGCCTGGCTTCAGCAAATTTTAATTAATTAATTGAATTAATTGTGTATTGTTATTTTAATAAAGTAAGTTGCATATTTTTATGATTAAGTATTTTAACATTTTTCATGATTAAATTGGTTAATTATTGTGACAGCAGGGTTGTCCACAATCTAAAAAATTTTTGTAATTTAGTTACAGACAATCCTGGTAACGAGAGTAAGAGTAAAAGTTTACAGAGTTAGAGTGAGATGACTGAGCACCTTCTACACCTTCTCTTTTAATTGGGGGCCGCTTCTCTTTAATTTTATAGTCAGCCGGACTATTTTCTTGTCCCTCGTGGGACAAAAAATCGTCAAAATCTGATAAATTTGAAGATAAAAGTTGGAGAATTAACTAATAAAAAAATTTTCATCCATTAGAAACCAAATGGATCCAATTCAACAACAACAACAATCATTTCAAGAAGGCCCCGATTCTTTATTCTCCCAGCAACCATTTAGTACTGAAGAAGTACCTTGGTGGAAGAAAAATTTTCTTCTTCAACAGCCAACTTTGGTTAATGCTTGGAATGCTGTATTTCCGACTGTTATAGTTAATATATTTGGAATTGTTATTTTTCTTCGTATGGGATGGATTGTTGTTAGTTTTTACTTTTTAATTAGTGTTAGGTATCTAACTAAAAGTTTAGTGAAAAAAATTTACGTGGCCGGCTAAAGCTCATTCTTATGAATGCTCAGAGACGGACTTTAATTTTAAAAGCCGGCTTCAATTCTAGCAATTCAGAAGCCAAATTTCAGTTCCAGAGCCGAATCTGTAGATCAAAAAAGCCAGAATGGAGCTTGATAAGTACTGGAATCAGAAAAATGTCAAATATCCAGCACTTGATTTTACGATTTATAAATAATTTTTAAAAGGAAAATTTTAGGGGACAGCCGGTTTCTTTCAAGCTATTGTTGCACTTGCCTTGTGCACTTTATTCTCTTCTGTTACAGTGCTATCAGCCATTGGAATTTGTGAGAGATGCCAGGTACTGAAAGATACGTGATCCTCGTGATTAGGGATGTCGGTTGGTTTTGGAAAATCTTCGGATTTTGGGAACCAAACCAAAAAACCGAAAAAAAAGTTCTTCGGTTCGGTTCTGAATAGATAACCCTACTCATGACTATCCGTTCCCTTTAGAAGATTACAAAGATATTTTTGAAGTTGTATCTAGTGGAGGCCTCTCTCATAGACTATGAATTTCCTCTAGAACATAATAGTGAAACCCTCTCAATATTAAGCCCCATTTGATAAAAAATAAATACAGTAAATCAAATCACAGACTCTCTCCATTCTTAACACTATTTTCCCTATTTTAAGGTCCAAAGTGGCGGAATCTATTTTCTAGTCTCTCATGTATTAGGAAAACGTATAGGTGGTGCTATAGGAATTATTTACACATTTGGCCAAGCTTGTGCTACTTCTTTAGTTGCTCTAGGCTTTGGAGAGTCTATGGCACAATTAATGGGAATAGATAGTCCTGTAGCTACGAAAACATTTTCTGTTGTTATTTTGCTTCTTTTGAATGGTTTTTTGAATTTTATTGGAAATTTAGTAAATATTTTGTAATTTAAAAGTTTTAAATTTTGCTGGACTTCATTTTGTTATTCGTCTACAATTGTTGTTAATGTGCTTTCTTGGAATGGCTATTGGAGATTTTCTGTTTGGGGCATTTTTACTTACACCTTCTGACCCTGGTAAAGGGGTTGTTGATAATTTTGGGGTTTTAAAAAATTTTCAAAAATTTTTCAAAAAAATTTCCAAAAAAATTCCAAAATTTTTTTTAAAATTTTTTAAAAAATTTCAAAAAAATTTTTTTTAATTTCAAAAAAATTTTCCGAAAATTTTTAAAAATCTCTAAAAAAAAATTTCCAAAAATTTTTTTTGAAAAATCCAGAAGCTGGTATTTACCCACTAACTGCCAAACAACTCTCTGCTAATTGGTATTCAAATTATGGATCTGAAAATTGCAGTGACAAAGCAACACTTGCCCTAGGTGCTGCTGAAGATCATCAACAACAACATTACGAGGCTAATAATTTCTTTAGTGTTTTTGGCGTTTTGTTTGCTAATTTTATTGGCGTTTTGGCTGGTAATAAAAGTTTTTTTTTAAATTAGTCTCTCAAGTACATACCTTAGCGAGAACTTTTTCTTTAGGAAATGAAGGAGAGGAACTTTGTGTAGAGAGGAACTTGTAGTAGAGAGTTCTCCCTCTCCTCTCTTCTAGTAGAGGGCAACTTTGTTGATGCCTTAAATCATATTCTAGTACCAAAATTCAAAAATCCTGAGCCTGTTCTTTCCCAAATTTAAACCAGGAATTAAAGTGAATACAGGAATCTCAAAGAAAACCAGGGTCTTGTGTAGGAATAGTCCAATCGCTTTTCCATACTTGACTTTAAAAAAGAATTTTCTATTAATTTTATTAAAATATTTTTTATGTGTTAACATGAGCGGCAATTTGGTAGATCCGTTGAGAAATATAGCTGAAGGTGAATTGGGGGCGCTTGGATTTAGTTTTGGACTTTGTTTTGTTTTTATGTTACTTTTGGGTGCTTCTGTTGACAGGTAGATAAATAAAAATTAATTGAGGAGGGAATCCTTCTTACATTAAATAAAATTACAAAAAAGAATTTCCTCAGTTTCTCTCTTCAAAAAAATCTCTTTTAAAAGAAATGCCCTTCAATGTGATGCAATGATATCAGAAAAATTATCATTAACCAAACTTGTATTTCTTGGAGGTCTTTACATTTCTTGTTTGTCAGCAATACTTTCTTCTACGCTGGGTACTTCTAGAGTAGTCCAAGGCATTGCTAATGAAGGATTGTTTCCTCAAATGAGCAAATTACTTATTGAGGTAAACAATGAATTATTAATGGAATAAATTCTCATAGAGGGGTTAATGGAATAAATTCTCATTCTATAAAATTAAAAATAGGAATCTTCACCAACCCGAGAATCACACCGTGCAACTGTTTTAGTTACAGCATTTGCTATAATACTTTTATTGCTTGGAGATTTAAATCAAATTGCTATACTTTCTTCTCTTCCTTTTTTGTTTACCTATGCTACTGTTTGTTTTTTGAAATTTAATTTTTTTAATGAAATTAATTTAAAAAAAAGGTCAATTATGCTTATGTTTCTCTTTCTATGAGTGATGACTTGGAGGTTTTAAATAATGAATGTGCTGCTGAAAATGAGTTTGTAAAAAAGAAAAATTATACCGTAACTGGGACAATAAGACTAGAAAAGAGAAAGATCCCTCCAATAGACGCCTACCAAATGTCTCCCAATGGATGTCATCTCTAATAGAAGCCCCTCCCCTCTCATATAGATTTCAAGTGTTTAGCTGGAAGTCCAGGGATTTTTTTGGTTTATTTCCGGGCAAGGTTTAGCTTAATGTTAAACACTAATATCCCTCTCAATCCCTGGGAAGATTCACCCACAAATGTTTGAAAGTCTGAAACCTAGATAGAATAGATAATAAGTTCTGCAATGATGCCCATTTTCTATTAGAAATAATGGAAAAATCCTCTCTAAAAAATTTTTTTTGTGTATTCTTTATTATAAATAGGGTTGGTCCCCGTCCCCGTCCCCGTCCCCGAAAGTCGGGGAATTTGAGAGATTTTTTGAAAATTCCCCGTCCCCGTCCCCCCCCGTGAAAAAATAAAAAATTTTCCCCGTCCCCGTCCCCCCCCGTGGGAGAATTTTCCCCGAGCTCCCCCCGAAATTTTTATGCAGAACTAAAAATATTTTCTTCCTCTTTGATATTTCTTTTACTGAGTAAGAGAAATATATTTTCTTTCAGAACTAATTAGATGAGCGGTTAGTTGAGTGGTTAAGGCGCTTGATTTTATTTAAAGGAGTGTTGGGTTCGAGTACTAATCGTTTGAGACTTATTTTCAGATTATTTTAACTTTTTTTAATACAAGAGACGACTTTAAATCTTTGATATTATTTTTTGAAATTCAAAACTCTAGATTTTTCAGCTTTAGCGCAAAAAATGGAAGAAATCTAGCTTAAGGACCTTCAAAATTCCCAAAATTTTCGCCTGCGGCGCAAATAATGGAAGAAATCTAGCTTAAGGACCTTCAAAATTCCCAAAATTTTCGCCTGCGGCGCAAATAATGGAAGAAATCTAGCTTAAGGACCTTCAAAATTCCCAAAATTTTCGCCTGCGGCGCAAAAAAATGAAAATTTTTGGCGCCGAAGGCGCCAAAGAAAATTTTTGATTCCCCGAAATTTCCCCGTAAAAATTTTTCCCCCGTCCCCGTCCCCCCCCCGTAAAAAAATAAAAAATTTTCCCCGTCCCCGTCCCCCCCCCGTGGCGCTGCCTCCCCGAAAATTTTCCCCGTGGCCCTCCCCCCCCCCCCCCGTCGGGGACCAACCCTAATTATAAATAAAAACCTAAAAGCTCTTAAATCACAATAAAATTATAAAAAAATATTCTAGTAACAAACAACAAACAAGCTATGGAACAGTACAAGACGGGGCGGCCATTTATTCATCTCATGGCCAACAAAGAAAATCATTAGATGCTTTGTTTGCCCAAACAACTGAGGGAATTAATTCTTTAAGACAAGAAAATGTTCAAAAAGCGTGGTATCAACATTGTATTAATCGTTATGTTTCTTTTGGAGCTGTTAGTTTTTTTGAGAATTTCTCTCAAAAAAGTTTTCTCATAAAGGCGATAATTCACATACTTGTGGCTACTTTTGTTCATCGCTGGTTTGCCCTACTACACTTTATTGCATTTGCAGCTCTTTACCTTTATTTGGGAGGAACGTGTTCAGCACCTTCAGATCAAGGCAATAAAAAATTTTTTTCGTTTAATAATAAAGGGATACATTAATTTTTAAGAACCAACGTCTAAATTTTTAGATGTCGAGCAATCATAATTAAAATATTATGGCTTGGATAATTTTTTAGTTAGGGAAGAAATCCAAAAGTTTCAGAATCTTTTGACTATAGTAAAGTTATTTCTCTCCTTTAACTAGTGCAAAAGGTTATTCGGCGGCTGGGAGCGAACCAGCATCTTCAGTAGACCGGACTGATGTGTTAGCCATTAATCACGTCGCCTACTGCACAGCCTTAGGATTTAAATAGCTATATGCTTTACACTATATAATTTTTCAAATATCCAAAAATTCTGAGATATTTAGTTGTGTTAGTTAATGTTATTTATTAGAGTTGTTGAGAACAAAAGGATATTTAGTAAAGATGCTTGGTTAAATAAAAAAATTTTTTTCCTTCTAAAACGTCATCCAAACGTTAATTTCCTCTCATATAAATTCATGGATCTAAATAACAAATTTACAAAAAATTTTTTAGGTGTTTCCCGTTTTTCTATAATGCATATGATTCGAGTAGCTATGTCAACTCAAGATACTCCAGACCTGAACTCTTCCCAAAATTCTGCCAGGCTTGTAGCCCCTCCCCCCTCAGCTTTATTCCAACCAGGAAATATACAACCACCACAGGCTTTGAACGCTCAGAATCCCGATTATGCAGAAAGAAAAAATTATCATCATACTGAACAGTTAGGGGCTGCTAAACAACAACATCCTTAGAGGAAGGAGGATTAGAAAATGTTCTAGATCCACCCATATGTTTAAGATAAAATTTTTTTAGAAATATTCCCAGTGATAAATTAAAAAAAAAGTTAATATTAATTATTTTCAACAATTATGTAGAATTTCAGAAGATTTTAGTAACTATGCATAAACACCCATATCACGGTCTTTTTTGATTTCCTCATAGAATTGAATTATTGTCATTTTTACAAAAAGGAAAATAAATGTGAAACAAAATTAGGCTCTTATGAAAATAAAGGCGGAATCGTTTTTTTAATATGACATAATGGCCAGCTTTTTCTTCCATGTTCAATTCCATTATACCGTAAATCTTCTAATAGAACCACACTCTCTGAAAGAAGCACACTCTCCAATATAACCACACCCTATAAAAATAAAAGCACACTCTCTAGTAGAAGCATAACCCTAATATACACACTCTACGAGAGTATCGAAAAATACAAGCACATGTGGTTCTATTAGAAGATTTACGGTATTTGCCATAGCAGAATCAAGTGAGAAATGATAAAGAAAAGGATAAATGGAAAGGAGAATGTCTCGTTATTTGTGTTAAATTTTGGCCTTGCGTTACGTTTTGCATTAATTTGGCCAAAATTAGCGCAAAAAGCGCAAGAAATATACCCAATCTGACTGCCAAATAGAAAAGCACGCTCAACTGTCCCACGCTCAATAAGCGAGCTCAAATGACCTCAACCGTTTAATTTTCGCTTCGCCAAAAATGACATTTAGTCCCAAATTTTATCTAATGATCTTCTTTCCTTATTTTTTCCACTTATTTTTCGTACTAATAAAACGGTGTCCGGTGATTTGGTCTGGTAAATTGGTCTCTAAAATTTTCTCGGCTCCGGCGCCCACAATTCCCAACGCCTAAAATTTTAAAGCCAAATTTTCCAAATCCCAAATTTCCGGTACTCAATAAAACTGCGATTATATTTTAGAATTTTACTTTTTTTTTGTTTTTCAGCCAAAACGTTTATGTAAAAATGTATGTTTTTCCGTCTGAAGTTCAATTAGATATATTTAAATTCCTTAATTCTGATCAATTATCATCTATACAACAAACAAATTGTTATTTCAAAAATTTTATTAATGAATATGTGAATGAATTGGCTCGGAAGGAATTCAGCCGACTTGAAATTGTAATTTTTTATTAATTCTGCTAATTTTTATTTTTAGCTTCATACTTTTGATAAATTTTCATGTTATTATCCTAAACATGTTGAAAAAGAACCGGAATTTTATGACTTTGAATTAAATGACCAGCTTAAGAAAAAGGTTAAAAATAAGTTTTTATTTAAAAATTAATCAATTTTAGTGGATACATGGAATAGAAAAATCAATTCCAATGTTTTTAAATGTTACTGAAACAAACATGCATATTAGAGTTTCTACACGGGCACCACATGGTAACTTTTAATTATTTTAATTATTTGAAGCTTTGGCCGTAAGATCGTATTCAGGAGTCGGCCAAAATTTTGACATTTCGAACAAATTTTTGTTTTTGCGTATATTTTTATTTTTTCGTACCGCAGGCAAAAATTTGTAAATTTTAGAAGCAAAAAGCGAAAAATTCACATTTTTGATCATGTCCTCCCAATATTCTCCTTTTCTCCATTTCGGATGTAGTAGACTAATGTAAGCCCCCCTGTATAAATGATATAGTACTCGCTGTATTTTAGCCTGTTCCAAATCCCCTCGATTTTGGATTCGCTAGGCGGTCTGAGTTGAACGGTACTACTTTCCACCACCGAAAATACCTGTGAACTGAGATCAAATTTCGGGATCAATTACAAAACGCAAAAGTTATCGGTACAATCTAAGGTACCGCAAGGCCAATGTATTGTCAAGCTATTCCTTAGCTCAAAATTATCAAAAAAGCGACGCCTGGTATGGTTACGTGCACCTCAATGTACTAAATCGAACCATTTCTGCGTGTCCCGGGGTCTATATTTTTAAACGAAGTTATTCCTCGGCAGAACCTTGGCCTGTTCCACTTGTCTATATCTGAAAATTTTTCTTTTAATCATTAACATTTCATTTAGTTTTATATTCAAAATTTCCAAACATTCCAAAAAATCTTAAACAAATGAAAATTGCTCGTTATTTACTTGAACAAGTCTTTAAATGTTTCTTTGAACTTGTTGACTTTTAGAGAGCTATATTTAATCCAAAATTTATTGAACTACAGTGCGGTGCATATGTTTACGGACAAAGGCATTTAAAAAATGAAAACCCAATTTGTTCGAAAAATTGAATTACTTATCGAAATGTATAAAATAATTTTTATAGCATTCTTTATGCTCTATCAATCGATACAAGTTTCGATTCCAACAGATTAGTTTATCTACAAAAAAATTACCCAAATAAATTTATAACCTTACTTTTTGTGGTGCATATGTTTACGGACAAATTGAATAACCTTGTATTTTCCTACTTTAGTTGGTGCAAAAATTCTACAAAAATTTGTGTGAACATTTCCATGGATACTGAGTAGAAAAGTAAAAAGAACGAAGTCTGTACCTACTTTATTCATCGAGATCTCGAATCTCAAAAATCAACGGCAAATCGGGGTACAGTACTTAAAACAATATTTTAACCCCCAGGGCTTTTATAAAAAATTTTCTTTTAGGCTCATTTAAAAGCCCATAAAATTTGCTACAAAATAGTCCAAGATTTTATTTTTCCAATATAAACTCATGGAGCTGAAGGTAGGGTAATTTTTTATGTTATCGTTTTTGGGGTATTT
Source organism: Meloidogyne arenaria (assembly GCA_036172955.1). NCBI lineage: Eukaryota > Metazoa > Nematoda > Chromadorea > Rhabditida > Meloidogynidae > Meloidogyne > Meloidogyne arenaria. The sequence goes on along the minus strand of JARQAB010000078.1, from coordinate 113,990 downwards.
TAGGTGATTTTTGACCATTTTTATGTGAAAGTCGATGTACGTCGAACAACTATTTTTTAGAATAAATTAGACCAGGGCTCTTTTGTAGCAAATTTTATGGGCTTTTAAATGAGTCTAAAAGAAAAATTTTTATAAAAGCCCTTGGGGGTTAAAATATTTTTTGAAGCACTGTACCCCCATTACCCGTTGATTTTTGAGATTCGAGATCTCTACAAAGTAAGAAGTTATAGACTCCGTTCTTTTTATTTTCTACTCAGTATCTATGGAAATGTTCACAGAAATTTTTGAAGAATTTTTGCACCAACTAAAGTAGGAAAATAGAAGGTTATTTAATTTGTCCGTAAACATATGCACCACAAAAATGAGGATTATAAATTTTGTTTGATTAATTTTTTGTAAATCGTAAATGAATTTGATCCAATTGATGGATCATTAGATAGTGCATAAAAAATACGATCTAAATTATATAATCAGGGTTTTTTATAAATTTATTTTTTTCATATTAAATTAGATTTTATGTTTTCAATGCCTTTGTCCGTAAACATATGCACCGCACTGTATTATTTGATGAAAATAAAACATCAAAAATACCTCTACAAATTAATTCTAATAGAGCATTTATGAAATTTTGTAATAAAAATTCTGAATGTTTTTTAACATTTGCAATGAATTATCTGTTTGCTAATCATCAAGGTAGGTGAGAAGGAGGTGCTTTTTCGATATTTTTGAGGTTTACCAGTAGGTTATCGAGTGTGCTGATGTGAGTTCGAATCTATGCTAAAAATTTGCGGTCTCGGAGATACAATAGGGTTACTTAGGCATTTTGAGCTTGAGAATAAACGGGCTGTGGATTCAAGTGAAGTCAACAGCTGTAATCTTGCGTTTAAATGGGGTGGATAGTTAAAGTAGATAAGTTCTCGAATTTTAAGCTCAGATTCAGACTCCGCACAAACGATTACTTATTGGAAAACAAAAAAAAATTAAAAAACACTGGATCATTTTTTATAGGTAACCGAACTTGCCCCATCACTTTCCCTAATCAATTTACCATTTATTCTGAGAATGAGAAAAATGCAATTGAAATATTTAAAATTTTAACAAGTGGAGCAACCAATTTTTCAAGTGTTTGTTGTAGTTATAACGCCTTACTTCACGACCTTATTGTACAGGTAGGGGTTGGATTTTTCGTAAATATACATATGGGTATTATATTTTAATACAAAACCATTGGGGGATTTTAAGTAAGGTTGCCAAAATGGGTCGACTCGGACCGAAGGATTGAGTCGGTTTTAAGTAGAGACCGGCGCGGGACGGGATCCCGCGCGGGATTTTGCGGGGTCCCGCTCCCGCAATCCCGCACTTTTTTCGATTTGCAGGATTTTGCGGGATGCGGGATTTTGCGGGGTTTTTCCCGCGGGATCCCGTCCCGCAAAGATTTTTTAAAAAAATCCCGCATGCGGGATCCCGCAAAATTTTTTGAATTTTGCGGGATTTTTGGAAAATGGAGGATTTTGGCTAATAACTTTATAATCTCAAAAAATTTTCGCCTGCGGCGCTAGAAAAAGGTAAATTTTGGTTCGCTGGCCTCCCTAAAATCTCGAAATTTTTGCCTGCGGCGCTGAAAATGAAGGAAGTTCGATACTTGGCCTTCTAAAATTTTTGCCTGCCGCCCATGGAATCATCATTATTACAGCGAAACAAAATTGTCCAAATTGTTAGATCAAGATTTGTTTCAGCTCAAGCTATTCTAATTCGTATACTCGAATTTTCCGACGAATATGTATAAGTTTGCCCTTTATGATTTTTTTTGATAATTTGGGACCTGGATAAGTGCTTATCGTTTGTACCAACCAACATGTACTCGAAATTTGGTACGAAGTATGATCCAGTTAAGAAGCCGAATTTTGCCGAATTTTGCGGACCCGAAATTTGCGGACCGACATTAGAGTAAAAAAATAAAGCCTAAAAAATATTTTTCAATCTGTTAAAAAGACATTAATTATTTCAACGAATAGAAGATGTATATATTTTATTCGTCTTTTCTTTTGTGCTTAACATTCCATCAAACTTAAACATCTTTGATTTTTAATAAAATGGTATAGAAACAGTCCAATTTGTCCTTCTTTTCTGCCAAATTTTATTTTTTCGCCAGTTTCTCCTACAGTAATTCTATGTATATATTTAGTAATTCTTTTAAAAAACCATAAAAGCAAATATATTGTGGAATATATATTGGTTGGTACAAAAAAAAAAAAAGCAAATATATATTGGTTGGTACAAACGATAAGCACTTATCCAGGTCCCAAATTATCAAAAAAAATCATAAAGGGCAAACTTATACATATTCGTCGGAAAATTCGAGTATACGAATTAGAATAGCTTGAGCTGAAACAAATCTTGATCTAACAATTTGGACAATTTTGTTTCGATGTAATAATGATGATTCCATGGGCGGCAGGCAAAAATTTTAGAAGGCCAAGTATCGAACTTCCTTCATTTTCAGCGCCGCAGGCAAAAATTTCGAGATTTTAGGGAGGCCAGCGAACCAAAATTTACCTTTTTCTAGCGCCGCAGGCGAAAATTTTTTGAGATTATAAAGTTATTAGCCAAAATCCTCCATTTTCCAAAAATCCCGCAAAATTCAAAAAATTTTGCGGGATCCCGCATGCGGGATTTTTTTAAAAAATCTTTGCGGGACGGGATCCCGCGGGAAAAACCCCGCAAAATCCCGCATCCCGCAAAATCCTGCAAATCGAAAAAAGTGCGGGATTGCGGGAGCGGGACCCCGCAAAATCCCGCGCGGGATCCCGTCCCGCGCCGGTCTCTACTTAAAACCGACTCAATCCTTCGGTCCGAGTCGACCCATTTTGGCAACCTTACTTAAAATCCCCCAATGGTTTTGTATTAAAATATAATACCCATATGTATATTTACGAAAAATCCAACCCCTACCTGTACAATAAGGTCGTGAAGTAAGGCGTTATAACTACAACAAACACTTGAAAAATTGGTTGCTCCACTTGTTAAAATTTTAAATATTTCAATTGCATTTTTCTCATTCTCAGAATAAATGGTAAATTGATTAGGGAAAGTGATGGGGCAAGTTCGGTTACCTATAAAAAATGATCCAGTGTTTTTTAATTTTTTTTTGTTTTCCAATAAGTAATCGTTTGTGCGGAGTCTGAATCTGAGCTTAAAATTCGAGAACTTATCTACTTTAACTATCCACCCCATTTAAACGCAAGATTACAGCTGTTGACTTCACTTGAATCCACAGCCCGTTTATTCTCAAGCTCAAAATGCCTAAGTAACCCTATTGTATCTCCGAGACCGCAAATTTTTAGCATAGATTCGAACTCACATCAGCACACTCGATAACCTACTGGTAAACCTCAAAAATATCGAAAAAGCACCTCCTTCTCACCTACCTTGATGATTAGCAAACAGATAATTCATTGCAAATGTTAAAAAACATTCAGAATTTTTATTACAAAATTTCATAAATGCTCTATTAGAATTAATTTGTAGAGGTATTTTTGATGTTTTATTTTCATCAAATAATACAGTGCGGTGCATATGTTTACGGACAAAGGCATTGAAAACATAAAATCTAATTTAATATGAAAAAAATAAATTTATAAAAAACCCTGATTATATAATTTAGATCGTATTTTTTATGCACTATCTAATGATCCATCAATTGGATCAAATTCATTTACGATTTACAAAAAATTAATCAAACAAAATTTATAATCCTCATTTTTGTGGTGCATATGTTTACGGACAAATTAAATAACCTTCTATTTTCCTACTTTAGTTGGTGCAAAAATTCTTCAAAAATTTCTGTGAACATTTCCATAGATACTGAGTAGAAAATAAAAAGAACGGAGTCTATAACTTCTTACTTTGTAGAGATCTCGAATCTCAAAAATCAACGGGTAATGGGGGTACAGTGCTTCAAAAAATATTTTAACCCCCAAGGGCTTTTATAAAAATTTTTCTTTTAGACTCATTTAAAAGCCCATAAAATTTGCTACAAAAGAGCCCTGGTCTAATTTATTCTAAAAAATAGTTGTTCGACGTACATCGACTTTCACATAAAAATGGTCAAAAATCACCTAAAATACCCCAAAAACGATAACATAAAAAATTACCCTACCTTCAGCTCCATGAGTTTATATTGGAAAAATAAAATCTTGGACTATTTTGTAGCAAATTTTATGGGCTTTTAAATGAGCCTAAAAGAAAATTTTTTATAAAAGCCCTGGGGGTTAAAATATTGTTTTAAGTACTGTACCCCGATTTGCCGTTGATTTTTGAGATTCGAGATCTCGATGAATAAAGTAGGTACAGACTTCGTTCTTTTTACTTTTCTACTCAGTATCCATGGAAATGTTCACACAAATTTTTGTAGAATTTTTGCACCAACTAAAGTAGGAAAATACAAGGTTATTCAATTTGTCCGTAAACATATGCACCACAAAAAGTAAGGTTATAAATTTATTTGGGTAATTTTTTTGTAGATAAACTAATCTGTTGGAATCGAAACTTGTATCGATTGATAGAGCATAAAGAATGCTATAAAAATTATTTTATACATTTCGATAAGTAATTCAATTTTTCGAACAAATTGGGTTTTCATTTTTTAAATGCCTTTGTCCGTAAACATATGCACCGCACTGTAGTTCAATAAATTTTGGATTAAATATAGCTCTCTAAAAGTCAACAAGTTCAAAGAAACATTTAAAGACTTGTTCAAGTAAATAACGAGCAATTTTCATTTGTTTAAGATTTTTTGGAATGTTTGGAAATTTTGAATATAAAACTAAATGAAATGTTAATGATTAAAAGAAAAATTTTCAGATATAGACAAGTGGAACAGGCCAAGGTTCTGCCGAGGAATAACTTCGTTTAAAAATATAGACCCCGGGACACGCAGAAATGGTTCGATTTAGTACATTGAGGTGCACGTAACCATACCAGGCGTCGCTTTTTTGATAATTTTGAGCTAAGGAATAGCTTGACAATACATTGGCCTTGCGGTACCTTAGATTGTACCGATAACTTTTGCGTTTTGTAATTGATCCCGAAATTTGATCTCAGTTCACAGGTATTTTCGGTGGTGGAAAGTAGTACCGTTCAACTCAGACCGCCTAGCGAATCCAAAATCGAGGGGATTTGGAACAGGCTAAAATACAGCGAGTACTATATCATTTATACAGGGGGGCTTACATTAGTCTACTACATCCGAAATGGAGAAAAGGAGAATATTGGGAGGACATGATCAAAAATGTGAATTTTTCGCTTTTTGCTTCTAAAATTTACAAATTTTTGCCTGCGGTACGAAAAAATAAAAATATACGCAAAAACAAAAATTTGTTCGAAATGTCAAAATTTTGGCCGACTCCTGAATACGATCTTACGGCCAAAGCTTCAAATAATTAAAATAATTAAAAGTTACCATGTGGTGCCCGTGTAGAAACTCTAATATGCATGTTTGTTTCAGTAACATTTAAAAACATTGGAATTGATTTTTCTATTCCATGTATCCACTAAAATTGATTAATTTTTAAATAAAAACTTATTTTTAACCTTTTTCTTAAGCTGGTCATTTAATTCAAAGTCATAAAATTCCGGTTCTTTTTCAACATGTTTAGGATAATAACATGAAAATTTATCAAAAGTATGAAGCTAAAAATAAAAATTAGCAGAATTAATAAAAAATTACAATTTCAAGTCGGCTGAATTCCTTCCGAGCCAATTCATTCACATATTCATTAATAAAATTTTTGAAATAACAATTTGTTTGTTGTATAGATGATAATTGATCAGAATTAAGGAATTTAAATATATCTAATTGAACTTCAGACGGAAAAACATACATTTTTACATAAACGTTTTGGCTGAAAAACAAAAAAAAAGTAAAATTCTAAAATATAATCGCAGTTTTATTGAGTACCGGAAATTTGGGATTTGGAAAATTTGGCTTTAAAATTTTAGGCGTTGGGAATTGTGGGCGCCGGAGCCGAGAAAATTTTAGAGACCAATTTACCAGACCAAATCACCGGACACCGTTTTATTAGTACGAAAAATAAGTGGAAAAAATAAGGAAAGAAGATCATTAGATAAAATTTGGGACTAAATGTCATTTTTGGCGAAGCGAAAATTAAACGGTTGAGGTCATTTGAGCTCGCTTATTGAGCGTGGGACAGTTGAGCGTGCTTTTCTATTTGGCAGTCAGATTGGGTATATTTCTTGCGCTTTTTGCGCTAATTTTGGCCAAATTAATGCAAAACGTAACGCAAGGCCAAAATTTAACACAAATAACGAGACATTCTCCTTTCCATTTATCCTTTTCTTTATCATTTCTCACTTGATTCTGCTATGGCAAATACCGTAAATCTTCTAATAGAACCACATGTGCTTGTATTTTTCGATACTCTCGTAGAGTGTGTATATTAGGGTTATGCTTCTACTAGAGAGTGTGCTTTTATTTTTATAGGGTGTGGTTATATTGGAGAGTGTGCTTCTTTCAGAGAGTGTGGTTCTATTAGAAGATTTACGGTATAATGGAATTGAACATGGAAGAAAAAGCTGGCCATTATGTCATATTAAAAAAACGATTCCGCCTTTATTTTCATAAGAGCCTAATTTTGTTTCACATTTATTTTCCTTTTTGTAAAAATGACAATAATTCAATTCTATGAGGAAATCAAAAAAGACCGTGATATGGGTGTTTATGCATAGTTACTAAAATCTTCTGAAATTCTACATAATTGTTGAAAATAATTAATATTAACTTTTTTTTTAATTTATCACTGGGAATATTTCTAAAAAAATTTTATCTTAAACATATGGGTGGATCTAGAACATTTTCTAATCCTCCTTCCTCTAAGGATGTTGTTGTTTAGCAGCCCCTAACTGTTCAGTATGATGATAATTTTTTCTTTCTGCATAATCGGGATTCTGAGCGTTCAAAGCCTGTGGTGGTTGTATATTTCCTGGTTGGAATAAAGCTGAGGGGGGAGGGGCTACAAGCCTGGCAGAATTTTGGGAAGAGTTCAGGTCTGGAGTATCTTGAGTTGACATAGCTACTCGAATCATATGCATTATAGAAAAACGGGAAACACCTAAAAAATTTTTTGTAAATTTGTTATTTAGATCCATGAATTTATATGAGAGGAAATTAACGTTTGGATGACGTTTTAGAAGGAAAAAATTTTTTTATTTAACCAAGCATCTTTACTAAATATCCTTTTGTTCTCAACAACTCTAATAAATAACATTAACTAACACAACTAAATATCTCAGAATTTTTGGATATTTGAAAAATTATATAGTGTAAAGCATATAGCTATTTAAATCCTAAGGCTGTGCAGTAGGCGACGTGATTAATGGCTAACACATCAGTCCGGTCTACTGAAGATGCTGGTTCGCTCCCAGCCGCCGAATAACCTTTTGCACTAGTTAAAGGAGAGAAATAACTTTACTATAGTCAAAAGATTCTGAAACTTTTGGATTTCTTCCCTAACTAAAAAATTATCCAAGCCATAATATTTTAATTATGATTGCTCGACATCTAAAAATTTAGACGTTGGTTCTTAAAAATTAATGTATCCCTTTATTATTAAACGAAAAAAATTTTTTATTGCCTTGATCTGAAGGTGCTGAACACGTTCCTCCCAAATAAAGGTAAAGAGCTGCAAATGCAATAAAGTGTAGTAGGGCAAACCAGCGATGAACAAAAGTAGCCACAAGTATGTGAATTATCGCCTTTATGAGAAAACTTTTTTGAGAGAAATTCTCAAAAAAACTAACAGCTCCAAAAGAAACATAACGATTAATACAATGTTGATACCACGCTTTTTGAACATTTTCTTGTCTTAAAGAATTAATTCCCTCAGTTGTTTGGGCAAACAAAGCATCTAATGATTTTCTTTGTTGGCCATGAGATGAATAAATGGCCGCCCCGTCTTGTACTGTTCCATAGCTTGTTTGTTGTTTGTTACTAGAATATTTTTTTATAATTTTATTGTGATTTAAGAGCTTTTAGGTTTTTATTTATAATTAGGGTTGGTCCCCGACGGGGGGGGGGGGGGGGGAGGGCCACGGGGAAAATTTTCGGGGAGGCAGCGCCACGGGGGGGGGACGGGGACGGGGAAAATTTTTTATTTTTTTACGGGGGGGGGACGGGGACGGGGGAAAAATTTTTACGGGGAAATTTCGGGGAATCAAAAATTTTCTTTGGCGCCTTCGGCGCCAAAAATTTTCATTTTTTTGCGCCGCAGGCGAAAATTTTGGGAATTTTGAAGGTCCTTAAGCTAGATTTCTTCCATTATTTGCGCCGCAGGCGAAAATTTTGGGAATTTTGAAGGTCCTTAAGCTAGATTTCTTCCATTATTTGCGCCGCAGGCGAAAATTTTGGGAATTTTGAAGGTCCTTAAGCTAGATTTCTTCCATTTTTTGCGCTAAAGCTGAAAAATCTAGAGTTTTGAATTTCAAAAAATAATATCAAAGATTTAAAGTCGTCTCTTGTATTAAAAAAAGTTAAAATAATCTGAAAATAAGTCTCAAACGATTAGTACTCGAACCCAACACTCCTTTAAATAAAATCAAGCGCCTTAACCACTCAACTAACCGCTCATCTAATTAGTTCTGAAAGAAAATATATTTCTCTTACTCAGTAAAAGAAATATCAAAGAGGAAGAAAATATTTTTAGTTCTGCATAAAAATTTCGGGGGGAGCTCGGGGAAAATTCTCCCACGGGGGGGGACGGGGACGGGGAAAATTTTTTATTTTTTCACGGGGGGGGACGGGGACGGGGAATTTTCAAAAAATCTCTCAAATTCCCCGACTTTCGGGGACGGGGACGGGGACGGGGACCAACCCTATTTATAATAAAGAATACACAAAAAAAATTTTTTAGAGAGGATTTTTCCATTATTTCTAATAGAAAATGGGCATCATTGCAGAACTTATTATCTATTCTATCTAGGTTTCAGACTTTCAAACATTTGTGGGTGAATCTTCCCAGGGATTGAGAGGGATATTAGTGTTTAACATTAAGCTAAACCTTGCCCGGAAATAAACCAAAAAAATCCCTGGACTTCCAGCTAAACACTTGAAATCTATATGAGAGGGGAGGGGCTTCTATTAGAGATGACATCCATTGGGAGACATTTGGTAGGCGTCTATTGGAGGGATCTTTCTCTTTTCTAGTCTTATTGTCCCAGTTACGGTATAATTTTTCTTTTTTACAAACTCATTTTCAGCAGCACATTCATTATTTAAAACCTCCAAGTCATCACTCATAGAAAGAGAAACATAAGCATAATTGACCTTTTTTTTAAATTAATTTCATTAAAAAAATTAAATTTCAAAAAACAAACAGTAGCATAGGTAAACAAAAAAGGAAGAGAAGAAAGTATAGCAATTTGATTTAAATCTCCAAGCAATAAAAGTATTATAGCAAATGCTGTAACTAAAACAGTTGCACGGTGTGATTCTCGGGTTGGTGAAGATTCCTATTTTTAATTTTATAGAATGAGAATTTATTCCATTAACCCCTCTATGAGAATTTATTCCATTAATAATTCATTGTTTACCTCAATAAGTAATTTGCTCATTTGAGGAAACAATCCTTCATTAGCAATGCCTTGGACTACTCTAGAAGTACCCAGCGTAGAAGAAAGTATTGCTGACAAACAAGAAATGTAAAGACCTCCAAGAAATACAAGTTTGGTTAATGATAATTTTTCTGATATCATTGCATCACATTGAAGGGCATTTCTTTTAAAAGAGATTTTTTTGAAGAGAGAAACTGAGGAAATTCTTTTTTGTAATTTTATTTAATGTAAGAAGGATTCCCTCCTCAATTAATTTTTATTTATCTACCTGTCAACAGAAGCACCCAAAAGTAACATAAAAACAAAACAAAGTCCAAAACTAAATCCAAGCGCCCCCAATTCACCTTCAGCTATATTTCTCAACGGATCTACCAAATTGCCGCTCATGTTAACACATAAAAAATATTTTAATAAAATTAATAGAAAATTCTTTTTTAAAGTCAAGTATGGAAAAGCGATTGGACTATTCCTACACAAGACCCTGGTTTTCTTTGAGATTCCTGTATTCACTTTAATTCCTGGTTTAAATTTGGGAAAGAACAGGCTCAGGATTTTTGAATTTTGGTACTAGAATATGATTTAAGGCATCAACAAAGTTGCCCTCTACTAGAAGAGAGGAGAGGGAGAACTCTCTACTACAAGTTCCTCTCTACACAAAGTTCCTCTCCTTCATTTCCTAAAGAAAAAGTTCTCGCTAAGGTATGTACTTGAGAGACTAATTTAAAAAAAAACTTTTATTACCAGCCAAAACGCCAATAAAATTAGCAAACAAAACGCCAAAAACACTAAAGAAATTATTAGCCTCGTAATGTTGTTGTTGATGATCTTCAGCAGCACCTAGGGCAAGTGTTGCTTTGTCACTGCAATTTTCAGATCCATAATTTGAATACCAATTAGCAGAGAGTTGTTTGGCAGTTAGTGGGTAAATACCAGCTTCTGGATTTTTCAAAAAAAATTTTTGGAAATTTTTTTTTAGAGATTTTTAAAAATTTTCGGAAAATTTTTTTGAAATTAAAAAAAATTTTTTTGAAATTTTTTAAAAAATTTTAAAAAAAATTTTGGAATTTTTTTGGAAATTTTTTTGAAAAATTTTTGAAAATTTTTTAAAACCCCAAAATTATCAACAACCCCTTTACCAGGGTCAGAAGGTGTAAGTAAAAATGCCCCAAACAGAAAATCTCCAATAGCCATTCCAAGAAAGCACATTAACAACAATTGTAGACGAATAACAAAATGAAGTCCAGCAAAATTTAAAACTTTTAAATTACAAAATATTTACTAAATTTCCAATAAAATTCAAAAAACCATTCAAAAGAAGCAAAATAACAACAGAAAATGTTTTCGTAGCTACAGGACTATCTATTCCCATTAATTGTGCCATAGACTCTCCAAAGCCTAGAGCAACTAAAGAAGTAGCACAAGCTTGGCCAAATGTGTAAATAATTCCTATAGCACCACCTATACGTTTTCCTAATACATGAGAGACTAGAAAATAGATTCCGCCACTTTGGACCTTAAAATAGGGAAAATAGTGTTAAGAATGGAGAGAGTCTGTGATTTGATTTACTGTATTTATTTTTTATCAAATGGGGCTTAATATTGAGAGGGTTTCACTATTATGTTCTAGAGGAAATTCATAGTCTATGAGAGAGGCCTCCACTAGATACAACTTCAAAAATATCTTTGTAATCTTCTAAAGGGAACGGATAGTCATGAGTAGGGTTATCTATTCAGAACCGAACCGAAGAACTTTTTTTTCGGTTTTTTGGTTTGGTTCCCAAAATCCGAAGATTTTCCAAAACCAACCGACATCCCTAATCACGAGGATCACGTATCTTTCAGTACCTGGCATCTCTCACAAATTCCAATGGCTGATAGCACTGTAACAGAAGAGAATAAAGTGCACAAGGCAAGTGCAACAATAGCTTGAAAGAAACCGGCTGTCCCCTAAAATTTTCCTTTTAAAAATTATTTATAAATCGTAAAATCAAGTGCTGGATATTTGACATTTTTCTGATTCCAGTACTTATCAAGCTCCATTCTGGCTTTTTTGATCTACAGATTCGGCTCTGGAACTGAAATTTGGCTTCTGAATTGCTAGAATTGAAGCCGGCTTTTAAAATTAAAGTCCGTCTCTGAGCATTCATAAGAATGAGCTTTAGCCGGCCACGTAAATTTTTTTCACTAAACTTTTAGTTAGATACCTAACACTAATTAAAAAGTAAAAACTAACAACAATCCATCCCATACGAAGAAAAATAACAATTCCAAATATATTAACTATAACAGTCGGAAATACAGCATTCCAAGCATTAACCAAAGTTGGCTGTTGAAGAAGAAAATTTTTCTTCCACCAAGGTACTTCTTCAGTACTAAATGGTTGCTGGGAGAATAAAGAATCGGGGCCTTCTTGAAATGATTGTTGTTGTTGTTGAATTGGATCCATTTGGTTTCTAATGGATGAAAATTTTTTTATTAGTTAATTCTCCAACTTTTATCTTCAAATTTATCAGATTTTGACGATTTTTTGTCCCACGAGGGACAAGAAAATAGTCCGGCTGACTATAAAATTAAAGAGAAGCGGCCCCCAATTAAAAGAGAAGGTGTAGAAGGTGCTCAGTCATCTCACTCTAACTCTGTAAACTTTTACTCTTACTCTCGTTACCAGGATTGTCTGTAACTAAATTACAAAAATTTTTTAGATTGTGGACAACCCTGCTGTCACAATAATTAACCAATTTAATCATGAAAAATGTTAAAATACTTAATCATAAAAATATGCAACTTACTTTATTAAAATAACAATACACAATTAATTCAATTAATTAATTAAAATTTGCTGAAGCCAGGCAAATAAATAAATACTAACTCAATTAAAAATATTACTTCAACATTTCGGGTTGTCATTAAAGCATTTTATGGCAAAAACAAGTGTGTAGCTTATTAAGGGAAATTCATCATTTCTTTTTTCTTGGCACGCTTGCCTGCTAGATATATTTTCTATATAACTCCTAACCCCTTAACGGGTATCCCTCTAGCTATATATTCATTCTTTTTCTCTCTATTTTAAGCTAAAAAGTAGTGAGCAGTGTTTGTATTGTGGCCACAGAAAATGGCACTTTCTTGTTTTGTTAGAGAGACATTCCAACAACAAAAATACCCTTTTCAACGGAGGAATATAAAAGTAAAAAGCCTGGGCTTTCCAGCCTATAAAAAATAAAAATAAGCATATTTTTGAAAAGCAGTTAATTCGATTATAATATTGACTAGAAATACTATGACTTACAAAATTAATCAAAAATTAAGCAAAAATAAAGTCACTCAAAAAATTTTTTAAATCACTATAATAATTGATAGAGTAAGGATTTTTATGTTTTCCCGAATTCTCTAAGAGAAATCTATTGTGTTAATCTCCAAAAAAGATATTCCCTAAGAAATAGGGTAAAATAATCAAGCTAAATTAGAAAAATGTCCCTTCGAAGAGGAGAATCCCCTATCTCAAAAAGAAATCAATTAATGTTGATCTCCGGTGAAGTTGTTCACCAGAAAATGAGATAATAGTAATCAAGTGAAAGTTAATAATAATTTTAGAAAAATTTTCCTTAGGGGCTGAGGGAGTTAATGAATTATGTGAAACGTCGAAATGATCAAGACTTGAGAGTTAGAGTGGATTTAACTATCAAGTTTATTGTTATTTTAATTTAACAACTTTAAAATTTTATTACAAATAACCAAGTAAATTCAACGGAAATACTCATAATTTAATTCAAGATAGACAAAAAGTAAAATTATCTGAATTCTTTATCACTTTAAAATCAAATTTAGTTCTTTATTTATATTCATCAACATTTATAATCCAAACATATGCCTACCAATTTAGTAAAGGTCATCATGCCTAAATATAAAATACCGTATTTTCTCTAAAATAACCCCCCCCCCTCTAAAATAACCCCCCCCCCCTCTAAAATAACCCCCCTCTAGAGGTCGATCGAAAAAAATAACCCCCCCCCCCCCTCTAAAATAACCCCCCCTCTAAAATAGCCCCCCCCCCCTAAAATATTTAATTATTTTTTTGGCATTGCTATTTTTCAAACCACAGCACGGTTTAATCCCTATATTTCAATAAGATTAGAAATGATTATGGGGGATATCAGGGATTTGGAGGGATATAAGGGGATTCTGATGGATTAAGGGATGGCGGTGGATTAATATTGATTCGGGGATTTGGAGAGATATTAGGTATTAGGTGTGAATTTATGAATTAAAAGAGATAAGTATTAAGAGTATTTTTTCACTTTTATTCAATCAAATGTCCGATATCCTCCCAAGTCCCTGATATCTCAAATCCATTGATTTCCACCTTAATCCAGTCAAATTGGATTTTGAGAGGTCCACTAATAATCTTTTACTTCTTAAATCTCATAATATTCAACTTAATCCTCCAGCATTTCCCTTAATCTCTTAAAATCCATTAATATCCAACGATGTCTACTCCACTAATTCCATCCACTTGATCTCTCGACGAAGGATTAAAGTCATGTCACATTGACTTTAATACCTGAAAATGCCAAGATAGGCATCTTAATCCAATCCCTTTTAATATTATTAAACTTTGGGACTTAACTGAGTTATATAAAAGTGGGATAATAATCTAAAATAAGTTCTTAATTATGTATCCCGAACCTTAAACCAAGTTTTTTATGAATTTACGGACTGAGAAGTACTTGATGAAAGTTTTTGTGCTAGGATTTTCGTTAAGAAACCTTTAGTTTGTGATGAATTCTCTTAAATTTTAGAAAAATATTATTCAAAATTTGGTAAAAAATTTTGGTTTTCAGAAAATTTAGAGATCGAAAAAAATAACCCCCCCCCTCTAAAATAACCCCCCCCCCCTCTAAAATAACCCCCCTCTAGAGGTCGATCGAAAAAAATAACCCCCGGGGGTTATTTTAGAGAAAATACGGTAAGATTGTGTATGGGTATATAATTTAGGTAATTTTTTAGCTTTACCTAAAAAGCCTAAATATATCTTTTAAAATTTAAAAATTAAATTAGATTCATTATATTTCCTCTAAAATACTATCCAACTGAGCTATGTATTCCCCTTAATTTTTTAAATTTTATATACTGAATAAGAAGTAAGTTTTAAATCTACAGTTTACTAAAAGATTTGTTGTCTGCAATGATGGGGAGGCAAAAACTGGTAAAGTCTAATCTAAGACGAAGAATCTTGATTTGATATTTTAGAGGAAACAAGTTAAACGGATAAACGAAATTTTGTCGATTCTTCAACATTAAAAATACTCACATATTATAATCTATCTGTTTGTTAATCCAGTTAACATGATCATACACTCGAACAAATAAACTTATTTCTTTTTTTGTTGTACTTGTCATATATCACTGCAGTTCCATGATGAATACCGCCAATAACACTTTTACCAGAATCTTCAAACACCAAAGGCCCCTCGGAGTCTCCCATCTCAAGTGAGCCATCCGTAAAAAACATGTTTGTTATCAGCAATTGTTGAACCAGAACCTTAACACGGACCTTCTGCATGATTAGAGGAATTTTTTATCATGAGTAATCGAGGCTGTATTTACTTCAATAATCGCATTTGTTATCAAAATTATGAAACAAGTAGGCATTACAATAAAATTATTTATTTCCATTTCCAGTAAAAACGTAAAAGGAGAATATTTGTGAATTTAAGTGAAGGGTACTTTTCGGTTATGAGGTTACACATTTACAAATTTTAAAAAGTTCTCAAAATGGTCAATATATCATATAAGTATAGGCTAGAAAATGGTGCTGAGTCGAACGGTACCAATCTTTTAAGAAGATTCTTGTGGACCGAGATATAGGGCTTGAAATGGTCAAAAACCATAGGGAGTAATAAGCTCATTTTTGGGGTGAAAAATTCCATTTTTTGAATGATAGCTCATTCGAAAGAGCTCCTCGAGCTGAGTCGAATGGCACCAAAATCAAACCGATTTAAAAAGTTTGGACAAAGCTATGATCGTTTGTTTTAGCTCCTTACCTATGGACTCCCTATGATTTTTGACCATTTCGAGCTCTATATCTCGGTCCACAAGAATCTTCTTGAAAAAAGATTGGTACCGTTCGACTCCGCACCTTTTTTTACCCTATATATGATATATTGACCATTTTGAGAACTTTTTAAATTTGTAAATGTGTAACCTCATAACCGAAAAGTACCAAGTGAAGGATTTAAATCTATTAAATAGATGAAAATTAAGCTTATAGGTGATTTAGACGAAAAAGGTTAAATCAAAAGGAATTAAAAGTTAAAACTTTTCGGCTTTTTATTTATTCTAAAGTAAAAATAATAAAAAACGTAAATATTGGAAGGTAAAAATTATTTTAGCAATATTTTTTATAAATTACGAATTACAATAAACTATTTAAAAATAAAATGTCTCGATTAATGCATAAATGCAATGTAAAATAAAATTTTCTATGAGTCATACGTTAATATTACAAAATAGGAAAAAATGTGACGAATTTAACTTTTGTTATGTTGACCTTTTTACTCCCTCCTCCTCCAACAATACTTGCTTAAATAAGAAATACGACTATTTTGTCTAAAAAAGGAGAAAGAAATGAATTTGTTCACTAAGAGATAATGTGATACAATCGAGATGAATCTCTTAATAACTATTAGAAAAATGTTCCTTTGATTTTTTCAATTTAAAAAATTTGTCCACACAATTGTAGAATGTTCAGAACTGGAAATTTTAAAAATCAGTGTTCAGATTTATTCTCAATTAAATAAATTTTATTTTCTAGTGAAAGAAATTTTTTTTTAAATTTTCCATTTATTCGGTATAATATTCAATGATATTTCACAAAATGTATCACCATCCCCTTTTAAATCTATATTTCGAAACAGCTCTGATCTCGATTAACTCAGCCATTTTCTTCGAATAATTGGCGCATGATTCTTCCAATGAAGTAATAAGGCAAAGTTAGGGGAGTTAAAAAATAGAAAAGAAATAGAATTGGATAGAAAAAATTTTAACGAATTAAAAATTAAAATCAAAAAATTAAAAATTAATTTTCAAATTAAAATTAGGACATGAAAAAATTCTGATTTGGACAATACGAAATATATTGTATATACATGACGAAATATTTGATCGAATTTTTGTTTCATAATCATTAGAAATCTTTTCAATATCATTTTCATAAGTCAAGTAAATATTATCTCGACTTCTCCTGAAATAATCTGATGAACTGCTGCATAGCAAAGCTCGTGTCTACAAAACCAGCAGGATAACTAACCTAAATTAAAAATATGTTTATATAAAAGGTATTCTGCCAAATTAAAAATCCAATTTTCGATTTTTGGCAAGTTTATTAGTTTTTGACGGAAATTAGATGCTGAGAGCTAAAATATCTCATATT
Source organism: Meloidogyne arenaria (assembly GCA_036172955.1). Lineage (NCBI taxonomy): Eukaryota > Metazoa > Nematoda > Chromadorea > Rhabditida > Meloidogynidae > Meloidogyne > Meloidogyne arenaria. The sequence continues at coordinate 96,934 of JARQAB010000078.1, read as the reverse complement.
CCATTAATTAATAAAGTGCAGTCAAGAAAAGCAAGTAGTCTACAGAGGGGATTTATTTGAAGATGAAAAAATTATCGCATAAACCAAAAATTTACACGAAAATGTCCGAATTTTTTGCCTCCCTTTTAGCCCAAATTCCTTTTTCACCAATTTCTTTTCGCCCAATTTCTTTTTAAAAATAATGTACTCACTTCATTTACATCATCAGAAAGACTGCTTAACAGCAATTCTTGAAAATTGTACGCAGAATCAGGTAACTGGCCATTATATTTTTCCCCAAGCAGCTGTGCTATAGCATTCTGAAATACGTAATACAAAAATTTTATAACCATAAAATTCAACGTGCTCATACACTACTAATAATGAAGGAGACCAAATTCGGTATAGTTCAAGTGGTTCAGATAAAATTTTTAAATTTCAGTTAGACGGTTAGAGTAACATTGAAACAGCTTAAATTAACACATTAAGCGGGGTACGGTCCAAGTAGACACAAAGTCATAACTTGCTTCAAGATTTTCGAAGTTTTCAAAATTTAGTATTAAACGAATCCTCTCATCGAGCCAAACAATTGTTACCAAAATTGTTAAGGTTAGATTTTCAAGCTAGTTATGGATTTGCGCCTACTTGGCCGCCTGCCTACTTGGGCGTGTCCCGTTAAGCTGATTTGTTGGGTTTCATCGACGATTAATTTTAAATTTGCAATAAACGATTTAGTAGTTATTAATAGTGACCGGTAAAATCGATTTTTCCGGAACCGGATCCGGATTCCGGATTTGCAACTAGAGCCGGACCGGATCCGGCCGGATTTTTCCGGATAAATCCGGTCCGGTTTTAATCCGGTAAAAATAATTTCCGGAGTCCGGCAGAAATTATCCGGATTCCGGACCGGACTCCGGTTTTTTTCCGGATTTTTTCATCCATTTTTTCTTAAAATGTTGTAATATGTGTGTCGTTTATGTGTTAAAATGTTGTTAGGGTGATATCTAAAGATTTTGGAGGCTATGAAGGATATTTTGTGGATTTTTCGAGGTTAAAAGTTTGGAAAATAAAGTAATTCGTGGTTGGAATTTTGAAATTTGCTCCTACTTTCGTACAGGCCTCCTTTACCTCGTAATCGTACCTGCCAATTTTTGAGCATTTTGGAGTCTAAAGAGCTATATTTCCTCCAAGGATTTCCTGCCAGGTCCTCTTAATCTCAACTCCCTTCCATGCGCCGCAGGCGAAAATTTTGATAATTTTGAAGGTCCTTAAGTCAGATTTCTTCCATTTTTGCGCCGCAGGCGAAAATTTTTAAAATTTTTGAATGCCATTAAGCCAGATTTCTTCCATTTTTAACCGCCGGAGGCGAAAATTTCGAGAATTTTAGAAGGTTTCAGGAGAAAAAATCTATTGTTAGAGCCGTCTAATAACAGAGGTACGACTCTCTAACAGAGGTACAACTCTTTCTCTATATATATGGGGGACTCAGTCGTGCCTTCTGGGTACGATTTTTGGAACCAATAAAGAAGAACGCTTCCCTTTTCAGCGCCGCAGGCGAAAATTTTTTGAATTTTAGTATGGTTAGGTGTTAAAAATCCTCGTTTTTATAAAAAATAAAAGAAAAAATGGGAAAATTCCATAACCGTATAAAATCCCAAATCCGGTGCTCAAAATTTGCCGGACCCGGATCCGGATTCCGGATTTGCAACTAGAGCCGGACCGGATCCGGCCGGATTTTTCCGGATAAATCCGGTCCGGTTTTAATCCGGAAATTTCAAAAAAACCCGGATTTGGGACCCGGACTCCGGAAAAATCCGGCCGGATCCGGTCCGGCCCCGGTCACTAGTTATTAAAGAAATCGACATAAAAGTATTGCTTTAAGTAAAAAATTATACCATAATCTCCACAGTGGTAATTTGGCTGTAAGTTCCAGACCAATAGCAATTGCTAATTGCGCATAGCCATGCAGTTAAGCATCCCTTGCTGTTTTTTGCGTTACTTATTTTTAGTTTAACGCCACCATCTCTATAAAGTTGTATTTAAAATTATTAATAATTTCGTAAAAAATCTTTTTTAAATTTCTTTTTTACTTTCCTTTAATATAACACCTGTTAAAATTAAATCGAAAATGTGAGAGTAAAAAAGTTTTATTTCAGTGCCATTGAACCGGCTTAAATTAGCACGTTAAGCTGGGGTACGGCCCAAGTAGGCGCAAAGTCATAACTTGCTTCAAGATTTCCGAATTTTCAAAATTTTGTATTAAACGATTCCTCTCATCGAGCTTAACAGATTGTTACCAAAATTGTTAAGGTTTATAGATTTTCAAGCTGGTTATGGCTTTGTTGGCCGCGCGCCTACTTGGGCATGTTCCCGCGGATGGATATGCCTAAAAAGTTAATGGATATGGAACTCACGGATATATCCAATTGATAGCAAAAACTATGTCCATGGGCAGGTCTTGTTTCAACATTAAAATAGTAGCAACTTACTAAAAAATAAGGAAATAAATATTCAACAACCTTTAATTTCTTGGCTTTAAGGTTTGTTGATAGCCAAGAAACCAAAAAAATTCATGAGTCATATTTAAAGTAGAGGAATATATTTTAAACAAACGGAAAGAGAGAAATGTCGACTTGATGACCTAGTATTTTATTCATTCCACCACGTCTTGGCCAAGTAAAGAACTATTATTTTGCCCGAAGAAAGTCTAAAGATAAGAGAAAAAAGAAAACCATTCTAGAGAAAATGCTTAAAGTTAACTAAAAAAACAAAGGGTCCAAAATAACGTCTGTTAATTTAGGCAAACTGATTCCTATTTAAAGGAGGAATAGATTATATTAAAAGAATTAAATTTAAAAACAAATTTATTTAATTAAAAATAACCAAATCCAAATATATATTGTATGTATTGTATATATTCTTTTGTAATTTTTTTGAAAAATTTTTAAACTCCCAAAAATATCAACAACTGCCAGAGTCAGGTGTAGATTAAAATGGCCCAAACAGAAAATCTCCAATAGCCATTCCAAGAAATGCATATAAAACAAGGCCGAGTCAGAAAGAGAATTTCGGGGCAGTGATAACCAATCTCGATTTGAGTAAAATATATTTTTAATTTTCTGGCAGAATTAATGTAATTGAATAAGAGAGAAAGAGTCAACGTCCTCAGTAACAAAATAAGTGATAAATAGGAACAATAAGAGAGGGGAAAAGAATTTAATAACCAAAAGAAAGTGAGCAAATTAATTCAAAAAAAATAATCATTTAAAATAGGTATGTATAAAGAAATAAGGCCCCAAATAATAAATAATTGTTCATTTTAAATCATCCATATTCTTTCTTTTATAATATAAAATATATGCCGCGTTAGTCTAAAATGTGACTTTTTAAAAAATCCGAATTTAACTTTAATATATACCTTAATTTCACTCAAATTCAAATTTGTAATAATTTTATCGTTACACCACATCCATTCTTGTGTTTCCTTGTTTTTAATTTTTGCAGTAAAATGGTTTACAGGAATTGTATGGTGTTCCTGAAGATATTTAAAAGGTTTTGTACTTATTTAGGGTAACCTAACATTTTAAATATCTTCAGGAACACCATACAATTCCTGTAAACCATTTTACTGCAAAAATTAAAAACAAGGAAACACAAGAATGGATGTGGTGTAACGATAAAATTATTACAAATTTGAATTTGAGTGAAATTAAGGTATATATTAAAGTTAAATTCGGATTTTTTAAAAAGTCACATTTTAGACTAACGCGGCATATATTTTATATTATAAAAGAAAGAATATGGATGATTTAAAATGAAATTATTTATTATTTGGGGCCTTATTTCTTTATACATACCTATTTTTTATTAAATTCTTTTCCCCTCTCTTATTGTTCCTATTTATCACTTATTTTGCTACAAAGGACATCGACTCTCTTATTCAATTACATAATGATAATTTTGCCAGAATATCGTTTGGGGCATTTTAATCTACACATAATTCTGATAGTTGTTGATATTTTTGAGAGTTTACAAAATTTTCAAAAAGAATTTTAAAATGGAAAAAAGGAAGTCTTGAAAATTCGTTTTCGAAAAATTCCTGAAAGTACCTTTTTAAAGTCCCGAAAGTTCCTTTTTAAAATAATATTTCCAAATTAAATATTTTATCATTTTTCCCATTTTCCTTACATTAATTTAACCAACAAATATGTCAAAAAAATTCTTTAATCAGTCGAAGCAGCAGCTTTGCACGCTTCTTCAGCTTCAACAATAAGTTCCTTTACTTCATCATCTGGAACAAAACGCATAACCAATTTGCCTTCAACCATTTTCAATTCAGCAACTTCTAATCGTTCCGTTGTTGGCTTTCTATCCAATGTTTTGAAAAGAACCTACAAAAAAAGTATTTATTGATGTTTAAAATATTTGCGGACAAAAAATTTTTTTGCGGACAACACTTGCGGATAAAAATTTTTTTGGACAACATTTGCGGACAAAACTTTTGCGAGCAAGAATTTATTTCTAAAATTGGAAGTTCTCCCACTATCGAACTACTATAATTATTTGATATTAATTACATTCTTTAAATAGTTTATGTTAGCAATGTTTCGCAAAACAACGAATAAAATTCTCCAAAATTTCTATATAAACACCAAAACAAAAAATTCTCAAAAATAACCTTCATAACAAGCTTTTTAGCATCCTCAAGAGTCATATTCTCGACATTATCTTTGCTCTCCTGTTTAAAGTGAGAAACTGCCGTTTGTTGATTTTTGCCAACACAAGTAGCAAACCATCCCGTATAGTTGCCGCTTGGATCGGATTGATAAAGTTGAAAGCCGTGATGAAGATCCCAACCAGCATAGAGAAGAGAAACGCCGTAAGGGCGCTTTCCTAAAATTTTTTGAAAATTAATCAAAAGACTACCAAATAGGAGAAGTCAGTACCCGGTACTAGAGCTGTCCGAGACCGAAAATTTTCCAAGACTCAATACCAAGAGTCTCGGACAGCTCTACCAGGTACTTCACGGATTTAGAAAGTCTGGGCGAGTCTTCAAAATTTTCCTATAATCGGATTCGTGTCGAAAAAAAGTAAGGGGTTCGGTTAACCAGTGACATCCCTGATTCGTATAGTGAAGAGAAGCCAAAAACCGATATAGAGAGGTGCATGAACACAGTTTTAATTCGATTTGAAGGAAATAGCCTATCATAAATTTTAATAAAATCCAACCTCCAACTTGCGTATATCTTTGTTTGAAATCTGCCAAGAGCGATACAAGCTGTTCGATTGGAATATCATCCTCATAGCTACTTCGGAAACCAGCTGCCATAGCACGTAATTTGCTCACTAAAACATTAGCATCGGCTGTAATTCCAGCGACGGCGCATATAACATTTTGAGAAATTTTGAAAATTTTTTCGCGCATAACCTGGAAAAGTGAATTAAGAAATAAATTATTACAGGAAATGTAGGTAGGGGTGGCGTTAGTCTAGTATTTTGTGGGACTCGCGCCACCCCTAGTAGACATGTTTGATTAAGTTAAAAATGAGAAGGGGAACAGAACTAATTTTAGATTGGCCTGAAATTGAGAAGGAAAGATAGAAATTTCTGGGCCTATAACACTTCACTGCCAAGACCTTCTGCATTTCTAGCAATTTTGAGGAAGTATCTTAGGCCAAATTCTCTAATAAAAATTAAACAAACATTAGAATCCAGCAGTTTATCTGTAACCCGTTTCTCAGCTACCAGAAAAATGCCTTCATTTGTTCGCATTCCTAAACAAGTCCCAGCTTGAGAAATAGCTTCCAACGCATATTCAACTTGATAAAGTCGACCTTCTGGAGAAAATATAGTTGTACGCGTATCATAACGTCTCGCCATTATTTAAATAATTTATCTTGAATATCCAAAACTCTGAAAATTGAAAGCAAAAAAAAAACACTTAAAAATAAAATCAAGAAAAGAAAAATGATGAAAAATAATTTAAAAATAGATATTATGAATATTCTCAAAAAGTTACCATTTTGACATAATATCGTAGATAATAAAACAAAATACCAAAATTTGTTAAAACACCAACTGGACAAAATGTCAACACCCAGAAATAAAAGCATAATGTCCAAAATTAACAGAAAAATATTTCTATGGACATTTTTCATGTTTTTCAATATTTTATTGTTAATTTAAGGATTTATTAATTTATTTTTTACATTTTTGGATTTTATTTATGCCATCAGCTGCAACTTGGAATTATATACGCAAATTGGGTGTTTGTGCTGTTGGTGCAGTTGTTGGAATGGCAACTGTTTATAAAATTTACGATCCTTTGGAAGAAATGAAAATGGAAATTGAAGATGGAAAAATTGTTATTTTAAGAGAATATGCTCCGAGATATGAAGAATTGAGTAAACAAGTTGAAGAAGAATTGAAAAAAATTAGAGAGAGGGAAAGAATAAATGAAAAACTTGCTTGTTAATGGTTAATTCTCTTTAAATTTTTAATTTTTAGAATAAATAAAAAATAATTTAATTTAAAAAACGTGTGGTCGTCTAGTATTTACAAATTTTTCCATTCTAAAGTGTAAAATAAAAAGATTGATTACTGACGGGTTTCGAACTTACATCCCCCTAAGTTTTGTTAATCTAACAAAATTATAGGTTTTTACCCACTACACCAAATGACATCTCACTTAAAGAATATACTTTTTTAGTAACAATTCTAAAGATTAGGGTGCTCTATTTTTAAGACTTCATTGACAAGAAAAGAACAAATCTAATAAAAATCGTTTTGTCACTTATACAAAAATAAATCGAAAATTAAACAAAAATCTTTGAAACAAAAAATTTAAATTAATTATCAATACCTTTACTAAACTCTAATTTATCAATTTCTTCTTTTTCTTCACTTTCTAACAAATTAAAATTATTTGGGTAAAAGAATAATCCTTGGATTGTGTCATCTCTACATAATTTGCCTTGATCCTCTGCCATGCGTAACCTATAAAAAATTTTAAAATTAATTAGGTTAAATTTAAATTAGACAAAGTAGGTTCTCCTCCCCTCCTCTTAAAATCTCTTCCCTTAATTTTTTCTCCAACGTGTCCCATTTCTGAATCCCTAGGAATAGCTGCACCAATATAACATAACAACAATTTTTGAACTAAAAAGGAATTTATTTTTTGTGGTATGTATTTTCCTTTTTTGAACAATCTTTTACCAGAAATGAGAACAAAATATTTTTTCAAGGGATCTTGGACATAAGGCCTAGGATTTGTAAAAATAAATTTTTAATCACAAATGTAATCGAAATTGTAAAATAAAAACCTTTCTGATGCCAAAATAAGTGAAATTCCAGAATGTTTAGCCAATTGGGCTGCACTAAATCCATTGGGAGAATTTCCATTATCCGTCATTACATTAACCATTTCTAAAATTTCATCAGCCATTTTCTCCATATTTAATGAACATAATTGAAGTACTTGAACTCCATTATCAAATGTATAAAGACTAAAATTTTTTGGATTTTTGCTCAGTTGAGTTTCCGAAAATTTTTTAAAAGAGATCAATATTTTAAAAAGCTGGAATCTGATCCGTGAGTCTGATTTATTGAAACTTAGCTGACATGAATCTAGGACTTGGGGTTCATGAAAAACCTAGGGGTTAGACAGTAGGCCAAAGAAATTCATTTTTTGGCCCAATCCCCTGCCCAAAATTATTACTTTTCCTCCTTCATTTTTAATTTTTGAGGGTTTACAAAAAAGAAAATACCATATAGGGGAATTAATCTTTTCCAATTTATTACAAGCATTCAATAAATCTTCAGGTGAGACAAGCTCCAATCCTCTTGCTCTATTCCAACGGCAATAAGCATCTGCCAAAGTCATTGTACCTCCACATTCTTTAAAAAAATTTCTTTCAAAAATTCTAAAAATTTTTAAAAAACCTTGTAAAGGTTCATACAAAACATTTGTCAATTCTTGTGCCAGCCTTTCAAAGAAAACTGCCCCAGCACCAAAAACTGATTTTGTAACAGGGTCGGCAACACCCAGGGAAAGCAAATAACTTTTAAGGCGGACAGTCTAAAAAATAATTTAAAAAAATAAAAATTCAAAAAAAAACCTCGTCATCAGTAATTTCTCCCTTTTTCTGCCTTATACGTTCAGCAATATTACGAGAAAGATTGACCATCTCCCTAGCTTGATCCATAAGTTTACTCATGTCTTCGAAAGCCTTAAATATTTGAAAAATGTATTTTGGAAAATTATAAGAAAATGTTTGAGAATGGAAAGAGAATTGACATTTTAGCAAGAAAAAATCAGAGAAATTCCAATAATTAAACCAAAAAACATAGAAAACATTAGACTTGCCCTCCGTTGATCTGAGGAGCAAAAAAAAATAAATTTTTTGGATTATTCTCTCGCTATTTGTCAAAATGACCATCCAAAATTCAGAAATTCCAATCCCACTTTCAAAAACAAAAAAATTGAAAAAAGACTAGGATCCATTCCGAAACCCAATTTTCAATAACTTACAGTTCCATTTTATTTTTTAAAATTAAAAATACCTCACTAATATGCTCATGCGTTCTTTGGTGTTGTTCTGCCAATCGTTTTTCAATCCCTAAAATTCCCACATTTCGAATGCCCATGGTATTTGCTTGGTGAGAGGTTATTAAATTTGAATGAGTAGTTCCCGAGGAGGAAACGCTGAGGTGTTGAGTGCCGCTTGTACGCAGTGAACTGGCTGAACTGGAACTAGATGAAGCTCGTTGCCACATTTGTTTGCCCAAAGCATCCGTGTAACGTTTAAAGAACTTAAGATTGAAGAAATTAATTTAATGACAAAGAAAATCCTCGAGGGTATGATCACTAAAGGTCGGCACGTGACGGGATCCCGTACGGGATTTTGCGGGATCCCATCCCGCAAAAGCCCGTGTTTTAAGCGAAGAATGGGGTTTCCGAGAGTTACGGGATTAATCCCGCGGGATTTGTTCCGCTCGAATTTGAAAAAAAAGTGTTACGGGATCCCGGGAATCAGATATTACCGATCAAAGGTTCGATCACCCAAATTCCAATCAGAAAAATCAATTTAAACATAACGCCAAAAATCCCCGAATTACAAAACTTTAAGAATTTAAATTGATTGGAATGATCATTTGATCAAAAACCATTAGAACAAAAAAATATCTAAAAAACTCACATCCTCCTCTCCTCCATTTCGAAAAATAAATCGCAACGAATTTGTATTCCTTGCCGAAATCGGCCCTTGTGGATGGTCAGTCGGCACAGGACGGACTGAAACGACAATTTTAGCCCCCCTTCCAAACATTGATTTGTGTTGCTTTTCTATCCTTTGAACAAGTGAGTGGTGAAGCATTAAACGACAATCGGGGTCATTTGAATCAGCCCAAATTACACGTTGATAGGTCAATGAAACTGTCCCCTGCTCGAACGACGACTTAAATTTTAAAGATAAATTACCAAAATAATCTCTAAAAGGCACCTGTTTAACATCCCCATCATAAATTCCAACAGACCCGGCTTGACAAAGAATTTCCTCCATAGCTTCCCCGCTCTGGTACCAACTGAGACGATCCATTTTTGTTTCTAAAGAAAAACAATTTTAAAAAATTCGTCAGAGTAAATTAACTTTTTTAAAGGATTTAAAGTCACTCAAGGAAGCTTCAAACAATAAACGTCAAGTAACTTCACTTCGATTGGCAAATAATTTTATTGCTGTAAGAAAGGAACTAGCTACTTTTTTATTCTTTTCTTTAAGCGACTACTTTGTTGAGAATATTTTGCACGTTACGCCATGTGGTTTCAACGGATGTTAGGGCAAAAGAAAAGAAAAGGGAGAAGCATAAATCAATGGAAAAGGCGAAGAACATTTTTTGGCGTGGTCCATTTGAAAAAAATGACTGAACAAAAAATAAATTCTAACTACCAATTTGACAAAAAATCACTAACAATTTTTCCAAAAAAAATTCTAGTTTTCTTTGCTGCTTTTAGGAAACCAGAAGAAATTTTTAAGTCTTCATTGTCGTCTCCCTTATGTTAATCTATGGTCATTTGGTATTTAGGCGTTTTGGTTGTCTTGCATTTTGACTATTTGACAAAATGACATTCCAAATAATTTTATTTTAAAATATAAAATTACGAAACATCAATGGTGACAAACGCGTCAACTTTTTTTCATTCACGCTGAAATTTTTTTTCTTTTCTTTATCGAACTTATTTTTTTATTTTTTCAAGTTTTCCATTTTAGTGACGGTTAATAATGACTAAAAATGTATTGTCTGACACAGCTTATCGCAAACTCGACGTTGATGCTTTCGATTTGGAAAAATTTGAAGACGAGCAGGGCGTAACGGGTGCTAAACTAGATGGTGAAGCTGGTGCTAATATTTTGGGTCCAGATGAGGCACAAATACGACAGTTGCTCCAATCCAATAGGAATCTGGATGCCTTAAAAATTGTGCTTTCTTTTAATCCTTCGCAAATTAAAAATCAGGTTTATTTTAAATTTTTGGACGATTTTTGAATATTTTGTAATAATTCGTGTGAGTAGGCTAAGGTACCGCAAGCCAAGGGTATCGCAGAGCTATAACTGCGTTCAGAATTGTCGAATTCGGGACGCCCTGGTATGGTTCAATTTGGCTCGCCGAGGCGCGTCGAACCGTACCAGGACGTCCCGGATTCGACAATTCTGAAATCAGTTGCAGCTCTGCGGTACCTTAGGGTTATCCATAATTCATTTAGGGGAGTAATGTCATCATTTTTCCCTCAGTTCACCTAACAAAGCTTTCTATTAATTTAAATTCATTCCCCTTCTAGGGGAGTAATGTCATCATTTTTCCCTTAGTTCACCTAACAAAGCTTTCTAATAATTTAATTCATTCCCCATTTAGGTATTACGAGACAAAGTTGTTCAATTAGCTACTCGAGTTCTAACAAGCTTCAAGAGCGTCGAAATGGAATCCACAGTAAAAGCCTTGACAATAGATGAAGTCGATTTATTGATGAAATATATTTATAAAGGAATGGAGCAACAACCGGATGGGCAAACTTGTAGTTCTTTGCTTGCGTGGCATGCCCAGGTTCTTTTTAAATAATTTTAGAATGATTTTATTTTTAATTTCTCCACCTTTTCCTTTATTAAAGAATATAATTTTTTCAATTAATTTTTGAATTGAAAAGACGAATTTAGGTATATTTTATAAATTCTTATATTCCGAAATTAATCCTTAATTTATTTAATTGTCAAAGGGTATTAAGAGTGGATTTTTGAGGAGCGGAAAAGTTAGTCATAATTTAAAATTGCCTAATTTTTAACTTATGAAAAAATTTTTGAAGCAAAAAAAAGTCCCTTTCTCATAATTGCACTGAAAATTATCCTTTAAATTTTTGTTCTCATGATATAAATTATTAAAAAACTTTTCTTAAATTATTTACTTTCCATTTTCAGGCTTTCCAAGTTTGTGGACACGGTGGAATTATTCGAATTTTTACAAATAGAAATTGAAATTTTGGATGACGAATAAATAAATTATAATAAATTTTTGTTTATTTTTTATTACGCATTTTATCAAAAATTGCTTTTATTTTTTCTTTAAACTTTGATTTAAAAATAGATAAATTTTATTTTAATTTTTCTAGGTTCTAAAGGATTTCTTAAGGTTTAGAGTGGTTATTTGCCATTTGTATGGCAATGCAGAATTCGTTTGGAATGCCGCCAATAAGTGCTGGACCATCGCATTATTTTGGATCGGCAGATGAAAAAGGTTTCTTTTTTTGATTTAGATTTTAATTTAGACGTTTGGCTGTAATTGATGCCATGTATTTCATTAAGAAGGGACGTTAAGTAATTATTTTTTGGGTTCCACCATTTTTTTCTCCCCACTTAAGATTTAAAAAATGCCCTCAACGGGTCCCAATATTTTAACTGTTAATTTACTATTGTTTAAACTAACTGAAATTTTTCAGCTATACCACAGGCAGAAGTTTCTTTTTTAAACAAAGTGCTCAACGATAAACTTAACCAACTCAATGAAGGGGTGCCTGAAGTTTCTAAACTACAAAGTGATCCAACATCGCCCCTCTATTCTGTTCATTCATTTGAGGATTTGGCATTGTTTGCTTTTTTTTGAATTTTTTAGATATTTTTATTTTCAGAAAACCTGAATTGATTCGAGCTTTGCGCATGATGGGATTTCAGCAACCTTCGAAAATACAGGAAGCAGCTTTGCCTGTTCTTCTAAGCGATCCGTAAATCAATTTTTATTTATTAAAATTATTTTTGGGGGCTGGAAAGGGGGATTTTTTTTAGATTATTTAATACCTCTTCCCCTTCCCCAATAAAGGAGGGTAATAGGGGGCCAAGGAACTTGGCTCTATATACAAGGGCCATGTTCCTCACTTGAATTCGCCATATTTGTGTACTTTTTGCTCATTATTTTCTAATTTTTAGTCCGCAAGATATTATCGCCCAATCTCAAAGCGGGACAGGCAAAACAGCCACATTTCTTCTTGCAATGCTACAAAGACTTAATCCTTCACAAAAAGAACCTCAATGTATTGTTGTTGCACCAACATTTGAATTAGCTCAACAAATTGGAGATGTAGCAAAACAAATGGCTGCCTATTTGCCTAATGTGCAGATACGTTTTGCTGTTAAGGGCGAATCAGGTTTCTTTTTTTTGTTGAAATTTTTATAGTGAATGGCCTAATAAAGGCTCTGGGCGCTTGTTTTTAAGGTGGGTCTTATTGAGTTGACTTTTAATGAAAATAGGATTTTAATAGTTCATTTAGCAACAAAAAAATTAAATTTTGAGACCATAGTTAAGGGGGTCGCAATTTTCGCTACCAAATTGCTCCTACTTATCTAGATTTAATTTTCTTTTTTACCTCTATTTTGAGCACTATTTAAAATCAAATTTTAATTTTTATTAAATATTTAAGTTCAAAATAATGCTACTAAATTCTCCGAACAATTAATTATTGGAACTCCGGGTAAAATGCTTGACTGGATATTACGGGTATTTTTTTATATTTTCTTTAAAACAGCTAAAACTGATAAAGATTTTTTTAATTTTAAGAACTACATCGACACATCTCGTATTATTGCCTTTGCTTTAGACGAGGCTGATGTAATGATTAGTCAACAAGGATATCAAGATAAAAGCATACTTATACACAAGTTTGTGACTTAATTTTTTAAAAATTAAGAAAGTTTTTTAAAAGTAATATAATAGCAGCTAACCCAAATTGTCAATGTATGCTGTTTAGTGCTACTTTTTCTGACTCTGTTTTTCAATTTGCTGGAAAATTAATTGCAGATCCTATTATAATTACGTGAGGATTTTTATTTTAATATTGTTTTGACTAGAAACCAATTTTTCTGGAAATCCGAAAAATAGGTTAATCTCAAGTCGGGAACATGTTCAAAAATGAATTCATTAACTGTTAAATTTGATGAAAAAATTTTTTGTAATCAGGGGCTTCTTTCCAACTATTTTTGAAAATTATTTTTTATAAAGAAATTTAAAAATTAATTTTATAACCAATTATTTCTTTAAGTATTCGACGTCAAGATCAAAGTCTACCCTATATCCGGCAATATTATGTGCGTAGTAAAGATCGTGAGGATAAATATCAAGCGGTATTTTAATGATTTTTTTGAAAATATTTTTTTATCAAGAAATTATTTTATAACTAGGTTGGTGGCCCCTAGGTTTGGGGGCCCGCTCCGAAAGATTGAGTCGGGCATCGAATTGAAAAAAATGACTCGAAAACCCCATCCCTATTTATAACGTGTCAGATTAAACACCTTCCAGACAAATTTCCGAGTAAAAACCTAACCAAAAAATTATTTCTACTTTAAAAATGAGACAAAGAACGACTCATTAATAATTTCGAAAATATTGTTTTTCTTTGTGTAGGCTTTGTTTTAAAGGACAGATAGTAAAAAGGCAAAATTCACATTAAAAATATTCGGGTAAGAGAACATAGAGAAAGAAAAACGACAGTGTGCTAACCTTCAATATAGTAATAAAATTGTGATGAGCATGGGAAAGAGGGGAATTGGTATATAGCTTTAGTTTTTAGTAGAGAGAAAGCCCACAGTATGGTGTTTTTGTGTTGAAAACTACGATTGATTTTCCTAAACCCACAGTGCTTGTATGCTGTGTTTATTCTATACATTTTTGACTTTACTTTTTCCTCCTATTTTTTTGGGTAGAGCATATTCTGATTGGGAGTTTTTGTTGTTTAAGTATTATTTAAAAAATAGTTTTTCTTATTTAATGTTTTGGCATTTGAGTGGTCTAGATTTTTTGAATTAGTATAGTATAAGTAATAGTCTTGTACATAGAATTGTTGTTTTTTAAAATCTTAGTAGCCTTATGTATTTTTTGATTCATTTAACCTTGCATTTAGTCTTGAAAATTTTGCAAAGCTTAGGGTTTTGGCATTTGAAATGGTCTAGATTATAAAAATGTCGTTTAAGAAAGTTTTAATAATGTTTCCATTAATTCCCGAGATACATTAAAAACGTCCAAGTCGTTTGGTCTTGAATCTAGGATCTTGGTCTTGTACATCTCTAGAATGATAACTAGGTTTTGTTCCATTTTCTATAGTGTCTGTCAGGGATATGCGGCACTAAAATAAATTTTCGATTTTAGGAATCGGGTTCCCTAGTGTCTAATTCTATTTTCGCTTATTTCAAACTAATATTTAATTCGTTCCATTAAAATCCCTTAATTTTTTGCAGATTCTTTCACTCTATTCAGTATTGACAATTTCTTCATGTATTATTTTCTGTTATACTCGTTCTTCAACAATATGGTTAGCTGAACGCTTTAAAGAAAAAGGGAGAGATGTAGCCCTTTTACATGGGGAATTAAGTGTGGATGAAAGAGCCAAAGTTGTTGAAAAATTTAAACGGGGAGATCAAAAAATTTTGATTACAACAAATGTTGCTGCGAGAGGTTTTTCTTTGAAGATTAAAAAAATTTTTAAAAATTTTTCTTAAAGGTTTGGACATTCCTCAAGTTTCTCTAGTAATTAATTATGATCCTCCTGTCACTTATGAGGAAATGCCGCAGCCAGATTTTGATACTTATTTGCACAGAATGGGAAGGTAAATTAATTTTTTTATTGAGTCTGGAAATTCTAAAAAAATTCTTTTAAGGACTGGTCGTTTTGGAAAGCCAGGAATAGTTATTAATTTGGCAGATTCTGATATTGCGATGAATTATGTTTATCAATTCCAGGCACATTTTGGTGACAAATTTTTTTTTTGAAATTTTAATTTAATTTAGAATTTATTTTTGGGCGCCCCTCACTTTTTTAATATTTTTCCTTTTGTCTGTTATTCTCTCTGAGGATTTACTATTCTAGTATTTTCCTGGAGTATCTTTGGCAAATTTTCTGTCTAGGCGAACCTCAATTAGAATAATTAAAAAAATTTTCTAAATTTAAAGTAAAATTTTTTAAAAAAGGTCGTGTAATTCAACCACTCGACGCTAACGATTATGAGCAGATGGAACGAATCGAAGAAAGCACTCGTCAAATGTGATTGTTTTCTCCTTTAATTTTTGAGGCCTTTTAAAATTAATTTTTAATCTTAATTTTTTCTTTAACATTTCTTTAATTTTTTTCTAACGATTTATTGAGTTGTACCCTGTTTTTCTATTTTTAATATCTAAAAAATTTATTTTTGGAAAATTTATGGTACAACTCATCTCTAAAATTAATTATTTATTTTTCTCTTATGTGTAAATCTAAAATAAATTTAAAAATTTTTAAAAACAAATTTTTTTATTATTTAAATTTTACGGCGTCTTTGTGCCTTCATACATATTTCTTTAATTCTTAATAATTTTTTTGATTATTATGTCAGATATTTAAAAGGTAATGAAGGGGATTAAACAAGATGTTAATCACGATCAAGACCAAATGATGACTGTTAATTCTGCCGATGATGGCATTGTTGCTGGAATTTCTGGAGGAGGAAATAATCCTGGTGCTGCTACTACTTCGACTGGGGAGCCTAGGCCGCCGACTCTTCAAGTGGAGCATCCGACTTATAGGTTTTTTAATTTGATTTTTGGTTTTTTGTCCAGATTGGTTTTTTGTCCACTTTTGGAACTAGGCAACGCTGATTAATATTCTTGAAATAAATTATAATTTTAAATTTTAAGTGATAATTATGTTATTGACGGACAACAAATGATCTCAGAACAAAGAATGCGTGAAATTCTTGTTGAATTGCAACAGACTTGGTTGAAGGAATATAAACAAAATAGAGAGAAGCTTCTTGTTGAATTGACTGAAAAGGTTTTTTTATTGTTATTATTAAATCGGATTTATGTTTTAGATATCTTTTAGGGTTAGGGGTTCTTTTCAACAAATTTTTTCGGTATATTAGACAAAAGAGAACCCAAAATTTCTATAATTTAATGACGCAGGGGAATGTGGAGGGTGTTCTTGAATCTAGGAAGGGGGGGCTAGCAAGTATCGTCTCCCTGATTTCTCATAGAGCAGCTTAAGAAGGTGAAATGCCCCTAGCAATAATTCACGCTAATGTCTCTATCTTCTTGGGGCTTAACCTTTACCTTATGTTAATTTTTCCCTTAACGTTTTTTCTAATTTTTTATTTTTAAAGTTACACCAAGAATATATTTCTGATTTGCAAAGAAAGCAGACTGAATACATGGCTCAATATCGTGATGAAATGGATGCTGAAAGGTTTAGGAAAATTTTCTTTTTAATTTTAAAATAAATTAAAAAAATAATTTTTTTAGGTCAAGGCAAGAAGAGCTTTTTCAGCGGCGTTTGCAAGACGAAGTTCAACGTCTAAATGAAAAACATAGGCGTGAATTACAAATGGCTAAGAAAAAACAATGGTGTTGGCAATGTGAACAAGAAGCTATTTATCATTGTTGTTGGTATAGAAATTTTGTTTTTCTAATAAAACTGAAAGATTTTTTCTCTAATTATCAAATTTTCAAAAAATTGAATTTTTATTTCTCCCGGTCCTCTTAGATATTTTTGCGGGTCCGGGAGAAATTGTCCAACAGTTTTTTCTTCTCAAAAATATTTTTTCGAATTCTAAAAATTTTTTTTATTTTTTTTAATCTAAAATCAATATAGTATTTATTGAGGAATACTGCCTATTGTAGCGTTGAATGTCAACAAACTCATTGGCCAATGCAGTTAGTTTATTTCATTTTTATTTTCTTACAAAGTCTAGGAACTTCTGAACGAAATTTTTATTTTTATATAAAATGTAAATTTTTTAAATTAATTTTTTGACTCCAAATAGAGTAGAAATTAGATTTTTAAACAAATTAAAAAATAATTTTTATTAATTTTTTTCCTTTCTAAAAAAGTCGTCGTTATTGTCGTCGTAAGAAAACTGCCCAGACAGCATCTACTTTAGCTCAACAACAAAATACTTCATCATCAAATAATGGAGGTAATACAGGAACTACAACAATAAATACTTTAAATACTCAACAGCAAAATGGAGAATTGCAACATCAGCAACAACAGAGTAGTAATGGAACGGCCAGATAATTTTTTTTGAAAAAATTATTATTTTTTTGATTGAAAGGAGAGAAAAATGAGACATAAAATAATTATATTTTAATTTTTTATTTGTATTGGAATTTTAAGGGAAATTAAGGGAAATGATGTTTCTATTTTAAATTATTAATGGGAGGCGGAAGCCAGTTCTCTCGGGTCCATAAGCGGATTATTAGGAACCGTGAAATATTGCCAAAAAGGCCGGAAATAATTTTTGGCCCCTATCACAATTTTTGTTTAAGCCAGGAGAATAGGAGTGTAGATATTATTATCTGACCAAAAATTTTCTAAATAGAAGTTTTTTGGTCAGATAATAATATCTACACTCCTATTCTCCTGGCTTAAACAAAAATTGTGATAGGGGCCAAAAATTATTTCCGGCCTTTTTGGCAATATTTCACGGTTCCTAATAATCCGCTTATGGACCCGAGAGAACTGGCTTCCGCCTCCCATTAATAATTTAAAATAGAAACATCATTTCCCTTAATTTCCCTTAAAATTCCAATACAAATAAAAAATTAAAATATAATTATTTTATGTCTCATTTTTCTCTCCTTTCAATCAAAAAAATAATAATTTTTTCAAAAAAAATTATCTGGCCGTTCCATTACTACTCTGTTGTTGCTGATGTTGCAATTCTCCATTTTGCTGTTGAGTATTTAAAGTATTTATTGTTGTAGTTCCTGTATTACCTCCATTATTTGATGATGAAGTATTTTGTTGTTGAGCTAAAGTAGATGCTGTCTGGGCAGTTTTCTTACGACGACAATAACGACGACTTTTTTAGAAAGGAAAAAAATTAATAAAAATTATTTTTTAATTTGTTTAAAAATCTAATTTCTACTCTATTTGGAGTCAAAAAATTAATTTAAAAAATTTACATTTTATATAAAAATAAAAATTTCGTTCAGAAGTTCCTAGACTTTGTAAGAAAATAAAAATGAAATAAACTAACTGCATTGGCCAATGAGTTTGTTGACATTCAACGCTACAATAGGCAGTATTCCTCAATAAATACTATATTGATTTTAGATTAAAAAAAATAAAAAAAATTTTTAGAATTCGAAAAAATATTTTTGAGAAGAAAAAACTGTTGGACAATTTCTCCCGGACCCGCAAAAATATCTAAGAGGACCGGGAGAAATAAAAATTCAATTTTTTGAAAATTTGATAATTAGAGAAAAAATCTTTCAGTTTTATTAGAAAAACAAAATTTCTATACCAACAACAATGATAAATAGCTTCTTGTTCACATTGCCAACACCATTGTTTTTTCTTAGCCATTTGTAATTCACGCCTATGTTTTTCATTTAGACGTTGAACTTCGTCTTGCAAACGCCGCTGAAAAAGCTCTTCTTGCCTTGACCTAAAAAAATTATTTTTTTAATTTATTTTAAAATTAAAAAGAAAATTTTCCTAAACCTTTCAGCATCCATTTCATCACGATATTGAGCCATGTATTCAGTCTGCTTTCTTTGCAAATCAGAAATATATTCTTGGTGTAACTTTAAAAATAAAAAATTAGAAAAAACGTTAAGGGAAAAATTAACATAAGGTAAAGGTTAAGCCCCAAGAAGATAGAGACATTAGCGTGAATTATTGCTAGGGGCATTTCACCTTCTTAAGCTGCTCTATGAGAAATCAGGGAGACGATACTTGCTAGCCCCCCCTTCCTAGATTCAAGAACACCCTCCACATTCCCCTGCGTCATTAAATTATAGAAATTTTGGGTTCTCTTTTGTCTAATATACCGAAAAAATTTGTTGAAAAGAACCCCTAACCCTAAAAGATATCTAAAACATAAATCCGATTTAATAATAACAATAAAAAAACCTTTTCAGTCAATTCAACAAGAAGCTTCTCTCTATTTTGTTTATATTCCTTCAACCAAGTCTGTTGCAATTCAACAAGAATTTCACGCATTCTTTGTTCTGAGATCATTTGTTGTCCGTCAATAACATAATTATCACTTAAAATTTAAAATTATAATTTATTTCAAGAATATTAATCAGCGTTGCCTAGTTCCAAAAGTGGACAAAAAACCAATCTGGACAAAAAACCAAAAATCAAATTAAAAAACCTATAAGTCGGATGCTCCACTTGAAGAGTCGGCGGCCTAGGCTCCCCAGTCGAAGTAGTAGCAGCACCAGGATTATTTCCTCCTCCAGAAATTCCAGCAACAATGCCATCATCGGCAGAATTAACAGTCATCATTTGGTCTTGATCGTGATTAACATCTTGTTTAATCCCCTTCATTACCTTTTAAATATCTGACATAATAATCAAAAAAATTATTAAGAATTAAAGAAATATGTATGAAGGCACAAAGACGCCGTAAAATTTAAATAATAAAAAAATTTGTTTTTAAAAATTTTTAAATTTATTTTAGATTTACACATAAGAGAAAAATAAATAATTAATTTTAGAGATGAGTTGTACCATAAATTTTCCAAAAATAAATTTTTTAGATATTAAAAATAGAAAAACAGGGTACAACTCAATAAATCGTTAGAAAAAAATTAAAGAAATGTTAAAGAAAAAATTAAGATTAAAAATTAATTTTAAAAGGCCTCAAAAATTAAAGGAGAAAACAATCACATTTGACGAGTGCTTTCTTCGATTCGTTCCATCTGCTCATAATCGTTAGCGTCGAGTGGTTGAATTACACGACCTTTTTTAAAAAATTTTACTTTAAATTTAGAAAATTTTTTTAATTATTCTAATTGAGGTTCGCCTAGACAGAAAATTTGCCAAAGATACTCCAGGAAAATACTAGAATAGTAAATCCTCAGAGAGAATAACAGACAAAAGGAAAAATATTAAAAAAGTGAGGGGCGCCCAAAAATAAATTCTAAATTAAATTAAAATTTCAAAAAAAAATTTGTCACCAAAATGTGCCTGGAATTGATAAACATAATTCATCGCAATATCAGAATCTGCCAAATTAATAACTATTCCTGGCTTTCCAAAACGACCAGTCCTTAAAAGAATTTTTTTAGAATTTCCAGACTCAATAAAAAAATTAATTTACCTTCCCATTCTGTGCAAATAAGTATCAAAATCTGGCTGCGGCATTTCCTCATAAGTGACAGGAGGATCATAATTAATTACTAGAGAAACTTGAGGAATGTCCAAACCTTTAAGAAAAATTTTTAAAAATTTTTTTAATCTTCAAAGAAAAACCTCTCGCAGCAACATTTGTTGTAATCAAAATTTTTTGATCTCCCCGTTTAAATTTTTCAACAACTTTGGCTCTTTCATCCACACTTAATTCCCCATGTAAAAGGGCTACATCTCTCCCTTTTTCTTTAAAGCGTTCAGCTAACCATATTGTTGAAGAACGAGTATAACAGAAAATAATACATGAAGAAATTGTCAATACTGAATAGAGTGAAAGAATCTGCAAAAAATTAAGGGATTTTAATGGAACGAATTAAATATTAGTTTGAAATAAGCGAAAATAGAATTAGACACTAGGGAACCCGATTCCTAAAATCGAAAATTTATTTTAGTGCCGCATATCCCTGACAGACACTATAGAAAATGGAACAAAACCTAGTTATCATTCTAGAGATGTACAAGACCAAGATCCTAGATTCAAGACCAAACGACTTGGACGTTTTTAATGTATCTCGGGAATTAATGGAAACATTATTAAAACTTTCTTAAACGACATTTTTATAATCTAGACCATTTCAAATGCCAAAACCCTAAGCTTTGCAAAATTTTCAAGACTAAATGCAAGGTTAAATGAATCAAAAAATACATAAGGCTACTAAGATTTTAAAAAACAACAATTCTATGTACAAGACTATTACTTATACTATACTAATTCAAAAAATCTAGACCACTCAAATGCCAAAACATTAAATAAGAAAAACTATTTTTTAAATAATACTTAAACAACAAAAACTCCCAATCAGAATATGCTCTACCCAAAAAAATAGGAGGAAAAAGTAAAGTCAAAAATGTATAGAATAAACACAGCATACAAGCACTGTGGGTTTAGGAAAATCAATCGTAGTTTTCAACACAAAAACACCATACTGTGGGCTTTCTCTCTACTAAAAACTAAAGCTATATACCAATTCCCCTCTTTCCCATGCTCATCACAATTTTATTACTATATTGAAGGTTAGCACACTGTCGTTTTTCTTTCTCTATGTTCTCTTACCCGAATATTTTTAATGTGAATTTTGCCTTTTTACTATCTGTCCTTTAAAACAAAGCCTACACAAAGAAAAACAATATTTTCGAAATTATTAATGAGTCGTTCTTTGTCTCATTTTTAAAGTAGAAATAATTTTTTGGTTAGGTTTTTACTCGGAAATTTGTCTGGAAGGTGTTTAATCTGACACGTTATAAATAGGGATGGGGTTTTCGAGTCATTTTTTTCAATTCGATGCCCGACTCAATCTTTCGGAGCGGGCCCCCAAACCTAGGGGCCACCAACCTAGTTATAAAATAATTTCTTGATAAAAAAATATTTTCAAAAAAATCATTAAAATACCGCTTGATATTTATCCTCACGATCTTTACTACGCACATAATATTGCCGGATATAGGGTAGACTTTGATCTTGACGTCGAATACTTAAAGAAATAATTGGTTATAAAATTAATTTTTAAATTTCTTTATAAAAAATAATTTTCAAAAATAGTTGGAAAGAAGCCCCTGATTACAAAAAATTTTTTCATCAAATTTAACAGTTAATGAATTCATTTTTGAACATGTTCCCGACTTGAGATTAACCTATTTTTCGGATTTCCAGAAAAATTGGTTTCTAGTCAAAACAATATTAAAATAAAAATCCTCACGTAATTATAATAGGATCTGCAATTAATTTTCCAGCAAATTGAAAAACAGAGTCAGAAAAAGTAGCACTAAACAGCATACATTGACAATTTGGGTTAGCTGCTATTATATTACTTTTAAAAAACTTTCTTAATTTTTAAAAAATTAAGTCACAAACTTGTGTATAAGTATGCTTTTATCTTGATATCCTTGTTGACTAATCATTACATCAGCCTCGTCTAAAGCAAAGGCAATAATACGAGATGTGTCGATGTAGTTCTTAAAATTAAAAAAATCTTTATCAGTTTTAGCTGTTTTAAAGAAAATATAAAAAAATACCCGTAATATCCAGTCAAGCATTTTACCCGGAGTTCCAATAATTAATTGTTCGGAGAATTTAGTAGCATTATTTTGAACTTAAATATTTAATAAAAATTAAAATTTGATTTTAAATAGTGCTCAAAATAGAGGTAAAAAAGAAAATTAAATCTAGATAAGTAGGAGCAATTTGGTAGCGAAAATTGCGACCCCCTTAACTATGGTCTCAAAATTTAATTTTTTTGTTGCTAAATGAACTATTAAAATCCTATTTTCATTAAAAGTCAACTCAATAAGACCCACCTTAAAAACAAGCGCCCAGAGCCTTTATTAGGCCATTCACTATAAAAATTTCAACAAAAAAAAGAAACCTGATTCGCCCTTAACAGCAAAACGTATCTGCACATTAGGCAAATAGGCAGCCATTTGTTTTGCTACATCTCCAATTTGTTGAGCTAATTCAAATGTTGGTGCAACAACAATACATTGAGGTTCTTTTTGTGAAGGATTAAGTCTTTGTAGCATTGCAAGAAGAAATGTGGCTGTTTTGCCTGTCCCGCTTTGAGATTGGGCGATAATATCTTGCGGACTAAAAATTAGAAAATAATGAGCAAAAAGTACACAAATATGGCGAATTCAAGTGAGGAACATGGCCCTTGTATATAGAGCCAAGTTCCTTGGCCCCCTATTACCCTCCTTTATTGGGGAAGGGGAAGAGGTATTAAATAATCTAAAAAAAATCCCCCTTTCCAGCCCCCAAAAATAATTTTAATAAATAAAAATTGATTTACGGATCGCTTAGAAGAACAGGCAAAGCTGCTTCCTGTATTTTCGAAGGTTGCTGAAATCCCATCATGCGCAAAGCTCGAATCAATTCAGGTTTTCTGAAAATAAAAATATCTAAAAAATTCAAAAAAAAGCAAACAATGCCAAATCCTCAAATGAATGAACAGAATAGAGGGGCGATGTTGGATCACTTTGTAGTTTAGAAACTTCAGGCACCCCTTCATTGAGTTGGTTAAGTTTATCGTTGAGCACTTTGTTTAAAAAAGAAACTTCTGCCTGTGGTATAGCTGAAAAATTTCAGTTAGTTTAAACAATAGTAAATTAACAGTTAAAATATTGGGACCCGTTGAGGGCATTTTTTAAATCTTAAGTGGGGAGAAAAAAATGGTGGAACCCAAAAAATAATTACTTAACGTCCCTTCTTAATGAAATACATGGCATCAATTACAGCCAAACGTCTAAATTAAAATCTAAATCAAAAAAAGAAACCTTTTTCATCTGCCGATCCAAAATAATGCGATGGTCCAGCACTTATTGGCGGCATTCCAAACGAATTCTGCATTGCCATACAAATGGCAAATAACCACTCTAAACCTTAAGAAATCCTTTAGAACCTAGAAAAATTAAAATAAAATTTATCTATTTTTAAATCAAAGTTTAAAGAAAAAATAAAAGCAATTTTTGATAAAATGCGTAATAAAAAATAAACAAAAATTTATTATAATTTATTTATTCGTCATCCAAAATTTCAATTTCTATTTGTAAAAATTCGAATAATTCCACCGTGTCCACAAACTTGGAAAGCCTGAAAATGGAAAGTAAATAATTTAAGAAAAGTTTTTTAATAATTTATATCATGAGAACAAAAATTTAAAGGATAATTTTCAGTGCAATTATGAGAAAGGGACTTTTTTTTGCTTCAAAAATTTTTTCATAAGTTAAAAATTAGGCAATTTTAAATTATGACTAACTTTTCCGCTCCTCAAAAATCCACTCTTAATACCCTTTGACAATTAAATAAATTAAGGATTAATTTCGGAATATAAGAATTTATAAAATATACCTAAATTCGTCTTTTCAATTCAAAAATTAATTGAAAAAATTATATTCTTTAATAAAGGAAAAGGTGGAGAAATTAAAAATAAAATCATTCTAAAATTATTTAAAAAGAACCTGGGCATGCCACGCAAGCAAAGAACTACAAGTTTGCCCATCCGGTTGTTGCTCCATTCCTTTATAAATATATTTCATCAATAAATCGACTTCATCTATTGTCAAGGCTTTTACTGTGGATTCCATTTCGACGCTCTTGAAGCTTGTTAGAACTCGAGTAGCTAATTGAACAACTTTGTCTCGTAATACCTAAATGGGGAATGAATTAAATTATTAGAAAGCTTTGTTAGGTGAACTAAGGGAAAAATGATGACATTACTCCCCTAGAAGGGGAATGAATTTAAATTAATAGAAAGCTTTGTTAGGTGAACTGAGGGAAAAATGATGACATTACTCCCCTAAATGAATTATGGATAACCCTAAGGTACCGCAGAGCTGCAACTGATTTCAGAATTGTCGAATCCGGGACGTCCTGGTACGGTTCGACGCGCCTCGGCGAGCCAAATTGAACCATACCAGGGCGTCCCGAATTCGACAATTCTGAACGCAGTTATAGCTCTGCGATACCCTTGGCTTGCGGTACCTTAGCCTACTCACACGAATTATTACAAAATATTCAAAAATCGTCCAAAAATTTAAAATAAACCTGATTTTTAATTTGCGAAGGATTAAAAGAAAGCACAATTTTTAAGGCATCCAGATTCCTATTGGATTGGAGCAACTGTCGTATTTGTGCCTCATCTGGACCCAAAATATTAGCACCAGCTTCACCATCTAGTTTAGCACCCGTTACGCCCTGCTCGTCTTCAAATTTTTCCAAATCGAAAGCATCAACGTCGAGTTTGCGATAAGCTGTGTCAGACAATACATTTTTAGTCATTATTAACCGTCACTAAAATGGAAAACTTGAAAAAATAAAAAAATAAGTTCGATAAAGAAAAGAAAAAAAATTTCAGCGTGAATGAAAAAAAGTTGACGCGTTTGTCACCATTGATGTTTCGTAATTTTATATTTTAAAATAAAATTATTTGGAATGTCATTTTGTCAAATAGTCAAAATGCAAGACAACCAAAACGCCTAAATACCAAATGACCATAGATTAACATAAGGGAGACGACAATGAAGACTTAAAAATTTCTTCTGGTTTCCTAAAAGCAGCAAAGAAAACTAGAATTTTTTTTGGAAAAATTGTTAGTGATTTTTTGTCAAATTGGTAGTTAGAATTTATTTTTTGTTCAGTCATTTTTTTCAAATGGACCACGCCAAAAAATGTTCTTCGCCTTTTCCATTGATTTATGCTTCTCCCTTTTCTTTTCTTTTGCCCTAACATCCGTTGAAACCACATGGCGTAACGTGCAAAATATTCTCAACAAAGTAGTCGCTTAAAGAAAAGAATAAAAAAGTAGCTAGTTCCTTTCTTACAGCAATAAAATTATTTGCCAATCGAAGTGAAGTTACTTGACGTTTATTGTTTGAAGCTTCCTTGAGTGACTTTAAATCCTTTAAAAAAGTTAATTTACTCTGACGAATTTTTTAAAATTGTTTTTCTTTAGAAACAAAAATGGATCGTCTCAGTTGGTACCAGAGCGGGGAAGCTATGGAGGAAATTCTTTGTCAAGCCGGGTCTGTTGGAATTTATGATGGGGATGTTAAACAGGTGCCTTTTAGAGATTATTTTGGTAATTTATCTTTAAAATTTAAGTCGTCGTTCGAGCAGGGGACAGTTTCATTGACCTATCAACGTGTAATTTGGGCTGATTCAAATGACCCCGATTGTCGTTTAATGCTTCACCACTCACTTGTTCAAAGGATAGAAAAGCAACACAAATCAATGTTTGGAAGGGGGGCTAAAATTGTCGTTTCAGTCCGTCCTGTGCCGACTGACCATCCACAAGGGCCGATTTCGGCAAGGAATACAAATTCGTTGCGATTTATTTTTCGAAATGGAGGAGAGGAGGATGTGAGTTTTTTAGATATTTTTTTGTTCTAATGGTTTTTGATCAAATGATCATTCCAATCAATTTAAATTCTTAAAGTTTTGTAATTCGGGGATTTTTGGCGTTATGTTTAAATTGATTTTTCTGATTGGAATTTGGGTGATCGAACCTTTGATCGGTAATATCTGATTCCCGGGATCCCGTAACACTTTTTTTTCAAATTCGAGCGGAACAAATCCCGCGGGATTAATCCCGTAACTCTCGGAAACCCCATTCTTCGCTTAAAACACGGGCTTTTGCGGGATGGGATCCCGCAAAATCCCGTACGGGATCCCGTCACGTGCCGACCTTTAGTGATCATACCCTCGAGGATTTTCTTTGTCATTAAATTAATTTCTTCAATCTTAAGTTCTTTAAACGTTACACGGATGCTTTGGGCAAACAAATGTGGCAACGAGCTTCATCTAGTTCCAGTTCAGCCAGTTCACTGCGTACAAGCGGCACTCAACACCTCAGCGTTTCCTCCTCGGGAACTACTCATTCAAATTTAATAACCTCTCACCAAGCAAATACCATGGGCATTCGAAATGTGGGAATTTTAGGGATTGAAAAACGATTGGCAGAACAACACCAAAGAACGCATGAGCATATTAGTGAGGTATTTTTAATTTTAAAAAATAAAATGGAACTGTAAGTTATTGAAAATTGGGTTTCGGAATGGATCCTAGTCTTTTTTCAATTTTTTTGTTTTTGAAAGTGGGATTGGAATTTCTGAATTTTGGATGGTCATTTTGACAAATAGCGAGAGAATAATCCAAAAAATTTATTTTTTTTTGCTCCTCAGATCAACGGAGGGCAAGTCTAATGTTTTCTATGTTTTTTGGTTTAATTATTGGAATTTCTCTGATTTTTTCTTGCTAAAATGTCAATTCTCTTTCCATTCTCAAACATTTTCTTATAATTTTCCAAAATACATTTTTCAAATATTTAAGGCTTTCGAAGACATGAGTAAACTTATGGATCAAGCTAGGGAGATGGTCAATCTTTCTCGTAATATTGCTGAACGTATAAGGCAGAAAAAGGGAGAAATTACTGATGACGAGGTTTTTTTTTGAATTTTTATTTTTTTAAATTATTTTTTAGACTGTCCGCCTTAAAAGTTATTTGCTTTCCCTGGGTGTTGCCGACCCTGTTACAAAATCAGTTTTTGGTGCTGGGGCAG
This sequence comes from Meloidogyne arenaria, assembly GCA_036172955.1. NCBI lineage: Eukaryota > Metazoa > Nematoda > Chromadorea > Rhabditida > Meloidogynidae > Meloidogyne > Meloidogyne arenaria. Next base: position 69,198 of record JARQAB010000078.1, on the reverse strand, counting down.
TTTTCTTTGAAAGGCTGGCACAAGAATTGACAAATGTTTTGTATGAACCTTTACAAGGTTTTTTAAAAATTTTTAGAATTTTTGAAAGAAATTTTTTTAAAGAATGTGGAGGTACAATGACTTTGGCAGATGCTTATTGCCGTTGGAATAGAGCAAGAGGATTGGAGCTTGTCTCACCTGAAGATTTATTGAATGCTTGTAATAAATTGGAAAAGATTAATTCCCCTATATGGTATTTTCTTTTTTGTAAACCCTCAAAAATTAAAAATGAAGGAGGAAAAGTAATAATTTTGGGCAGGGGATTGGGCCAAAAAATGAATTTCTTTGGCCTACTGTCTAACCCCTAGGTTTTTCATGAACCCCAAGTCCTAGATTCATGTCAGCTAAGTTTCAATAAATCAGACTCACGGATCAGATTCCAGCTTTTTAAAATATTGATCTCTTTTAAAAAATTTTCGGAAACTCAACTGAGCAAAAATCCAAAAAATTTTAGTCTTTATACATTTGATAATGGAGTTCAAGTACTTCAATTATGTTCATTAAATATGGAGAAAATGGCTGATGAAATTTTAGAAATGGTTAATGTAATGACGGATAATGGAAATTCTCCCAATGGATTTAGTGCAGCCCAATTGGCTAAACATTCTGGAATTTCACTTATTTTGGCATCAGAAAGGTTTTTATTTTACAATTTCGATTACATTTGTGATTAAAAATTTATTTTTACAAATCCTAGGCCTTATGTCCAAGATCCCTTGAAAAAATATTTTGTTCTCATTTCTGGTAAAAGATTGTTCAAAAAAGGAAAATACATACCACAAAAAATAAATTCCTTTTTAGTTCAAAAATTGTTGTTATGTTATATTGGTGCAGCTATTCCTAGGGATTCAGAAATGGGACACGTTGGAGAAAAAATTAAGGGAAGAGATTTTAAGAGGAGGGGAGGAGAACCTACTTTGTCTAATTTAAATTTAACCTAATTAATTTTAAAATTTTTTATAGGTTACGCATGGCAGAGGATCAAGGCAAATTATGTAGAGATGACACAATCCAAGGATTATTCTTTTACCCAAATAATTTTAATTTGTTAGAAAGTGAAGAAAAAGAAGAAATTGATAAATTAGAGTTTAGTAAAGGTATTGATAATTAATTTAAATTTTTTGTTTCAAAGATTTTTGTTTAATTTTCGATTTATTTTTGTATAAGTGACAAAACGATTTTTATTAGATTTGTTCTTTTCTTGTCAATGAAGTCTTAAAAATAGAGCACCCTAATCTTTAGAATTGTTACTAAAAAAGTATATTCTTTAAGTGAGATGTCATTTGGTGTAGTGGGTAAAAACCTATAATTTTGTTAGATTAACAAAACTTAGGGGGATGTAAGTTCGAAACCCGTCAGTAATCAATCTTTTTATTTTACACTTTAGAATGGAAAAATTTGTAAATACTAGACGACCACACGTTTTTTAAATTAAATTATTTTTTATTTATTCTAAAAATTAAAAATTTAAAGAGAATTAACCATTAACAAGCAAGTTTTTCATTTATTCTTTCCCTCTCTCTAATTTTTTTCAATTCTTCTTCAACTTGTTTACTCAATTCTTCATATCTCGGAGCATATTCTCTTAAAATAACAATTTTTCCATCTTCAATTTCCATTTTCATTTCTTCCAAAGGATCGTAAATTTTATAAACAGTTGCCATTCCAACAACTGCACCAACAGCACAAACACCCAATTTGCGTATATAATTCCAAGTTGCAGCTGATGGCATAAATAAAATCCAAAAATGTAAAAAATAAATTAATAAATCCTTAAATTAACAATAAAATATTGAAAAACATGAAAAATGTCCATAGAAATATTTTTCTGTTAATTTTGGACATTATGCTTTTATTTCTGGGTGTTGACATTTTGTCCAGTTGGTGTTTTAACAAATTTTGGTATTTTGTTTTATTATCTACGATATTATGTCAAAATGGTAACTTTTTGAGAATATTCATAATATCTATTTTTAAATTATTTTTCATCATTTTTCTTTTCTTGATTTTATTTTTAAGTGTTTTTTTTTTGCTTTCAATTTTCAGAGTTTTGGATATTCAAGATAAATTATTTAAATAATGGCGAGACGTTATGATACGCGTACAACTATATTTTCTCCAGAAGGTCGACTTTATCAAGTTGAATATGCGTTGGAAGCTATTTCTCAAGCTGGGACTTGTTTAGGAATGCGAACAAATGAAGGCATTTTTCTGGTAGCTGAGAAACGGGTTACAGATAAACTGCTGGATTCTAATGTTTGTTTAATTTTTATTAGAGAATTTGGCCTAAGATACTTCCTCAAAATTGCTAGAAATGCAGAAGGTCTTGGCAGTGAAGTGTTATAGGCCCAGAAATTTCTATCTTTCCTTCTCAATTTCAGGCCAATCTAAAATTAGTTCTGTTCCCCTTCTCATTTTTAACTTAATCAAACATGTCTACTAGGGGTGGCGCGAGTCCCACAAAATACTAGACTAACGCCACCCCTACCTACATTTCCTGTAATAATTTATTTCTTAATTCACTTTTCCAGGTTATGCGCGAAAAAATTTTCAAAATTTCTCAAAATGTTATATGCGCCGTCGCTGGAATTACAGCCGATGCTAATGTTTTAGTGAGCAAATTACGTGCTATGGCAGCTGGTTTCCGAAGTAGCTATGAGGATGATATTCCAATCGAACAGCTTGTATCGCTCTTGGCAGATTTCAAACAAAGATATACGCAAGTTGGAGGTTGGATTTTATTAAAATTTATGATAGGCTATTTCCTTCAAATCGAATTAAAACTGTGTTCATGCACCTCTCTATATCGGTTTTTGGCTTCTCTTCACTATACGAATCAGGGATGTCACTGGTTAACCGAACCCCTTACTTTTTTTCGACACGAATCCGATTATAGGAAAATTTTGAAGACTCGCCCAGACTTTCTAAATCCGTGAAGTACCTGGTAGAGCTGTCCGAGACTCTTGGTATTGAGTCTTGGAAAATTTTCGGTCTCGGACAGCTCTAGTACCGGGTACTGACTTCTCCTATTTGGTAGTCTTTTGATTAATTTTCAAAAAATTTTAGGAAAGCGCCCTTACGGCGTTTCTCTTCTCTATGCTGGTTGGGATCTTCATCACGGCTTTCAACTTTATCAATCCGATCCAAGCGGCAACTATACGGGATGGTTTGCTACTTGTGTTGGCAAAAATCAACAAACGGCAGTTTCTCACTTTAAACAGGAGAGCAAAGATAATGTCGAGAATATGACTCTTGAGGATGCTAAAAAGCTTGTTATGAAGGTTATTTTTGAGAATTTTTTGTTTTGGTGTTTATATAGAAATTTTGGAGAATTTTATTCGTTGTTTTGCGAAACATTGCTAACATAAACTATTTAAAGAATGTAATTAATATCAAATAATTATAGTAGTTCGATAGTGGGAGAACTTCCAATTTTAGAAATAAATTCTTGCTCGCAAAAGTTTTGTCCGCAAATGTTGTCCAAAAAAATTTTTATCCGCAAGTGTTGTCCGCAAAAAAATTTTTTGTCCGCAAATATTTTAAACATCAATAAATACTTTTTTTGTAGGTTCTTTTCAAAACATTGGATAGAAAGCCAACAACGGAACGATTAGAAGTTGCTGAATTGAAAATGGTTGAAGGCAAATTGGTTATGCGTTTTGTTCCAGATGATGAAGTAAAGGAACTTATTGTTGAAGCTGAAGAAGCGTGCAAAGCTGCTGCTTCGACTGATTAAAGAATTTTTTTGACATATTTGTTGGTTAAATTAATGTAAGGAAAATGGGAAAAATGATAAAATATTTAATTTGGAAATATTATTTTAAAAAGGAACTTTCGGGACTTTAAAAAGGTACTTTCAGGAATTTTTCGAAAACGAATTTTCAAGACTTCCTTTTTTCCATTTTAAAATTCTTTTTGAAAATTTTGTAAACTCTCAAAAATATCAACAACTATCAGAATTATGTGTAGATTAAAATGCCCCAAACGATATTCTGGCAAAATTATCATTATGTAATTGAATAAGAGAGTCGATGTCCTTTGTAGCAAAATAAGTGATAAATAGGAACAATAAGAGAGGGGAAAAGAATTTAATAAAAAATAGGTATGTATAAAGAAATAAGGCCCCAAATAATAAATAATTTCATTTTAAATCATCCATATTCTTTCTTTTATAATATAAAATATATGCCGCGTTAGTCTAAAATGTGACTTTTTAAAAAATCCGAATTTAACTTTAATATATACCTTAATTTCACTCAAATTCAAATTTGTAATAATTTTATCGTTACACCACATCCATTCTTGTGTTTCCTTGTTTTTAATTTTTGCAGTAAAATGGTTTACAGGAATTGTATGGTGTTCCTGAAGATATTTAAAATGTTAGGTTACCCTAAATAAGTACAAAACCTTTTAAATATCTTCAGGAACACCATACAATTCCTGTAAACCATTTTACTGCAAAAATTAAAAACAAGGAAACACAAGAATGGATGTGGTGTAACGATAAAATTATTACAAATTTGAATTTGAGTGAAATTAAGGTATATATTAAAGTTAAATTCGGATTTTTTAAAAAGTCACATTTTAGACTAACGCGGCATATATTTTATATTATAAAAGAAAGAATATGGATGATTTAAAATGAACAATTATTTATTATTTGGGGCCTTATTTCTTTATACATACCTATTTTAAATGATTATTTTTTTTGAATTAATTTGCTCACTTTCTTTTGGTTATTAAATTCTTTTCCCCTCTCTTATTGTTCCTATTTATCACTTATTTTGTTACTGAGGACGTTGACTCTTTCTCTCTTATTCAATTACATTAATTCTGCCAGAAAATTAAAAATATATTTTACTCAAATCGAGATTGGTTATCACTGCCCCGAAATTCTCTTTCTGACTCGTCCTTGTTTTATATGCATTTCTTGGAATGGCTATTGGAGATTTTCTGTTTGGGCCATTTTAATCTACACCTGACTCTGGCAGTTGTTGATATTTTTGGGAGTTTAAAAATTTTTCAAAAAAATTACAAAAGAATATATACAATACATACAATATATATTTGGATTTGGTTATTTTTAATTAAATAAATTTGTTTTTAAATTTAATTCTTTTAATATAATCTATTCCTCCTTTAAATAGGAATCAGTTTGCCTAAATTAACAGACGTTATTTTGGACCCTTTGTTTTTTTAGTTAACTTTAAGCATTTTCTCTAGAATGGTTTTCTTTTTTCTCTTATCTTTAGACTTTCTTCGGGCAAAATAATAGTTCTTTACTTGGCCAAGACGTGGTGGAATGAATAAAATACTAGGTCATCAAGTCGACATTTCTCTCTTTCCGTTTGTTTAAAATATATTCCTCTACTTTAAATATGACTCATGAATTTTTTTGGTTTCTTGGCTATCAACAAACCTTAAAGCCAAGAAATTAAAGGTTGTTGAATATTTATTTCCTTATTTTTTAGTAAGTTGCTACTATTTTAATGTTGAAACAAGACCTGCCCATGGACATAGTTTTTGCTATCAATTGGATATATCCGTGAGTTCCATATCCATTAACTTTTTAGGCATATCCATCCGCGGGAACATGCCCAAGTAGGCGCGCGGCCAACAAAGCCATAACCAGCTTGAAAATCTATAAACCTTAACAATTTTGGTAACAATCTGTTAAGCTCGATGAGAGGAATCGTTTAATACAAAATTTTGAAAATTCGGAAATCTTGAAGCAAGTTATGACTTTGCGCCTACTTGGGCCGTACCCCAGCTTAACGTGCTAATTTAAGCCGGTTCAATGGCACTGAAATAAAACTTTTTTACTCTCACATTTTCGATTTAATTTTAACAGGTGTTATATTAAAGGAAAGTAAAAAAGAAATTTAAAAAAGATTTTTTACGAAATTATTAATAATTTTAAATACAACTTTATAGAGATGGTGGCGTTAAACTAAAAATAAGTAACGCAAAAAACAGCAAGGGATGCTTAACTGCATGGCTATGCGCAATTAGCAATTGCTATTGGTCTGGAACTTACAGCCAAATTACCACTGTGGAGATTATGGTATAATTTTTTACTTAAAGCAATACTTTTATGTCGATTTCTTTAATAACTAGTGACCGGGGCCGGACCGGATCCGGCCGGATTTTTCCGGAGTCCGGGTCCCAAATCCGGGTTTTTTTGAAATTTCCGGATTAAAACCGGACCGGATTTATCCGGAAAAATCCGGCCGGATCCGGTCCGGCTCTAGTTGCAAATCCGGAATCCGGATCCGGGTCCGGCAAATTTTGAGCACCGGATTTGGGATTTTATACGGTTATGGAATTTTCCCATTTTTTCTTTTATTTTTTATAAAAACGAGGATTTTTAACACCTAACCATACTAAAATTCAAAAAATTTTCGCCTGCGGCGCTGAAAAGGGAAGCGTTCTTCTTTATTGGTTCCAAAAATCGTACCCAGAAGGCACGACTGAGTCCCCCATATATATAGAGAAAGAGTTGTACCTCTGTTAGAGAGTCGTACCTCTGTTATTAGACGGCTCTAACAATAGATTTTTTCTCCTGAAACCTTCTAAAATTCTCGAAATTTTCGCCTCCGGCGGTTAAAAATGGAAGAAATCTGGCTTAATGGCATTCAAAAATTTTAAAAATTTTCGCCTGCGGCGCAAAAATGGAAGAAATCTGACTTAAGGACCTTCAAAATTATCAAAATTTTCGCCTGCGGCGCATGGAAGGGAGTTGAGATTAAGAGGACCTGGCAGGAAATCCTTGGAGGAAATATAGCTCTTTAGACTCCAAAATGCTCAAAAATTGGCAGGTACGATTACGAGGTAAAGGAGGCCTGTACGAAAGTAGGAGCAAATTTCAAAATTCCAACCACGAATTACTTTATTTTCCAAACTTTTAACCTCGAAAAATCCACAAAATATCCTTCATAGCCTCCAAAATCTTTAGATATCACCCTAACAACATTTTAACACATAAACGACACACATATTACAACATTTTAAGAAAAAATGGATGAAAAAATCCGGAAAAAAACCGGAGTCCGGTCCGGAATCCGGATAATTTCTGCCGGACTCCGGAAATTATTTTTACCGGATTAAAACCGGACCGGATTTATCCGGAAAAATCCGGCCGGATCCGGTCCGGCTCTAGTTGCAAATCCGGAATCCGGATCCGGTTCCGGAAAAATCGATTTTACCGGTCACTATTAATAACTACTAAATCGTTTATTGCAAATTTAAAATTAATCGTCGATGAAACCCAACAAATCAGCTTAACGGGACACGCCCAAGTAGGCAGGCGGCCAAGTAGGCGCAAATCCATAACTAGCTTGAAAATCTAACCTTAACAATTTTGGTAACAATTGTTTGGCTCGATGAGAGGATTCGTTTAATACTAAATTTTGAAAACTTCGAAAATCTTGAAGCAAGTTATGACTTTGTGTCTACTTGGACCGTACCCCGCTTAATGTGTTAATTTAAGCTGTTTCAATGTTACTCTAACCGTCTAACTGAAATTTAAAAATTTTATCTGAACCACTTGAACTATACCGAATTTGGTCTCCTTCATTATTAGTAGTGTATGAGCACGTTGAATTTTATGGTTATAAAATTTTTGTATTACGTATTTCAGAATGCTATAGCACAGCTGCTTGGGGAAAAATATAATGGCCAGTTACCTGATTCTGCGTACAATTTTCAAGAATTGCTGTTAAGCAGTCTTTCTGATGATGTAAATGAAGTGAGTACATTATTTTTAAAAAGAAATTGGGCGAAAAGAAATTGGTGAAAAAGGAATTTGGGCTAAAAGGGAGGCAAAAAATTCGGACATTTTCGTGTAAATTTTTGGTTTATGCGATAATTTTTTCATCTTCAAATAAATCCCCTCTGTAGACTACTTGCTTTTCTTGACTGCACTTTATTAATTAATGGAATATGAGATATTTTAGCTCTCAGCATCTAATTTCCGTCAAAAACTAATAAACTTGCCAAAAATCGAAAATTGGATTTTTAATTTGGCAGAATACCTTTTATATAAACATATTTTTAATTTAGGTTAGTTATCCTGCTGGTTTTGTAGACACGAGCTTTGCTATGCAGCAGTTCATCAGATTATTTCAGGAGAAGTCGAGATAATATTTACTTGACTTATGAAAATGATATTGAAAAGATTTCTAATGATTATGAAACAAAAATTCGATCAAATATTTCGTCATGTATATACAATATATTTCGTATTGTCCAAATCAGAATTTTTTCATGTCCTAATTTTAATTTGAAAATTAATTTTTAATTTTTTGATTTTAATTTTTAATTCGTTAAAATTTTTTCTATCCAATTCTATTTCTTTTCTATTTTTTAACTCCCCTAACTTTGCCTTATTACTTCATTGGAAGAATCATGCGCCAATTATTCGAAGAAAATGGCTGAGTTAATCGAGATCAGAGCTGTTTCGAAATATAGATTTAAAAGGGGATGGTGATACATTTTGTGAAATATCATTGAATATTATACCGAATAAATGGAAAATTTAAAAAAAAATTTCTTTCACTAGAAAATAAAATTTATTTAATTGAGAATAAATCTGAACACTGATTTTTAAAATTTCCAGTTCTGAACATTCTACAATTGTGTGGACAAATTTTTTAAATTGAAAAAATCAAAGGAACATTTTTCTAATAGTTATTAAGAGATTCATCTCGATTGTATCACATTATCTCTTAGTGAACAAATTCATTTCTTTCTCCTTTTTTAGACAAAATAGTCGTATTTCTTATTTAAGCAAGTATTGTTGGAGGAGGAGGGAGTAAAAAGGTCAACATAACAAAAGTTAAATTCGTCACATTTTTTCCTATTTTGTAATATTAACGTATGACTCATAGAAAATTTTATTTTACATTGCATTTATGCATTAATCGAGACATTTTATTTTTAAATAGTTTATTGTAATTCGTAATTTATAAAAAATATTGCTAAAATAATTTTTACCTTCCAATATTTACGTTTTTTATTATTTTTACTTTAGAATAAATAAAAAGCCGAAAAGTTTTAACTTTTAATTCCTTTTGATTTAACCTTTTTCGTCTAAATCACCTATAAGCTTAATTTTCATCTATTTAATAGATTTAAATCCTTCACTTGGTACTTTTCGGTTATGAGGTTACACATTTACAAATTTAAAAAGTTCTCAAAATGGTCAATATATCATATATAGGGTAAAAAAAGGTGCGGAGTCGAACGGTACCAATCTTTTTTCAAGAAGATTCTTGTGGACCGAGATATAGAGCTCGAAATGGTCAAAAATCATAGGGAGTCCATAGGTAAGGAGCTAAAACAAACGATCATAGCTTTGTCCAAACTTTTTAAATCGGTTTGATTTTGGTGCCATTCGACTCAGCTCGAGGAGCTCTTTCGAATGAGCTATCATTCAAAAAATGGAATTTTTCACCCCAAAAATGAGCTTATTACTCCCTATGGTTTTTGACCATTTCAAGCCCTATATCTCGGTCCACAAGAATCTTCTTAAAAGATTGGTACCGTTCGACTCAGCACCATTTTCTAGCCTATACTTATATGATATATTGACCATTTTGAGAACTTTTTAAAATTTGTAAATGTGTAACCTCATAACCGAAAAGTACCCTTCACTTAAATTCACAAATATTCTCCTTTTACGTTTTTACTGGAAATGGAAATAAATAATTTTATTGTAATGCCTACTTGTTTCATAATTTTGATAACAAATGCGATTATTGAAGTAAATACAGCCTCGATTACTCATGATAAAAAATTCCTCTAATCATGCAGAAGGTCCGTGTTAAGGTTCTGGTTCAACAATTGCTGATAACAAACATGTTTTTTACGGATGGCTCACTTGAGATGGGAGACTCCGAGGGGCCTTTGGTGTTTGAAGATTCTGGTAAAAGTGTTATTGGCGGTATTCATCATGGAACTGCAGTGATATATGACAAGTACAACAAAAAAAGAAATAAGTTTATTTGTTCGAGTGTATGATCATGTTAACTGGATTAACAAACAGATAGATTATAATATGTGAGTATTTTTAATGTTGAAGAATCGACAAAATTTCGTTTATCCGTTTAACTTGTTTCCTCTAAAATATCAAATCAAGATTCTTCGTCTTAGATTAGACTTTACCAGTTTTTGCCTCCCCATCATTGCAGACAACAAATCTTTTAGTAAACTGTAGATTTAAAACTTACTTCTTATTCAGTATATAAAATTTAAAAAATTAAGGGGAATACATAGCTCAGTTGGATAGTATTTTAGAGGAAATATAATGAATCTAATTTAATTTTTAAATTTTAAAAGATATATTTAGGCTTTTTAGGTAAAGCTAAAAAATTACCTAAATTATATACCCATACACAATCTTACCGTATTTTCTCTAAAATAACCCCCGGGGGTTATTTTTTTCGATCGACCTCTAGAGGGGGGTTATTTTAGAGGGGGGGGGGGTTATTTTAGAGGGGGGGGGTTATTTTTTTCGATCTCTAAATTTTCTGAAAACCAAAATTTTTTACCAAATTTTGAATAATATTTTTCTAAAATTTAAGAGAATTCATCACAAACTAAAGGTTTCTTAACGAAAATCCTAGCACAAAAACTTTCATCAAGTACTTCTCAGTCCGTAAATTCATAAAAAACTTGGTTTAAGGTTCGGGATACATAATTAAGAACTTATTTTAGATTATTATCCCACTTTTATATAACTCAGTTAAGTCCCAAAGTTTAATAATATTAAAAGGGATTGGATTAAGATGCCTATCTTGGCATTTTCAGGTATTAAAGTCAATGTGACATGACTTTAATCCTTCGTCGAGAGATCAAGTGGATGGAATTAGTGGAGTAGACATCGTTGGATATTAATGGATTTTAAGAGATTAAGGGAAATGCTGGAGGATTAAGTTGAATATTATGAGATTTAAGAAGTAAAAGATTATTAGTGGACCTCTCAAAATCCAATTTGACTGGATTAAGGTGGAAATCAATGGATTTGAGATATCAGGGACTTGGGAGGATATCGGACATTTGATTGAATAAAAGTGAAAAAATACTCTTAATACTTATCTCTTTTAATTCATAAATTCACACCTAATACCTAATATCTCTCCAAATCCCCGAATCAATATTAATCCACCGCCATCCCTTAATCCATCAGAATCCCCTTATATCCCTCCAAATCCCTGATATCCCCCATAATCATTTCTAATCTTATTGAAATATAGGGATTAAACCGTGCTGTGGTTTGAAAAATAGCAATGCCAAAAAAATAATTAAATATTTTAGGGGGGGGGGGGGCTATTTTAGAGGGGGGGTTATTTTAGAGGGGGGGGGGTTATTTTTTTCGATCGACCTCTAGAGGGGGGTTATTTTAGAGGGGGGGGGGGTTATTTTAGAGGGGGGGGGGTTATTTTAGAGAAAATACGGTATTTTATATTTAGGCATGATGACCTTTACTAAATTGGTAGGCATATGTTTGGATTATAAATGTTGATGAATATAAATAAAGAACTAAATTTGATTTTAAAGTGATAAAGAATTCAGATAATTTTACTTTTTGTCTATCTTGAATTAAATTATGAGTATTTCCGTTGAATTTACTTGGTTATTTGTAATAAAATTTTAAAGTTGTTAAATTAAAATAACAATAAACTTGATAGTTAAATCCACTCTAACTCTCAAGTCTTGATCATTTCGACGTTTCACATAATTCATTAACTCCCTCAGCCCCTAAGGAAAATTTTTCTAAAATTATTATTAACTTTCACTTGATTACTATTATCTCATTTTCTGGTGAACAACTTCACCGGAGATCAACATTAATTGATTTCTTTTTGAGATAGGGGATTCTCCTCTTCGAAGGGACATTTTTCTAATTTAGCTTGATTATTTTACCCTATTTCTTAGGGAATATCTTTTTTGGAGATTAACACAATAGATTTCTCTTAGAGAATTCGGGAAAACATAAAAATCCTTACTCTATCAATTATTATAGTGATTTAAAAAATTTTTTGAGTGACTTTATTTTTGCTTAATTTTTGATTAATTTTGTAAGTCATAGTATTTCTAGTCAATATTATAATCGAATTAACTGCTTTTCAAAAATATGCTTATTTTTATTTTTTATAGGCTGGAAAGCCCAGGCTTTTTACTTTTATATTCCTCCGTTGAAAAGGGTATTTTTGTTGTTGGAATGTCTCTCTAACAAAACAAGAAAGTGCCATTTTCTGTGGCCACAATACAAACACTGCTCACTACTTTTTAGCTTAAAATAGAGAGAAAAAGAATGAATATATAGCTAGAGGGATACCCGTTAAGGGGTTAGGAGTTATATAGAAAATATATCTAGCAGGCAAGCGTGCCAAGAAAAAAGAAATGATGAATTTCCCTTAATAAGCTACACACTTGTTTTTGCCATAAAATGCTTTAATGACAACCCGAAATGTTGAAGTAATATTTTTAATTGAGTTAGTATTTATTTATTTGCCTGGCTTCAGCAAATTTTAATTAATTAATTGAATTAATTGTGTATTGTTATTTTAATAAAGTAAGTTGCATATTTTTATGATTAAGTATTTTAACATTTTTCATGATTAAATTGGTTAATTATTGTGACAGCAGGGTTGTCCACAATCTAAAAAATTTTTGTAATTTAGTTACAGACAATCCTGGTAACGAGAGTAAGAGTAAAAGTTTACAGAGTTAGAGTGAGATGACTGAGCACCTTCTACACCTTCTCTTTTAATTGGGGGCCGCTTCTCTTTAATTTTATAGTCAGCCGGACTATTTTCTTGTCCCTCGTGGGACAAAAAATCGTCAAAATCTGATAAATTTGAAGATAAAAGTTGGAGAATTAACTAATAAAAAAATTTTCATCCATTAGAAACCAAATGGATCCAATTCAACAACAACAACAATCATTTCAAGAAGGCCCCGATTCTTTATTCTCCCAGCAACCATTTAGTACTGAAGAAGTACCTTGGTGGAAGAAAAATTTTCTTCTTCAACAGCCAACTTTGGTTAATGCTTGGAATGCTGTATTTCCGACTGTTATAGTTAATATATTTGGAATTGTTATTTTTCTTCGTATGGGATGGATTGTTGTTAGTTTTTACTTTTTAATTAGTGTTAGGTATCTAACTAAAAGTTTAGTGAAAAAAATTTACGTGGCCGGCTAAAGCTCATTCTTATGAATGCTCAGAGACGGACTTTAATTTTAAAAGCCGGCTTCAATTCTAGCAATTCAGAAGCCAAATTTCAGTTCCAGAGCCGAATCTGTAGATCAAAAAAGCCAGAATGGAGCTTGATAAGTACTGGAATCAGAAAAATGTCAAATATCCAGCACTTGATTTTACGATTTATAAATAATTTTTAAAAGGAAAATTTTAGGGGACAGCCGGTTTCTTTCAAGCTATTGTTGCACTTGCCTTGTGCACTTTATTCTCTTCTGTTACAGTGCTATCAGCCATTGGAATTTGTGAGAGATGCCAGGTACTGAAAGATACGTGATCCTCGTGATTAGGGATGTCGGTTGGTTTTGGAAAATCTTCGGATTTTGGGAACCAAACCAAAAAACCGAAAAAAAAGTTCTTCGGTTCGGTTCTGAATAGATAACCCTACTCATGACTATCCGTTCCCTTTAGAAGATTACAAAGATATTTTTGAAGTTGTATCTAGTGGAGGCCTCTCTCATAGACTATGAATTTCCTCTAGAACATAATAGTGAAACCCTCTCAATATTAAGCCCCATTTGATAAAAAATAAATACAGTAAATCAAATCACAGACTCTCTCCATTCTTAACACTATTTTCCCTATTTTAAGGTCCAAAGTGGCGGAATCTATTTTCTAGTCTCTCATGTATTAGGAAAACGTATAGGTGGTGCTATAGGAATTATTTACACATTTGGCCAAGCTTGTGCTACTTCTTTAGTTGCTCTAGGCTTTGGAGAGTCTATGGCACAATTAATGGGAATAGATAGTCCTGTAGCTACGAAAACATTTTCTGTTGTTATTTTGCTTCTTTTGAATGGTTTTTTGAATTTTATTGGAAATTTAGTAAATATTTTGTAATTTAAAAGTTTTAAATTTTGCTGGACTTCATTTTGTTATTCGTCTACAATTGTTGTTAATGTGCTTTCTTGGAATGGCTATTGGAGATTTTCTGTTTGGGGCATTTTTACTTACACCTTCTGACCCTGGTAAAGGGGTTGTTGATAATTTTGGGGTTTTAAAAAATTTTCAAAAATTTTTCAAAAAAATTTCCAAAAAAATTCCAAAATTTTTTTTAAAATTTTTTAAAAAATTTCAAAAAAATTTTTTTTAATTTCAAAAAAATTTTCCGAAAATTTTTAAAAATCTCTAAAAAAAAATTTCCAAAAATTTTTTTTGAAAAATCCAGAAGCTGGTATTTACCCACTAACTGCCAAACAACTCTCTGCTAATTGGTATTCAAATTATGGATCTGAAAATTGCAGTGACAAAGCAACACTTGCCCTAGGTGCTGCTGAAGATCATCAACAACAACATTACGAGGCTAATAATTTCTTTAGTGTTTTTGGCGTTTTGTTTGCTAATTTTATTGGCGTTTTGGCTGGTAATAAAAGTTTTTTTTTAAATTAGTCTCTCAAGTACATACCTTAGCGAGAACTTTTTCTTTAGGAAATGAAGGAGAGGAACTTTGTGTAGAGAGGAACTTGTAGTAGAGAGTTCTCCCTCTCCTCTCTTCTAGTAGAGGGCAACTTTGTTGATGCCTTAAATCATATTCTAGTACCAAAATTCAAAAATCCTGAGCCTGTTCTTTCCCAAATTTAAACCAGGAATTAAAGTGAATACAGGAATCTCAAAGAAAACCAGGGTCTTGTGTAGGAATAGTCCAATCGCTTTTCCATACTTGACTTTAAAAAAGAATTTTCTATTAATTTTATTAAAATATTTTTTATGTGTTAACATGAGCGGCAATTTGGTAGATCCGTTGAGAAATATAGCTGAAGGTGAATTGGGGGCGCTTGGATTTAGTTTTGGACTTTGTTTTGTTTTTATGTTACTTTTGGGTGCTTCTGTTGACAGGTAGATAAATAAAAATTAATTGAGGAGGGAATCCTTCTTACATTAAATAAAATTACAAAAAAGAATTTCCTCAGTTTCTCTCTTCAAAAAAATCTCTTTTAAAAGAAATGCCCTTCAATGTGATGCAATGATATCAGAAAAATTATCATTAACCAAACTTGTATTTCTTGGAGGTCTTTACATTTCTTGTTTGTCAGCAATACTTTCTTCTACGCTGGGTACTTCTAGAGTAGTCCAAGGCATTGCTAATGAAGGATTGTTTCCTCAAATGAGCAAATTACTTATTGAGGTAAACAATGAATTATTAATGGAATAAATTCTCATAGAGGGGTTAATGGAATAAATTCTCATTCTATAAAATTAAAAATAGGAATCTTCACCAACCCGAGAATCACACCGTGCAACTGTTTTAGTTACAGCATTTGCTATAATACTTTTATTGCTTGGAGATTTAAATCAAATTGCTATACTTTCTTCTCTTCCTTTTTTGTTTACCTATGCTACTGTTTGTTTTTTGAAATTTAATTTTTTTAATGAAATTAATTTAAAAAAAAGGTCAATTATGCTTATGTTTCTCTTTCTATGAGTGATGACTTGGAGGTTTTAAATAATGAATGTGCTGCTGAAAATGAGTTTGTAAAAAAGAAAAATTATACCGTAACTGGGACAATAAGACTAGAAAAGAGAAAGATCCCTCCAATAGACGCCTACCAAATGTCTCCCAATGGATGTCATCTCTAATAGAAGCCCCTCCCCTCTCATATAGATTTCAAGTGTTTAGCTGGAAGTCCAGGGATTTTTTTGGTTTATTTCCGGGCAAGGTTTAGCTTAATGTTAAACACTAATATCCCTCTCAATCCCTGGGAAGATTCACCCACAAATGTTTGAAAGTCTGAAACCTAGATAGAATAGATAATAAGTTCTGCAATGATGCCCATTTTCTATTAGAAATAATGGAAAAATCCTCTCTAAAAAATTTTTTTTGTGTATTCTTTATTATAAATAGGGTTGGTCCCCGTCCCCGTCCCCGTCCCCGAAAGTCGGGGAATTTGAGAGATTTTTTGAAAATTCCCCGTCCCCGTCCCCCCCCGTGAAAAAATAAAAAATTTTCCCCGTCCCCGTCCCCCCCCGTGGGAGAATTTTCCCCGAGCTCCCCCCGAAATTTTTATGCAGAACTAAAAATATTTTCTTCCTCTTTGATATTTCTTTTACTGAGTAAGAGAAATATATTTTCTTTCAGAACTAATTAGATGAGCGGTTAGTTGAGTGGTTAAGGCGCTTGATTTTATTTAAAGGAGTGTTGGGTTCGAGTACTAATCGTTTGAGACTTATTTTCAGATTATTTTAACTTTTTTTAATACAAGAGACGACTTTAAATCTTTGATATTATTTTTTGAAATTCAAAACTCTAGATTTTTCAGCTTTAGCGCAAAAAATGGAAGAAATCTAGCTTAAGGACCTTCAAAATTCCCAAAATTTTCGCCTGCGGCGCAAATAATGGAAGAAATCTAGCTTAAGGACCTTCAAAATTCCCAAAATTTTCGCCTGCGGCGCAAATAATGGAAGAAATCTAGCTTAAGGACCTTCAAAATTCCCAAAATTTTCGCCTGCGGCGCAAAAAAATGAAAATTTTTGGCGCCGAAGGCGCCAAAGAAAATTTTTGATTCCCCGAAATTTCCCCGTAAAAATTTTTCCCCCGTCCCCGTCCCCCCCCCGTAAAAAAATAAAAAATTTTCCCCGTCCCCGTCCCCCCCCCGTGGCGCTGCCTCCCCGAAAATTTTCCCCGGGGCCCCCCCCCCCCCCCCCCCCCCCCCGTCGGGGACCAACCCTAATTATAAATAAAAACCTAAAAGCTCTTAAATCACAATAAAATTATAAAAAAATATTCTAGTAACAAACAACAAACAAGCTATGGAACAGTACAAGACGGGGCGGCCATTTATTCATCTCATGGCCAACAAAGAAAATCATTAGATGCTTTGTTTGCCCAAACAACTGAGGGAATTAATTCTTTAAGACAAGAAAATGTTCAAAAAGCGTGGTATCAACATTGTATTAATCGTTATGTTTCTTTTGGAGCTGTTAGTTTTTTTGAGAATTTCTCTCAAAAAAGTTTTCTCATAAAGGCGATAATTCACATACTTGTGGCTACTTTTGTTCATCGCTGGTTTGCCCTACTACACTTTATTGCATTTGCAGCTCTTTACCTTTATTTGGGAGGAACGTGTTCAGCACCTTCAGATCAAGGCAATAAAAAATTTTTTTCGTTTAATAATAAAGGGATACATTAATTTTTAAGAACCAACGTCTAAATTTTTAGATGTCGAGCAATCATAATTAAAATATTATGGCTTGGATAATTTTTTAGTTAGGGAAGAAATCCAAAAGTTTCAGAATCTTTTGACTATAGTAAAGTTATTTCTCTCCTTTAACTAGTGCAAAAGGTTATTCGGCGGCTGGGAGCGAACCAGCATCTTCAGTAGACCGGACTGATGTGTTAGCCATTAATCACGTCGCCTACTGCACAGCCTTAGGATTTAAATAGCTATATGCTTTACACTATATAATTTTTCAAATATCCAAAAATTCTGAGATATTTAGTTGTGTTAGTTAATGTTATTTATTAGAGTTGTTGAGAACAAAAGGATATTTAGTAAAGATGCTTGGTTAAATAAAAAAATTTTTTTCCTTCTAAAACGTCATCCAAACGTTAATTTCCTCTCATATAAATTCATGGATCTAAATAACAAATTTACAAAAAATTTTTTAGGTGTTTCCCGTTTTTCTATAATGCATATGATTCGAGTAGCTATGTCAACTCAAGATACTCCAGACCTGAACTCTTCCCAAAATTCTGCCAGGCTTGTAGCCCCTCCCCCCTCAGCTTTATTCCAACCAGGAAATATACAACCACCACAGGCTTTGAACGCTCAGAATCCCGATTATGCAGAAAGAAAAAATTATCATCATACTGAACAGTTAGGGGCTGCTAAACAACAACATCCTTAGAGGAAGGAGGATTAGAAAATGTTCTAGATCCACCCATATGTTTAAGATAAAATTTTTTTAGAAATATTCCCAGTGATAAATTAAAAAAAAAGTTAATATTAATTATTTTCAACAATTATGTAGAATTTCAGAAGATTTTAGTAACTATGCATAAACACCCATATCACGGTCTTTTTTGATTTCCTCATAGAATTGAATTATTGTCATTTTTACAAAAAGGAAAATAAATGTGAAACAAAATTAGGCTCTTATGAAAATAAAGGCGGAATCGTTTTTTTAATATGACATAATGGCCAGCTTTTTCTTCCATGTTCAATTCCATTATACCGTAAATCTTCTAATAGAACCACACTCTCTGAAAGAAGCACACTCTCCAATATAACCACACCCTATAAAAATAAAAGCACACTCTCTAGTAGAAGCATAACCCTAATATACACACTCTACGAGAGTATCGAAAAATACAAGCACATGTGGTTCTATTAGAAGATTTACGGTATTTGCCATAGCAGAATCAAGTGAGAAATGATAAAGAAAAGGATAAATGGAAAGGAGAATGTCTCGTTATTTGTGTTAAATTTTGGCCTTGCGTTACGTTTTGCATTAATTTGGCCAAAATTAGCGCAAAAAGCGCAAGAAATATACCCAATCTGACTGCCAAATAGAAAAGCACGCTCAACTGTCCCACGCTCAATAAGCGAGCTCAAATGACCTCAACCGTTTAATTTTCGCTTCGCCAAAAATGACATTTAGTCCCAAATTTTATCTAATGATCTTCTTTCCTTATTTTTTCCACTTATTTTTCGTACTAATAAAACGGTGTCCGGTGATTTGGTCTGGTAAATTGGTCTCTAAAATTTTCTCGGCTCCGGCGCCCACAATTCCCAACGCCTAAAATTTTAAAGCCAAATTTTCCAAATCCCAAATTTCCGGTACTCAATAAAACTGCGATTATATTTTAGAATTTTACTTTTTTTTTGTTTTTCAGCCAAAACGTTTATGTAAAAATGTATGTTTTTCCGTCTGAAGTTCAATTAGATATATTTAAATTCCTTAATTCTGATCAATTATCATCTATACAACAAACAAATTGTTATTTCAAAAATTTTATTAATGAATATGTGAATGAATTGGCTCGGAAGGAATTCAGCCGACTTGAAATTGTAATTTTTTATTAATTCTGCTAATTTTTATTTTTAGCTTCATACTTTTGATAAATTTTCATGTTATTATCCTAAACATGTTGAAAAAGAACCGGAATTTTATGACTTTGAATTAAATGACCAGCTTAAGAAAAAGGTTAAAAATAAGTTTTTATTTAAAAATTAATCAATTTTAGTGGATACATGGAATAGAAAAATCAATTCCAATGTTTTTAAATGTTACTGAAACAAACATGCATATTAGAGTTTCTACACGGGCACCACATGGTAACTTTTAATTATTTTAATTATTTGAAGCTTTGGCCGTAAGATCGTATTCAGGAGTCGGCCAAAATTTTGACATTTCGAACAAATTTTTGTTTTTGCGTATATTTTTATTTTTTCGTACCGCAGGCAAAAATTTGTAAATTTTAGAAGCAAAAAGCGAAAAATTCACATTTTTGATCATGTCCTCCCAATATTCTCCTTTTCTCCATTTCGGATGTAGTAGACTAATGTAAGCCCCCCTGTATAAATGATATAGTACTCGCTGTATTTTAGCCTGTTCCAAATCCCCTCGATTTTGGATTCGCTAGGCGGTCTGAGTTGAACGGTACTACTTTCCACCACCGAAAATACCTGTGAACTGAGATCAAATTTCGGGATCAATTACAAAACGCAAAAGTTATCGGTACAATCTAAGGTACCGCAAGGCCAATGTATTGTCAAGCTATTCCTTAGCTCAAAATTATCAAAAAAGCGACGCCTGGTATGGTTACGTGCACCTCAATGTACTAAATCGAACCATTTCTGCGTGTCCCGGGGTCTATATTTTTAAACGAAGTTATTCCTCGGCAGAACCTTGGCCTGTTCCACTTGTCTATATCTGAAAATTTTTCTTTTAATCATTAACATTTCATTTAGTTTTATATTCAAAATTTCCAAACATTCCAAAAAATCTTAAACAAATGAAAATTGCTCGTTATTTACTTGAACAAGTCTTTAAATGTTTCTTTGAACTTGTTGACTTTTAGAGAGCTATATTTAATCCAAAATTTATTGAACTACAGTGCGGTGCATATGTTTACGGACAAAGGCATTTAAAAAATGAAAACCCAATTTGTTCGAAAAATTGAATTACTTATCGAAATGTATAAAATAATTTTTATAGCATTCTTTATGCTCTATCAATCGATACAAGTTTCGATTCCAACAGATTAGTTTATCTACAAAAAAATTACCCAAATAAATTTATAACCTTACTTTTTGTGGTGCATATGTTTACGGACAAATTGAATAACCTTGTATTTTCCTACTTTAGTTGGTGCAAAAATTCTACAAAAATTTGTGTGAACATTTCCATGGATACTGAGTAGAAAAGTAAAAAGAACGAAGTCTGTACCTACTTTATTCATCGAGATCTCGAATCTCAAAAATCAACGGCAAATCGGGGTACAGTACTTAAAACAATATTTTAACCCCCAGGGCTTTTATAAAAAATTTTCTTTTAGGCTCATTTAAAAGCCCATAAAATTTGCTACAAAATAGTCCAAGATTTTATTTTTCCAATATAAACTCATGGAGCTGAAGGTAGGGTAATTTTTTATGTTATCGTTTTTGGGGTATTTTAGGTGATTTTTGACCATTTTTATGTGAAAGTCGATGTACGTCGAACAACTATTTTTTAGAATAAATTAGACCAGGGCTCTTTTGTAGCAAATTTTATGGGCTTTTAAATGAGTCTAAAAGAAAAATTTTTATAAAAGCCCTTGGGGGTTAAAATATTTTTTGAAGCACTGTACCCCCATTACCCGTTGATTTTTGAGATTCGAGATCTCTACAAAGTAAGAAGTTATAGACTCCGTTCTTTTTATTTTCTACTCAGTATCTATGGAAATGTTCACAGAAATTTTTGAAGAATTTTTGCACCAACTAAAGTAGGAAAATAGAAGGTTATTTAATTTGTCCGTAAACATATGCACCACAAAAATGAGGATTATAAATTTTGTTTGATTAATTTTTTGTAAATCGTAAATGAATTTGATCCAATTGATGGATCATTAGATAGTGCATAAAAAATACGATCTAAATTATATAATCAGGGTTTTTTATAAATTTATTTTTTTCATATTAAATTAGATTTTATGTTTTCAATGCCTTTGTCCGTAAACATATGCACCGCACTGTATTATTTGATGAAAATAAAACATCAAAAATACCTCTACAAATTAATTCTAATAGAGCATTTATGAAATTTTGTAATAAAAATTCTGAATGTTTTTTAACATTTGCAATGAATTATCTGTTTGCTAATCATCAAGGTAGGTGAGAAGGAGGTGCTTTTTCGATATTTTTGAGGTTTACCAGTAGGTTATCGAGTGTGCTGATGTGAGTTCGAATCTATGCTAAAAATTTGCGGTCTCGGAGATACAATAGGGTTACTTAGGCATTTTGAGCTTGAGAATAAACGGGCTGTGGATTCAAGTGAAGTCAACAGCTGTAATCTTGCGTTTAAATGGGGTGGATAGTTAAAGTAGATAAGTTCTCGAATTTTAAGCTCAGATTCAGACTCCGCACAAACGATTACTTATTGGAAAACAAAAAAAATTAAAAAACACTGGATCATTTTTTATAGGTAACCGAACTTGCCCCATCACTTTCCCTAATCAATTTACCATTTATTCTGAGAATGAGAAAAATGCAATTGAAATATTTAAAATTTTAACAAGTGGAGCAACCAATTTTTCAAGTGTTTGTTGTAGTTATAACGCCTTACTTCACGACCTTATTGTACAGGTAGGGGTTGGATTTTTCGTAAATATACATATGGGTATTATATTTTAATACAAAACCATTGGGGGATTTTAAGTAAGGTTGCCAAAATGGGTCGACTCGGACCGAAGGATTGAGTCGGTTTTAAGTAGAGACCGGCGCGGGACGGGATCCCGCGCGGGATTTTGCGGGGTCCCGCTCCCGCAATCCCGCACTTTTTTCGATTTGCAGGATTTTGCGGGATGCGGGATTTTGCGGGGTTTTTCCCGCGGGATCCCGTCCCGCAAAGATTTTTTAAAAAAATCCCGCATGCGGGATCCCGCAAAATTTTTTGAATTTTGCGGGATTTTTGGAAAATGGAGGATTTTGGCTAATAACTTTATAATCTCAAAAAATTTTCGCCTGCGGCGCTAGAAAAAGGTAAATTTTGGTTCGCTGGCCTCCCTAAAATCTCGAAATTTTTGCCTGCGGCGCTGAAAATGAAGGAAGTTCGATACTTGGCCTTCTAAAATTTTTGCCTGCCGCCCATGGAATCATCATTATTACATCGAAACAAAATTGTCCAAATTGTTAGATCAAGATTTGTTTCAGCTCAAGCTATTCTAATTCGTATACTCGAATTTTCCGACGAATATGTATAAGTTTGCCCTTTATGATTTTTTTTGATAATTTGGGACCTGGATAAGTGCTTATCGTTTGTACCAACCAACATGTACTCGAAATTTGGTACGAAGTATGATCCAGTTAAGAACCCGTTAAGAACTCGTTAATGATTAGGAAATTGATTTTTTTCAATAGATATTAATAATTTCAACGATTTTTGGAAAATCCCGCAATCCCGCGCGGGATCCCGCAAATTTAAATTGCGGGATTTTTCCCGCGGGATCCCGCCCCGCAGATTTTTAAAAAAATCCCGCATGCGGGTTCCCACAAACACGATTTTGCCGGTCTCTAGTTTTAAGATATTTGGCCAAAAAAGACTTGTACGGCCCGACTCGATAAAATTAGGCCCAAAATTGAATCGTACAGGCCCCATTCGAAAACGACAACACTAATTTTAAGAATGTAAATTTTAGGTTAGGTAAAATCAAGTTAATTCTCGAGTCTTTAATCGATCCTTAATAGACTTCTTTAATAAATGCTCGGCGAGAAAGAAAAATATAAAAGAACTGAGGACGTATCTGCATGATTTCATTTTCTTAAATGCCTCTATCTTTCACACTCCGTGATTTTTGTTTAAAATAGAAATTTAGAAAGTTTTATTAAAAATTTATTAATTTTAGCATATAGAAACATCAAAAGATCTTACAAAAATTGTTAAGGAAATTGAATTCCGTGGTTTTATTGGACCAACACACACTAATAGAATTATAAATTATCAACTTTCAAATAAATACATTCCTGCAATCTATAATAAACAAGTCAGCTGTACTTATATAAATCAAAACAATGTGCCAGTTTTTCAAATTATTATTAAGCGAATTAATTGATAAATTTATTTTTTGATATGAAAGGCGTATTTTGTTTTTTAATTTGTTCCAAGTTACTCTTTTGATAAATAGTACGTTTTCCTCGAAAAGTCTCTAGATAAAATTGAACTTTGTTCCCGCACTCCCCTTTTTCCTCAGAATTATGGTTGGACCGTTAACCGTTAACTAAACGGCAAACGGGTTTTTTGGTAAAATTAAACGGAACGGTATACGGGTCTCAGATAAACGGTATAAGGTCCTTCTAAACGGCGTTTAATTCGTTTAATTTTTTTCCAGAATTAGTGGATTAAAACGTGAATTTTTCGTGGCGCGAACTTTGCGGACCCGAATTTTGCGGACCCGAATTTTGCGGACCCGAAATTTGCGGAACGAAAGTTGCGGACCCGAAGATTGCGTACCCGAAATTTGCGGAGCCGAATTTTGCGGACCCGAAATTTGCGGACCGACATTAGAGTAAAAAAATAAAGCCTAAAAAATATTTTTCAATCTGTTAAAAAGACATTAATTATTTCAACGAATAGAAGATGTATATATTTTATTCGTCTTTTCTTTTGTGCTTAACATTCCATCAAACTTAAACATCTTTGATTTTTAATAAAATGGTATAGAAACAGTCCAATTTGTCCTTCTTTTCTGCCAAATTTTATTTTTTCGCCAGTTTCTCCTACAGTAATTCTATGTATATATTTAGTAATTCTTTTAAAAAACCATAAAAGCAAATATATTGTGGATTCACAAGTTTTGATAAATCTTCAATCTTCTTAAAAACATTCTCCACATGGAAGTCATCAAGCGAAGTGATCATATATAGTTGATCTCCGAATTTTAAGGTTACAGGAAGAAAAGGCTTTAACATTTCATATGCTTCTTCTGCCTTCTTTGAGCCAATTTTATGACCAATAGAAAATCCCGTAGAGCCTCCTATTATTAGAGATCGGACAAAACAAATATTAGCCGTCAGAAAAATTACTATTCGATCAAATGTTATTTGATTTTGTCTGACAAATATTTGTTTAACTATCTTTAAATAAAGTAAGATTTTTTCAAATATTCCTAAATATCAAATCATTTGTTTAAATATTTGATTTTGCCATTTATCCTATCTCTACCTATTATTCCTCCCACAACAATCGTATGTGTCTATTTCACCTCGGACAAAGTGTTTTAAGATATACTCAGGTGAAACTCTATTCTAAAACAAAATAAAACTATTCAGAGAAACGGTTTTATTAACCAGTATGAAGCAGGTGAAGATTTTCGCAAGTACGTTAGATCATTAGTTGCCTTGGCTTTTATTCCACCCGTCAGAGTGCAAAATTATTTCGATATTCTCCGAGAAAGAGCCCCACATGAAACTCATCAAATTTTCGACTATTTTAAGAAGTAAGTTTGTCCGTTATAAAAATATATAGTAATATATTAGTAACTATAAAAATATATAGTAATATATTAGTAACTTCAGAAATTCAAAATCCCTCTTAATGCCCCTGTACACTGCATATTCCTCTTATCCTTCCAAATCTTTCTTATCTGATATCCTTCCAGACATCGTGGTATTTAAGGGATAAATGATATCTATGAAAGCACAGATATCCTCGACTTTCCTATTATTCTTCCGATATCCCTTATAATCCGCTGATATCCTTATTTGGGCATAATATCGAAGAATCAAAAGGTTATCCCTCTCTGATATCACTTAAATCCCCCTTGATCAGTTCAAAATCGCTTCTATGACTCGATATCAAACCTCATATCAAACAAATTCACTTATACCACCCCACCGCCAATCCTTAATAACTCCTAACCCTTATAAAATTTGCGGCTCGGTTCCGGATAACCGAAAATTTGCGGTCCAATAGGTTTTTCGGTTCTGTTCCGGATATTCGATGATTTATCAGAAACTGACAACCCTAGGGGTTAGCAAAAGAAGAGATTTATTGATTTTTTTATTTATGAATTGTTTTTAATAAATTTTAAAAATAAACGGTAAACGGGCGTTTAAACGGGGCTTAAAAATTAAACGAAACGGTATACGGGTCTAAGATAAACGGCATAAACGGTATACGGTTTTTTCTTAAACGGTTTTGTCCAACTTTACTCAGAATATTAAAAATGGTCAGACTTATGTGGTACAATCATTACTTATGGCTATAAGTACTCGTTCTGCCTTTTAAACATGGAATAAATTTTAATATATTTTTAAAAATAGAAACATCCATCTCAACCAATGAGGTACTATAAAACCCCTATCGTATCATTAAAAGGTCCCTCTCCGCAAAATCAAAACTTTATTTCCACGCCCAATTATTTTAATATATAGATGTCGTCAGTGCCCAACAGAATTTCATTGCCAAATTTTGAAAATATTTACAACATAAATATAGAAGCTATCGAGGACAATAGTACTTGTGGCGTACACAACGTAAGTCCAATATATTCCTCACTAAGGTACTCCTCTGCTTTATGTAAACCTATGTTTTTGATTAAGCACAGGAGAAAAGTTCTCTCGTGGTCCAAAATTTTTAGAGTCAGCCCCATATGTGAAATTAGAGTGTAAATTTTAATTCATGTTTTACAAACCAGGGCAAGTTGGATTCACTGATTTTGCCAATTCGTGCTATTGCAACGCATCATTACAAATTCTTCTCCATACACCATACGCCGAACTTTTCGAAACTATATGCCTCAAATTCAATCAGAAACTGAATCAACGAGAACAATACTCAAAATACCAAAGGTTATCTCACGCCTGGCTGTGCGCCATCGCTAATTCGTATTTAAAATTTAATTAATTTGTATATGAGCCGTTATTGGAAGTTTTTCCTTAAATGGATTTTGCAAACGGACAAAGTTATATTACATATTTTAGACTACTTTAGCAACAATACTTGGTGAGCAATACAATGGTCAAACTGCGCAGGCAGCGCTTCATTTTCAGGAGAATCTTGCTGAAGATGTAAACCAAGTAAGTAGCGTTATTTTTAAAAAATAATTGGATAAATAAATTCCTCAAATAGTAGACTACAAAAATTGTGATAATTTTAAGAAGTTAAATAATTATGAAGTTGGAAAGAATTTATTTTTTAAATTTAGGTCAACTATCCTGAACCTTTCGGCAATGTTTATTTGGATTATGAAAAGAATATAGTGAAGAAGGCCAACGACTATCAAGCAAACCATCGCCGAAACATGTCCTCTTCAGTGAATGGCATGTTTCGAGCTGTTCAAGTCATCATATTGCCTTGCACATGTTCGGTGGACAAGGTGATATTCGAGGACAAGATTATAATTTAAGTAAAATATGCCTATAATTTTTCTTATTCAGCTTAGTCTAAATGTCAACGTGAAGTTCGATGACGGCTTGAGCCTGCTTGGTTGCCTAGAAAGATACTTTCAAACATGGGTTAATTATTAAAGAAGATTACTTAATTTTAACTGAATTAATTTTAGACGACCAACGAAAGTTGCATAAGATGTGCTAAATCGCAACTTCCAGCCAGAGCCTATCTTTGGAACTTGCCTCCCATTTTGATAATACATTTGGGACGATGGAATAGGTATTTAAATTTTAAAATTTAATAGATAATTGAAAATATTTTAAACAGCAACGGGGAAAAGAACGAGCGATTTGTCGATTTTCCAATGGAAAATCTTGACATTTCCTCGTATTTACACCCAGATGCGCCGGATAATGGAATGGGGAAAGGCAATATGAACTATTCCTTATATTGAATACTTGTGAGTAAAACCTTTTAAAGATACGTGTCAAACCTTTATTTTCAGCAGCATCACATTGTCGATCCTTCGAATGGACACTTCACCACAAAGGTAAAGAACATCGAGACTAAAGAATGGATGTGGTGCAACGATACAATAATTTCGGAAATAAATGTTGCTCAAGTCAAGGTAAATAAACAATTAAATTTTGTAAAAAAATAAATTTCAGACTGCGGACGCCTTCATGCTGTACTACAAGAGAATGGACGGGCAAGCTTTTTTTTTAATTTTAATAAAATTTAATCAAGAAAATCTAAAAAAATATACAAATTATAAAAAAAATGTTAAAAACATTTAAAAACAGAAAAAATAGCGTAAAAACAGACAAATAAAAAACAGTATCAAACAATTTAACTTACATAGAAACAGAAACTTCAAAATGCAAAAATAACGAAAATATTTCAAAACACCAAAAACAAAACATCAAAATAGTTGAGATACTAAATCTCAACAAACAACAAAACGTCAAAATGACAAAATGTCCAATAACTTTACGTCCCTCTTAAAAAGTCCCTTGAGGATTAACGTTTGTTTCGGCTTAAATCTTTTAGAAAACTCCATAAAATTTTATTTTAAAGGATGACGACACGCGAAGTGTTGTTTTTAAGTTCATAAAATATTTTTTTAGTTAATGCCACAATTTATGCCGAAATGATGCTTTATTAAATATTTGAAAGTTTGTTAAACTGTTAAATCTTTTTAAATAAATTATAATTTTTTCGAATTTCCCTTATTGTGTCCAACAACAACAAATCTTTCAACAAAAACAACAACAAAAACATGTATTATAGTGATCGCCTATAATAGTCTGCTTTTAATGCCAAATTCAGCTCCAATTGGTCGATTTTTCCATAATTCTGCACATGTTATTGGTTTACTTGGACTATTTCTTCGTTTAGAACAATAGAGAGAATTACTTATGGAAATGGATGTGAAAAGACAAAACAATTGCTTAAAATGATTTTTGACATAGATTCACCGAATGTAAAGGTTCTAATTTTTTAAAGTCGTATTATAATTAGAATTATCGATTTGGAATCGACCCAAATAACAGGATTTCTCAATTTGTTTCTTCAGTTTTATTTCGGATCTTTCATCTTTTTCGCAAAATTTATCATGTACATAATGTAAGCCCAGTCTATATATTCCTCACTAAGGTACTCCTCTCCTTTATGTATGTTTTTGATTAAGCACAGGAGAAAAGTGCTCCTCTCGTGATATTTTTTAGTCCAAGATTTTTAGTGTCAGCCCATATGTGAGATTAGAGTGTAATTTTTAATTCATGTTTTAGAAACCAAGCCAAGTTGGATTTACTAATTTCTCCAATTCATGTTATTGCAATGGTTCACTACAAATACTTCTCCACACGCCTAATTTTTCGCAACTTTATGCTTCAAATTCCATCAAAAATCTTATCAACGAGAATAAATAGTCAAAATAGTAAAGTATATCAGACCGCATGGCTGTGCGCCATCGCTAATTCCTATTGATCAAAGGAATACAACCTTATCAACAACCTGGAAATCATGGTAACAAATTTTATACGAATTTGCCAACCTCCGGCTTTCCTGACAAAGTCCTATGACTTTAAAATTTTGCTCTATCAATATCATAGATAATGCTTTGATTATTTAAAAAATAAATAAGTTCAATATATTCCTAATGAAAAGATTCGATCCTCTCTCCTATAACCCTAACAGTTCATCAACTAACGACAAGTCCTCACTAAATATAAAATCCTTTGCATCTCTTAAGCTGTTGTGTCATCTGCCAAATTGCCAAACAATTTAAATCTGGCGTTTATATTCAAATTTAGAGTTAAAAAATTTAAGAGTTCTTTGTGAACATAAAACTAATAAAGAAAAAATAAAAAATTCATAAAAATATTTTAAAAAATTTAAATTTAATTAATAAGTATGTGAGCCATTAGTGGAAGTTTCCCTTAAATTACACCGAATTTGTCAGAGGGTTAAATTTAATATTGCCTATTTTAGAACACGTTATCTACAATTCTCGGAGACCAATACAATGGCGAAACTCAGCAGGCGGCACTTCATTTCCAGGAGCAGCTTTTAAGGGCACTTGCTGAGGATGTCAATCAAGTGAGTTTTTAAAAGAAAATTGAGTGAATTTTAAGGAATAAATCATCGAATGGTAAACGCCAAAAATTGATATAGTTTTAGGATATTAAGAGAATTATGAGCCTAAAACGGATTTACTAAATATTTTTTTAAATTTAGGTAAACTATCCTGAGGAAATATTCAGTATCTATTTGATTGATGTGACTGCTGCTGCCAACGATTATGAAGCAAAAAAACGCCGAAACATGTCCTCTTCAGTGAACGACATGTTTCGCGCCGTCCAGGTCACAATTTTGGATTGTCCCTGCTCTTTGAACCAGAAAATATTTGAGGATAAGGTTGTACTTAAAGTAAGATATGCCTATAATATTTACTACTTATACAGATCAGCCTCAACATCAATGTTACGTTTGATGATAATTCGAACATTGACCTCCTAGGATGTTTGGAGAGGCACTTTCAAACTTGGGTTAAAATTGTAGAAAATTAAAAATTATAAAAAATTAATTTTAGACTGCCAATGTCAGGTGCAAAAGCTGCTCTCAAACAACAATTCCAGCGAAAATTTATTTTTGGAGGTTGCCACCCATCTTAATCATCCACTTGGGACGATGGAAGTAATTAAATTTTAAAATTTAAAAGATAATTTTAAAAATATTTTAAACAGAGATGGGACGAAAAACGAAAATTTGTCGACTTTCCATTGGAGAACTTAGACATTGTGTTTTTACACCCTGGTTCAATGAATAATGGAAAAGAGAATGGAAGCGTACTTTACTCTTTGTACGCTGTATTAGTAAGTAAACCCTTTTAAGTATACGTCAAACCTTTAAAATTTCAGCAACACCACATTGTCGATCCTTCTAATGGACATTTTACAGCAAAAATAAAGAACATCGAGACTGATGCATGGATGTGTTGCAACGACACAATAGTTTCGGAAATAAATGTTGCTGACGTTAAAGTAAAAATACAATTAAATTAAAATTTTCTAAAAAAGAAATTTTAGGCAGCGGACGCTTTCATGCTGTACTACAAGAGAATGGACGGGCAAGCTTTTTTAATTATATTTAGTAAAAACTAATTAAGTAAATCTAATAAAATATACAAATTATATAAAAAAAATGTTAAAAACATTTAAAAACCGAAAAAATAGCGTAAAAACAGACAAAAACAAGTAATAATTAAACTTACATAGAAACAGAAACAAAGCTTCAAAATGCAAGTTTTGTTTCTCCAAATTTTTTAAAATTGATTATAATCTTTCAGACTTCTTTATATGTCCTCAAAAACAACCACAAAATTTTCAACAAACCAAGTAACAGTAATACTTTGGTTTAGAGGCACTTCAATGCCACAAGTACATTGCAAGTTTGCAGAAAGTGGAGAAACTGCAACACCTTCAGTTACTCAAGTTGAATTTCATTTTATGGTTTATTTGCATTTTGAAGACGTCCTTTGGAATTTGGTTTGATTTTAAATTCTTTTGTTCTCATCAAACATTAATTTCATCAAACTTCAAAAAAATTTCAGCTTAGAGTAATTTTTGGGTTATATTTATTTACTGTCAATTAAAACCAGACTCCCTCCCAGTCTGGTCCCTTATTAAAACTAGAAAAATGGACTGACATTAAATGGTTAAATGGAAAAATTGTTGATAAAGTTTTTATAAATTTGTCCGCAATTTCCAAAAAATTTTTTCGAGTAAATTTTTCTAGCTAATATAATCCAATAATTCACAAAAAAAAATTCGCTTTCAATTTTTAGATTCGGCACAAAACTTTCTCGTGATTGTGGACCTACCAATCCAAGTAATTTATTGTTCAATGCTAGTAAACAATGCAAAATTTTGGTGATATAGCTTGTAATGCTCTTGTTATTGTGCAAAAGAAAGGTTAATTAAATGATTAGATTAAACATTAAAATGAGCATTGTTTTCTTTTTTTTGATTATAAATAAAACTGAAGGAATTTTCATTTGGTTTTTGTCTTATTTTTAATTAAATTTGTTTTCTTAATTTTAACTTCCTATAATCATCATACAAATTTTTTGGAGTTCAATTCCTTTTTTAACTGCAATCTTTCTGCTTTCCTTGAAAGGCTAAAAAAGTTTTTATCTGAATAAAAACATTAATCAAATTATAATTAAACTCTTAACAGCAGTAGAGGAAAACATATTTTTAACATTATTTACAACACTAAAAAGCATAAAATTTACAAGAAAATTCAACAAAAACTATTTCCTTTATTTTTTATACCTCTACATCTTTCTATATATATTATCAACAATTTTCTCAATTTGTTCAAATGAAGGCCTCTCATCCCTTTTATCATCAAATTTCATACAAGCTTCCATTAAATTACCAATAGCAACGGGCATTCCATCAGGCTTATTTAATCTCTTCCTTTTAGCTTTGGGAACATCAATGACTTGTTCATAGACCTTTAGATAATAAAAATTGTCAGAAGGAAAAAATTTATGGAAGGAAAAAATGAATGTGCCGTTATATTCAGACATGGCCAAGATTTAATAAATAAAAAATGAATATATAAAACCACCTTTCGCGCACTCCATTTAGCATAAGGAAATTCATATGGACGAATGAAGACTTCAAAAAGTGTTATCCCAAAAGCTTAAATTCGTTTAACTTTTTTAAAAATTTTGAAAACCAACCATAAACATCAGTCAATTTGTCAACAGAATTGCTTCGAAATGAATCAGGGTCTAACCAACGAAGATTTGTTGGTTGGTCTGTGTCAATTGTATGTTTTTGTCCGCGCTTACTTAATCCAAAATCGGCAACCTAAAGAAATAATTTACAAAAAATTTTTCTTGTCAGACACACCTTTACAACCATATTATTTATTGTCTTCTGACGTCCATTCCAATTAATTAATAAATTTCGAGTAGCCAAATCCAAATGCAAAAATGGAGGATTTTGTGAATGCAAATACTTAATGCCTCTAGCAGCGCCAAGAATTATTTTTGTTCACATTTTATCATCACAGTCCGCTCCCTCGTCTCTTAAAAAATTATCCACAGATTTCCCATTAATAAATTCAAATACAATACTGAATGGCTAAAAAATAAAAAAATTATAAGGAGGAACCATATTTCACTCAACACCGTATATGCTCAGAGTGAGCGTACAAAAAAGTTTAGCATAAAAATCGAAGGTGCCAGTAAAAGTGAATGGTTCGTGAAAAAGAGGACCCGAAAATTAACTGTTTATGTTCTGGCGTTCATCAAAAGTGATACCCACCCCCAGAGACATAAGGCTTCATGTCCAGTTCCAACGAGAAATCATTGACATTACTATAATAAAAAGTTAAACTTTGATGCATTTTTTTATTATTTACTTCTTTATCGACTGATCCTTACACAATCTAAGATAAGGATATCTGACAGTCGCCAGATTTTGGTCTCCTTTTCAGTCAAATCGACCTCAATCTTTTCTGGTGTTTTGAAAATTTAAAATATTGGCATTATGTATGTTTTTTCTGTTTTTGATTTTTTCTTGAATTATTTCTCAAATAATTTTTTAAAATTTTTTTTAAATTTATTTTTAAACTTTTTTCTTTAAATAGAATTATTTCGGATATTTTTATTTAGTTTTTATTGACAATGTCGTCTAATTTATTGGATTTGCTTTCAATCTCTCAAAATTTTGATCCATTAACAATTACTCAAAATGTGGATATTTTATCATTTTCTCAGAATATGGAGATTGTAACTAAAGCGAATTTTGAGGTCAACAAAATTATTATTAAAATGGCTAGGTATTTTTGATAATTAATTTTAAATTTTTTAATGAATTTGTTACCCCATTGTTACCCCAAAGAAAATTTTTTAATCTTGCCAGACTTTGTTATTTCTTTCTTTTTTTCAGAACAGAGGAGGGGGTTTAGTGTTATTAGAAAATAGATCTTGGCCTTGGCAATTTTCGATTATACGGATCAGGGTCCATACATTTTTTTCTTCCTCTTTAAATTTACCATCTTTAATGTAATCTAAGATAATATTTAAAGTTTAAAATTTTAGAAGAAAATGAAAGGTTAGATAATTTTTCCCAAGCTTTTCTTTATTTTACTCCTTTTTAATCGGTTCCATTTCCCTTCCCTTTTGCTTTTTTTGAATTCAAATTTTTTCCTCCCTCATTTTATTATTTTAGAGCAGTCAAACAAACAGCCATCCCTTAGGTGCCCCCTTATTTATGATTTTTACAAATTTTAGTTAAGCACTAGGAGAAAAGTGCTAGATCCTCTTGCTAAATATACCTTTTCAATTTCGAGGGTATATGTACACAAGTGAAATCGGATTTAATTATTAAATCAAATAATAATTAGCACATTTTAGGAAAAAGGCACAATGTTGGTAATAATTGTTACTGTATTGCCGTCTTAAGTGTTTGTTGAAAACCCCTAAATTTGCTGCACTTTATGCCAATGAAAATATTAGATCAAAAATAAATGAAGTAAACGCGTTTGGAACAAAAGGAGTATTAAGCGGCTGTTTAAGTGCCATTGATAACTCGTATTTGTCAGGAAATTATATGATTATCCATACACTGGAAATGATGGTAAAGAGCCTTTTAAATCATTCTCATTATATGTTAAGTGTTAAAACTGCCCCTAAAACTTAATTAAACATTCCTGTCAAATTCTAAATTAAATACTCGTCGAATAGTCCAACAAATCGAAATTTGACTTAAATTTAAAGATAATTGAACAATTTAAATGTAAATATGGAAATTAATAAAGAGATAAATTCTAACATAGAAAATATATCCAAAAAGAGCTTTACAAACCGATTAAAAATCAACAGAGTTATGACAGAAAACTTGAAATTTAATTTAATAGAAAATTTAAATTTACCCTTAAAGCTATATTTGGTGAATATATAATGGTTTTACATCTAGAAGTGCTTATAATTTTCAAGAAATAGTTTTATATACTCTCCGAGGATACAAATGAAGTACCGCTATTTTTAATAATAAAGATGATTTGAGCTTCAAACCAAAAAATGGAGATTAAAATCATAATTTTGAGAAAGAATTGATGATTTGAGCTGTTTGTATTATAGTGACTCCTATAAATATATTAAAAATAATTTGCTAAAGTCATTAAATTTAGGTGAACTACCCCGAGGCCGTGTTCAATGTAGATATAAGCCAAAATGATAGCGCGAAAGAACGTGGATATATGGTGCAGAGGACGAAATATGTGCCCTTGTCCGTTGGAAAAAAGTCTCCTGCCCTTGCCCGATGGAAAAGATAGTCTTTGACGACCAGGTCTAAATTTAATATAGATAAACCTAAAATTTTCTTATTCTAAAGATTGATATTGACTTAAATGTCTCAATCGACGACAATAACATGGATTTGAAAAGCTGTCTAGAAAGCTATTTTCAAATTTTGCAAACTGACGAATGCCAACGATGTGGAAATAAAAATGCGCCGGCCTTAACTTATCTCTGGCGTCTTCCTGAAGTTCTA
This sequence comes from Meloidogyne arenaria, assembly GCA_036172955.1. Taxonomy (NCBI): domain Eukaryota; kingdom Metazoa; phylum Nematoda; class Chromadorea; order Rhabditida; family Meloidogynidae; genus Meloidogyne; species Meloidogyne arenaria. The sequence continues at coordinate 34,295 of JARQAB010000078.1, read as the reverse complement.
ATTATTCATCTGGGACGAGGAAAGCCGTAAATATTTAACATTAAAGATCTAATAAATAATCCCAAAAAATTAATATCTAAAAAATTAATTTATAAATACAGGGACGGAACAAAGAATAACCGTTTTATCGATTTTCCGATGCAAAATCTAGATATGACCACCTATCTACACCCAAATTCTCCTGATCTGATTGAGAAAGAAAATTCGATGTATGATTTATATGGGATTTTGGTAAGTAAAAAAGTCTTTAGAGTAAATAAATAATATTGCAGTAACACCATGAACTCCATCCCCGGGACATTTCACCTCGAAGACCAGAAATCCCGAAACACGGGTATGATGTTTATTCAACGACACGGCAATTACAGATTTAAATTTAGGAGAATTAAAGGTAATGAATAAGGCTGTGATTTATAGGCAAATGCCTTTTTTTTCTGCAAGCTTGGCATGATATAATACGTTCAAAAAACGTGTTTTTAGCTTGGTCCGAAGAGTTTAGCATGACTTTTATTTTGCCTATTTCTGCCTATTTTGGACTTTTTGAGCCTTTTTGCCTATTTTGTAATTTTTGGTACTATTTTTGCCTTTTTTAGCAATTTTTCCTAGATTTTGCCTGAAAATCAGTAAAAAATCTAAAAAAAATCTTTCCCAGATTAAAGAAAATAAGTGCCAACTCCCATTTTCAATTTATAGTTAGACAAATTGAGTATTTTTACTTTGTTGGACATTTTGAGATTAGACATTTTGGTGGCGTGGCATTTTGGGGTGTGACGTTTTGTGGGTTGGGCGAGATTTGCTTTTTGTCGATTATCGACATTTTAAAAATAATACACCATTTTTGTTCAAAAAATGATTTAAAATGGCGAATAAATGGCAAAATGGTAAAAAAACGACGATTAAGTGGCTATTTTCTTGTTTTTATCTTAATTTTATAGGTAGATAACGTTTTTTACCTGCCTATTTTCGTGCCTTTTTTAACTTTTTGGTGCCTATTTTAGGCGCCTATTTCACTGATTTTACTTGCCTAACTATCACAGCCTTAGTAATGAAGTTAAATATTTAGCCAATAAATTAAACAAATTTTCAGAATAATGACTCGTATATTTTATATTACCATTGCAAAAATATGAAAATGTATTAAATGTTGTTGATGTTAAGGCAGGTAATTAAATAAAATCTAAAAAGTAAATTAAACAAGAATTAAAAGTTTAAAAAATATCAGAAACATAAGTTTAATTAAGGAAAAGTATAAAAAATAGTTTAGTTAGATTAAAAATTAAAAATACAAGCAAAAACTTCACAATATAAAAATAAAAACAATATTTCACAACATCAATTTCAAAACATTTAAATTTTCCGTCTAAAACTTCAAAAAACATCAAAAATAAAACAAACCTACACACTTTTCTAAATTTTTTAAATTATAATTTTTAGATTTTTCACTGCTATTTGTATTGCATCTTTTTTTAATTTTTTTGCTTCTTTTCCTTTTGGTTTGGATATTTACTTAATGGCTCTATTACAATTATTTTTAATATAAAGAAATTTAAACAAAAATAATTCAATAAGATTTATGAAAATTTATTTCTGTAATTAATTTTTGTTCATTAATATTTCAATTAATTTTTTATAAAAAAAATATTAATTCTTAATAACTCAAAGTTGTGAAGATATTTTCGTCTCTAATCATTCCCAAACAAAAAAACTTTTAAAACTTACTTTTTCGCCCAACTGTTCTTTTGCCTCCACAACCAAGGGTATATAACCAAAGCTTACCTTTATAAATAAGTAGTACTTGCGGATAACCAAATTTGACCTTTTAGTATAATTTTAATAATTATTTATTCAAAATTTAACCACGCACTTTTACATTTTAATGAATAAACAAAAAAATTTTTCTCAAAAATATTTTTTGTATTTAGAAAATTATTTCGTGTGAAACACTTTAATAGAAAAATATTTACATTAATTTTGAGTTCTTAGACGTCTAAAGAATTATTTACAATTAAATTTAACTTTTATTCATAAAAAATGTCTTTTGATTTACTAAATATTTTATTTAAATTTGATTATTTTGTTTGTATATTAATTGGTTTTCCTTTAAATATTATTCTGATTGTTTTAATTATTTTTAAAACACCAGAAGAAATGAAAACCCACAGTCGAATTCTGATACAAAATTGTGTTTTGGATATTTTAATTTTGATTACTCAAGTATTTGTTCAAGTGGTAATCAAAACAGAATAAATACTAAATTATTTATTATTAGGGACTCACAAAATATGCACTGAAATATTCAAAAGTTCCTGAAATATGCACTAAATGTGCAGCAAAAAATAGTCAAAATCTACTTGAAAAATTCATAGTTTAAGTAAAAAACACAACACTAATTTAGCTGTAAAAACACTAATTTAGCCTTATTTACCGGGCATTTTGCCCTATCTCTTAAATGACAAAACTTTCTCAATTTCCAACGAAATATGAAATATTCATAAGAACAGGGTCCTAGATTGCTAAATTCACGTAAACCATCACTTTAGTCCTCTCACTTCAATGCATATTCGTTTAGTAAAAAACATGTGTTTTGTTGAGTACCAAATATGCCCGAATAATTACCCGGGGTAATTATTGTTTCAACCTCTCGCTGGAGGGGGTAATTAATCGAGAGGATGTGCTAAATTTGGGGTATATCTCAATGGATCGAGGAGAAAATCGATTTATTTTTTGATCTTATTTCTTAAAATGTTTCAATAATTTTAAAATTTAAGAAGGAAAAGGAGGGGGTAATTATTTGAAAGAGGGTAATTATTCGAGCATTTACGGTATATATTTTGCGAATTTTTATTTATTTATAGTTTTATCTACTTGATAAAGATGGAAATACGGTTGTAATATTTCCCAATGGAATTATGCTTAATTTTATGAATGAAAACTTTAATCCACTTATAAGTTATATTGTTGCATTATTTTGGCATTACCTTGTTTATTTGAATTTAAATGGATTGTGTGTTTTTTACCGATATTTAGTTTTGAATAGGTTAATTTGTTTAAAAATTTATTTAAAAATTTTCCTTAAATAAATCCATTAGAAATCTAAAAATAAATTTTCTTCGTTATTTATTTATGTTGTCCTTTGCTTTATTTCTGACGTTATTATTTATGTTGAACGCGACTTTTTTCCTCGCTCCGTATTCCTTTGGAGGTATTAAATATTTTGATGACTTTAACAAAACATTGCCATTTGTTCAATGCAAAATGGAATCGGTAATTTTTACGTTTTAATTATTATATTTAACGGCTGTGTTGTGTAGTGGTATCGCTATAGTCCCCGCGCTTCGCGCGGGGTTTTACAGCACGCGCCTCGTGGGGAGTCTACGGTCGCTGGGTTCTGGGCTTGTAAAATGACCCTATTCCTATATCGATAAGGTGGGGATGCCCAGCTTCTTCCACAGCAGCAAAAACCACGGATGCCATACGAAGCTAAAAGAAACGATCATAAATTTGTCTAAACTTGTTAGATCGCGATACCACAGGCATCTCCAGAAAAAAAGTGGTACCGTTCGACTCAGCTCGCCGAGACGAATCGAATGGTATGGGTCTTATATCGAAACCTTTCCACCGGTATACTATACTATATCCTTTTTAACTTATATAGATTAATATTTTTTCAATTTTACTATCGGCTTTAATTGAAATATTTGCATATTTAATAATAATTATTTGTGGAATAAAAATGGTTAGATATGTCAATTTAAACACTAATTTGGATGGAAATTTAAAAAGATTGAATAAACTTTTAATAAAAGTTTTGATTATTTTGGTATTTTTATTTAATTTAAATTTTATTTTTAATTTAAAAATTATACATATCTTTACCAGAATTTTTAGCATTGGAAAATTAAAAAAATTTTTATTTTTAAAAATATATTCTTAAAATATTGTTGGGTTAGCTTTTCTTTTTTAATTTTAGACTGTTGTTCCATTTATCAACCAAGCAGGAACCTTATTTCTTGTGTTTTTTACGACAACAATTAACGATACAACAAACATTTTTCGAATATTATCTTTCATTTCTTTTCATTTAGTCCCGTATTTAACCCAATTATTTGCATTTTAACAAATACGCCATATCGAAATGCTCTATTTAATCGTGTACAAATAACCCCACAATAAATTTGATTTTTTTATTTTTTAACATAACTTTAATCCTTTGGTTAGTAAGCTACTTCCCACAATACATATATGTATGTTTTTCCTTTTTCCTTCTTTTTTCTGGCATAAAAATCAAGAAATGATGTAATTATTTGATAATTTTGATTAATAATTTTATTTAAAATATAAATTTCTTAGCATTAAGTCCACTCTATTCCCAGAAAATCTTTTTTCTCAATAGAGAGCTCTATACACACAGAATTAGGGTACACACCAGGGTTGCCGCGGGTACAAAAAATTTTCGGGTACGGGTTTCGGGTATCGGGTTGGAGCGTTTTCATTTCGGGTCACGGGTTTCGGGTTGGCAAAAATATCGGGTACGGGTTTCGGGTTTCGGGTTATAAAATTTTCATTTCGGGTATCGGGTTTCGGGTTGGCAAAAATTTCGGGTACGGGTTTCGGGTTTGGCGAAAAATTCGGGTTATTTTCGGGTGTTCGGCTATTGGTGAACTAAAATTTAAGGAGACAAGCTATGTCGCATAATAGGATTTTGGGTGATATAGAGAGAAGCAAATTTGAAGAGATTAAAAAGACATTGTGGGATTTGGGGATTAAGAGGGATATCTTGGTAAAATCCCACTATATTGGTAAAATCCCACCTTGATAAAATCCCAGTATGTGCTAATATCCCTCCGCCTTATCTCCATAAAAGCCTCCAAATTTCTCCCGTTTTTAGCGCCGCAGGCGAAAATTTTGAGAATTTTGGAGGTCCTTAAGCCAGTTTTCTTCCATTTTTTGCGCCGCAGGCGAAAATTTTGAGAATTTTGATGATCCTTAAGCTAGATTTCTAGCTTTTTCACCGCCGGAGGCGAAATTTTGAGAATTTTTTAAGGTCTTCGGTGAAAGAATTCAATTGTCAGAACCGCTGGCAAAAATTTTTATTTAAATTTAATTGATCATGAACCTAGAACTCTTAATTTTATGCGCCGCAGGCGAAAATTTTGCAAAATTCATGACTAAATTAAAATTTTTAATGCTCTTTCAATTCTTAAAATATTAAAAAAATAAATTTAAAAATCTAAAATGAAAATCAAAGTTTAAAAACATTTATTTTTGAAAAGAAAAATTTTTTAGCCCTTATTTCCAGACCTGGACTCGAACCCATCCCAAGAAAATATCGAGCCAGTCGCCTTACACACTCAACCACCGATCAACATAATGAAAAATTAAAGAAATTATAAATATTTCTTTCCCTTTTCCTTCTTTCTCTTTCTATAAATTTATTTTAAAAAATCGGGTAAGGCTAAGTTTTCGGGTATAAATTTCGGGTTTTAACCAATTTCGGGTCACGGGTTTCGGGTTGGAAAAAATATCGGGTACGGGTTTCGGGTTTCGGGTTGGAAGATTTTCAATTCGGGTATCGGGTTTCGGGTACAAAAAAAGGCCGGGTTTCGGGTTTCGGGCGGCAACCCTGGTACACACGAAAATACCGGAACGGTCCATAATATATAGCTCAGATTGTAATTATTAATGATATTATATTAGTAAAAGTCCAAATGCAGTTTATAAGTTCTTTTTAAATTCTCAATCAAAATTTAAACAAAAAATAAAAATCCCACGACTTGTTAATGTCTAATAGTTTTTAATGTAAATATAAAAGAAATTCTCTCAAAAATATTTTTTGTATTTAATGAGAACAAAAGAATATTTACAAAATTGTTAATGAGAATTTACGGTAGAGACCGGACCGGGACGAGATCTCAATCAAAAATCTCGGGTGGCGAGATCGGGAATTTTTCGAGATCTCGATTCTCGTACGACACTCCCAGTCCGATCTCTAATTTACAGACCAATTCTAAAATTCTTTTGTTTAGAAATAAAAATATTTTAAAGAAATTTCTTTCATAATTTTCTGAATTTTTTAATGAAATTTATTTAGCAATAGTATTTTTAAAGATTTAATTCGGTTTTATCCAAAATACAAATATATTTTAAATAATAAATGTTAATAAAAAAATTAATAATCTCTCATAATTTTAAAGCAACGAAATGTCTATTAATTGACATAAATAATTGAAAAAAAAAACAAGAATTAAAAAATTAAAAATTTAAAAAATATTTTATATTTAAAATGCTCTTTCATTCGCAAAATATAGCAAAAACTGGGATGTGTAATATGTAAAATTTAGGTAGCAGACCATAGTATTTGTGTGTCGTGCAAATTGGTTAACCTGGAAAGGTTGAATTTTAATCAGAAAATTAAATCAGAAATTTACAGAAAAATAAACTTAAATCAGAATTTAAAAATTAAACTTTAAATTTATAAAATCAGAATTTTCAAACAGAAATTGGAATTATTAAAATCAGAATTAATTACAAAAAATATTCAAATAAAAATCAGAATTTATAATTACCAAAAGTGCAGCATTACAAATTAACAAAAAGAATGTTCCAAAGAAACGAACAAGAGCTGACCGTTCTTCATAACGCATGGTTGAACCATTTTTCCATACAGAACCGGCCACACTAATTTTTTTATAAAATTAAATAAATTTTATTTAAAAATAAAATTTACATAAATGAGGATGTGGATAATAAAATAGTTGCACACATTGCAGCAACTAATGCAGGGATAGAACGATAGAGATCGGCGAAGACACCGTAGAGAAAGAGAGAGACAATTGCTAATGCTGCAAAATTATTTTATAAATTAATAAAAATAAACTTGAAAATAAATCAGAATTACTAAAATCAGAATTTAAAAAAAACTTGAAACAGAATTTATTTACTAAAAATAAACTTGGAAAATAAGAAGCAAACAAATGTATCAGAATTATTAGAAAATAAACTTGAAGCAGAATTTTAGATAAATTAAAAAATCAGAATTTAAATTCTGATTACTTGACTTGTCTAAAATTCTGTTTCAAGTTTATTTTCCAATAATTCTTCTGGTGTGCTTATCAAAAACCAGAAACTTTAAATATTAAATTAAAATCAGAATTTCAAAAAGAAACTTACTAGAAACAGTTAGAGCTACCCACCATTTCCTTAGTGAGCGATAGAAAGAGAGGAGGTAGGCAATATGTGAAAGGCAAATAAGCATTGCACTTAATTCTAATTTTTTGGGGAAAACAGACCAACTATACAAAGCAATAGCTTTAAAATAATTTTAAAATTTTTAAAAATAATTTTTAATTAATTAACCAAGTGTAAAGAAGGATATAGCAGTTAATAATCTTTTCCTCCCAGGCATTCTAGTCCATAAAGTAAACCACCCTAAAACAATCACGGGTAGTGCAAAAACAAAGGGAGCATTGTTTTGGAAGCCGTCAGTGGCCTTTAATAAGTTTATTAAAAATTAAAGAAGAAAATTTCAGAAAATGAACTTCAAGGCGGAATTTAAGGAGAAAACTCAAAATCAGAATTAAAAAAATAAACTTGAAATTTCCAAAAAAAAACTTGAAACCAGAATTTTCAGAAATTTTAGAATCAGAAATTAAAATGATCTTGGAATCAGAACTTTAGAAAAATAAACTTAGAATCAGAATTTTCAGAAAATAACCAAAATCAGAATTATATGAACAGAATTTTCAGAACCATGATTTTAACAATTTAAAATTTCAGAAAATAAACTTAAATCAGAATTATCAGAAAATAAATTTAAAATCAGAATTAAAAAAACAGAAAATCAATTTTACTCACCAAATAAACAAACACCACCAATGCAGCATAAATTAGGAACACCTAAAATTAATTGTTTTTAAATTATGCTGATAAAATACCTGCAGAGGCATTAAAATAATATTTTTCCTTCAATATTTCCCAATTTAATAATTTTAATTAATTAATTAATTTATTTTTCGTTCCTAAAAATTGTCCATTATTTTTTAATTAAATAAAAAATAATAAAAATGATGAAACAGAGAAAAGGGATTTTTGAAATAAATAAAATCAAAAAATAAAAATAAATTGTAAAAATGATGTAAAATTAAATACAAAAATCACAAAAAAATATTCAAAAAAAAAACTAAAAATAAATATATTTTGTAGAGTGCAATCTCCGCCTGTCACTAAAAGTATTTTATTCACGTGAAAAGGGTGTCCGGAAAATTGGGCTCTGGAAAATTGGGCTCCAAGATTTTTCGGAAATTTGGGCTCCAACTTTTCGGAAAATTGGGCTCCAGCGGTAATTTGGGCTCTACGTGAAAAAATCGGAATATTGGGCTCTAAAATTTTGGGCTCCGGAGGAATTTTGGGCTCTAAGGAAAAAAGTCAAATTATGCAAAAATTAGAGATGAGTCTTCGAAATCGGGAGATTTTGCGTGTACGCCCAACTGTTCTTGGAAGGAATAGGATTTCTTTATCAAATTCCACTGAATCGGACCGACCAATTTGAACTAATTTGAGTATACTTTAAAGGAATAGGGCCAAGTACTCACCCAGACCAACTGGCCGTAGGTTCCGAACCCAGAACTCGACTTCGCTCCGTAGGTTTGCATAATTTGACTTTTTTCCTTAGAGCCCAAAATTCCTCCGGAGCCCAAAATTTTAGAGCCCAATATTCCGATTTTTTCACGTAGAGCCCAAATTACCGCTGGAGCCCAATTTTCCGAAAAGTTGGAGCCCAAATTTCCGAAAAATCTTGGAGCCCAATTTTCCAGAGCCCAATTTTCCGGCACCCCGTGAAAAGCAACAAAAGCTTTTTTGTTTAAATTTTTCTTTCGATTGCTACTGCTACACACATTTATATAAAGCATAGACAAAACAACAACATTAATTTTAAAGTGTAAAGTATATTAAACATAGATCAGAATAAAGTGAAAAGAAATAATTCTGATTTTAAATAAGTTTATATTTTTATTTTTTTCTGAAGAATTCTGATTTTCAACAAAATTCCGACTTCAAATAAAAATTCTGATTTCTTTTAAGTTTTAAGAAAATTCTGATTTTTAAAAATAGAATTCTGATTTTCAAATTTAGAAAAATTTTTATTTTTAACAATATTCTGATTTTTGTTTTGAAAAAATTCTGATTTTCTTCTGCTTTTCAAATTTAAATAAAATTCTGATTCTTCAGATTTTTTTTAATTCTGATTTTTTATTTAAAAATTCTGATTTTTAGATTTTAAAGAATTTTAAATTAAGTTTCAAAAGAAAAATATAAATTCTGATTTTTGTTAATGAAAAAAATCAACGAGAAATAAATATTCTTTTGGGTGCAACCAATCACTACTACCTAATTTATCAACCAAATAAATTAAAGATTTAAAACAATTAGAGATTAAAAAAAGAACAAAAATTGAACTAGACAATTTACTATTTTTTTTACTAAAAATATTTTTTTTTTATTTTATCAGTCTTTTTAGAAGCCGATTTAAATTTTTCTTACCCGATTATAAATATAAAGAAAAATTTTTTTGTATTTAAAAAATATAGGTGAGGGTGTAAAGAATATTTAAAAGATCAAAAACCTTTAGAGAATAATTTAGAAACTTTTTCAGAATAAAATGGTTGCAATTAAATATTCTGAAAATTAAATAAAGAAAAACAGAAAATAAACTTTAATTCTGAAAATTAAAAATTCTGATTTTCAAGTTTTGAAAAAATTCTGAATTTATTTGATGAAAATCAGAATATTTTTTAAATTAATAAAAATCAGAATTTAAAATAAAAGTTTCTTTTTCGATCTTCTGGGTAGTAAAGTAAATAAAATAATTTGAGGAAATAATTTTAAATGATGAAGCTATGAAAAGGTTGCTATCAAATTTATTGATGTTTATATAAATTGAGAAATAGAGATCGGACAAAAGACAAAATCAAATATTTGATCAAATAATTTGAAAATTATTTGATATTTGAAAAAATTTGATTTCTCCCAAAAGTCATCAAACAAATATTTGATCAAATAATTTGAGAATTATTTGATATTTGAAAAAATTTGATTTGCAAAATCAAATATTTGATCAAATATCAAATTTTTTAAAAAATTTTGGAATACCATATAAATCTGTGTATTTGAGGTATATCGGGGGTAATAGGATATGAAGGATTATTAAGATGGATGTGGAGGGATTAAGTGTGATATAAGGGAATTGCAAGGCTTAAGGGGGATATAAGTGGATATGGGGAGATTGAGATGTGAAGTAATATAGTGATATAAGGTGGGTTGGGATAACAGAATCTAATCAAACTTAACTCTCCGAATCCATTCATATCCACCCCAAATCCCCTATATCCCTCTTAATCCCAAAATCCCTCCAAATCCGACGATATCCACCCGAAAACCCCCTATATCCCTCTTAATCCCAGAATCCCTCCAAATCCGTCGATATCCATCCAAATTACCATTATTCTCTTTATAACTCAATCCTCCAAATGCCCTGACATCCTCCGAATAATCCCAAATCCACTTAAATAAATTTTGATCTCCAAATCCATCTATATTCCCCATAATCTACCAAAATTCCTCTTAGTCATCGGAAATCATCTAAAACGATCTACCTCTAATCCCTCAATATCACTGTTAATCCCCAAAATCACTTCTAAATTACTACTTAACTATGAAGTAATATATGGATATCAGGTGCATCGGGATAAGTTCTGATACGATAAATAATTTGTCCTAGAGCAAAAATCTCGGTTATCATATTGATTTTATAAGGAAATTATGCCATCTTTACATGCTAAAAACGAGAATCAAATAATTTTTCAAATTATTTGATATTTGATCAAATATTTGATTTTTCAAACCTTCATCAAACAAATATTTGATCAAATTATTTGATATTTATTTGATATTTGAAAAAATCAAATTTCTTCAAAAACTCATCAAACAAATATTTGATCAAATAAAATCAAATAAAATTTGGTCAAATATTTGATTTTATTTGACCAAATATTTGTTTGGTCCGATCTCTATTGAGAAAAAGATTTTTTGGAGAGAGAAAAATCGAAGAATAATATTGAAAAAAAATTATTTAGTCAGACATCTATTGTGAACTCCCCCCCCCCTCCTCTCCCAGATGATTAAATGATTGCATTTATAAGAGGTGTATCTTAAATAGAAGGGTATCACTTAAGGTGCTCTCTCTCCCCACGAGATGGCCAACCAACCTTTAAAAAACTGTTTGGAAAGGGGTGCATTTTGTATTGAGTGTATTGACAATAAAGATTAGTCTGTTCCTAATTGAGATAATTTTTGAGAGTTTTTTTTAAATTTCTAAGATAATTTTTGAGGAAAAAAATCATTTAATTTATGTATTTAAAAAATAGGTAGATTTGTTTTAAAATAAACAAAAAAATAAAATCTCCAAAATAAAAATTTTTTTCAAAAGTGAACAGTCGTCAAGTCAATATTCTCTTGAACTAAAGTACAAAAACAACAACACAAAAATATTTTAGAAAAGTGTGGAAAAGGAGAATAATGTAAATAGTGGAAAAAGTAAATAGACAAAAAATTGAAAAGAATTTTTATTTATTTTTTTCCGTCCAAAGTTCAGTTTTTTAGTAGAAAAAAAAAGAATTGAGTAAATATTTAAAAGTAAAATCTAAAAAAATCTTTTAAAATCTCAACATTTTTCAATTGAAAGTAAATAAAGAAAATTTTTTTGTTTAATTTAAAGAGGGGGGAGATTAAAGGAAAGGAGGGAAACAAAAGAGGGGAAAGAAAATAAAGGGGGGAAAGGAAGGTAAATTAAAAATTAAATTTTAGAAAATCGAGAGTTAATTAAAATAAAATAATTTTAACTAAAAAATATTAACTTAAGTAAAAGATTGGATAAGAAATAATTCTGGGAGTTTTCCCAAAGTCGTTGTTATCCCAGTCAGGGGTGAGCGCATTGCGTTTTGCGTTATTTGCGTTAAAGTTTGGCCTTGCGTTGCATTTTGCGTTTTTTGAGATTGGCTCTTGCGCTCATCCCTGATCCCAGTGGGTTTTTGCTTCATTAAACCAGGCTGGGTAGCAGGTAGGGCCCTATTGAATTTTAAAGAGTGGAGGACAAAGGTCGGAACAGATCGGAACAGAATTTTAAAAAATGAGAGACAGAGCGCGGAAGTGGAAGGGATAAAAAAGTCGAAATTCTAAGGAATCGGAAGTGGAAGTGCCCCCTGCTAGAGGGGAATTTCGCCCCAATTTTTTAAATTAGAATAAAAAATTTTGTAAAAATTTAAAGAAAAATAATTTTTTGGTTAGAAGGTGACTGACTGGTAATAAATAAAGAATTGTGGGGACGCAAGTTTAGAAAAAAAATAAGCTAAAATAAAACAACAACCAGCCACCAAACAACTGTGTGTGTGTGATGTCTGTCTCTCGTATTATTTTTATTAAAATTCTCTGTCTGCTTAAAATGAAGATATCGAACGAGTAAATGCTGGCATTAAATGAAAACAAATAAGCAAAAATAAATATAAATTTATTTTTTTAAATCAAATAAATAAAAATTTAGATTATTTAATTTTATGTGTTAGAGATAATGGGAAAAGGAGAGATTTTTCTCTAACTTAAAAACAATCTTATAGCTCTCAGGCCAACCTTTTAAGGAGTGATGTGTATCAGGGTTGCCGCCCGAAACCTGAAACCCGATACCCGAAAAGAAAATTTTCCAACCCGAAACCCGTGACCCGAAATTGGTTAAAACCCGAAATTTCTACCCGAAAACTTAGCCTTACCCGATTTTTTTAAATAAATTTATAAAAAGAGAAAGAAGGAAAGGGAAATAAATATTTATAATTAGGGCTGTCAATTATATGGAAATCCATATTTTTTTCCTGAATTGCTTAGGGTCTGAAACGCACGAAAAACACACTTTCCGCTTTGTTTGCTTTCAAAAATGTTGACTTTCATTTCCATATTTTCCATATTTTTCCATATTTTGGCATTTCGTCCATATTTTCCATATTTTGTCCATATTTCGTCATTTTTTGGGAAATTTTGCCAAAAATTGGTCAAAATTTTAAAAATTTATGAAATTTTTTTGTTCAAAAAATTTTTTATAAAAAGTTTTTGTCGAAAAATTTTTTAAAAAATTTTTCGACAAAAACTTTTCAAGTAAATTTCAACTCAAAATTATCCAAAGTATTTTTAAAAACTAAATTATTATTATAAATTATTTTATTTGAAATCAAAATTAACTTAATTAACATTTTTCTGCTTAAAAATGAAAATTTTCCGTAAAAATTTTCAGTTTTCGGCCCATATTTGATCCATATTTTGGGATTTTCCCCATATTTTCATCCATATTTTGAAAATTTTCATCCATATTTTATGTGCATATTTTCGATTTTTTCGTCCATATAATTGACAGCCCTATTTATAATTTCTTCCATTTTTCTTTATGTTGATCGGTGGTTGAATGGGTAAGGCGACTGGTTCGATATTTTCATAGGAATGAGTTCGAATCCAGGGCTGGGAATGAGGCTAAAAAATTATTCTTTTCAAAAATAAATGTTTTTAAACTTTGATTTTCACTTTAAATTTATTTTTTTTAATATTTTAAACTTAAAAAAACATTAAAATTTTAATTTAGTCACGAATTTTGTAAAAATTTTTCTGATGCGCATAAATTTAAGTTCTGTCTTCATGACAAACTAAACTTCAATAAAAAATTTTTGCCTGCGGCTCTGGCAATTGAATTTTTTCTCTCACGGCCTTATAAAATTTTTAAAATTTTCGCCTCCGGCGGTGAAAATTAAAGAAATCTGGCTTAAGGATCATCCAAAATTTTCCAAATTTTCGCCTGCGGAACAAAAAATAGAAGAAATCTGTCTTAAGGACATCCAAAATTCTCAAAATTTTCGCCTGCAGCGCTGAAAACGGGAGAAATTTGAAGGCTTTAATGGAGATATAGCGGAAGGATATTAGTATAAGTGGGATTTTACAAATATAGTGGGATTTCACCAAGATATCCCTCCTAATCCCCAAATCCCACAATGCCTCTTTAATCTCTTCAAATTTGCCTATCTCTATATCACTCAAAATCCTATTATGCAACATAGCTTGGCTCCTTACAATTTATTTCACTACTACCACCCGAACACCCGAAAATAACCCGAATTTTTCGCCAAACCCGAAACCCGTACCCGATATTTTTGCCAACCCGAAACCCGTGACCCGAAATGAAAACGCTCCGACCCGATACCCGAAACCCGTACCCGAAGATTTTTTGTACCCGCGGCAACCCTGGTGTGTATCTTAAATCAAGGGGATCACTAAAAAATTAATTTTGACTCATTCATTATAGATTTTAAAAATTTAACTATAAATTGAGGCGTATTGAGTGTATTTTTAGTGAGGTCCGACTTTACTTACTACATTAAAAAGAAAAATTTTTTTTTCTAAAATTTCAAAGTTAATAAAACTTGCTTCTTAATCAGCCTTTTTAAAGACAAAAGAATTCCCCCTTCAATTTGATAGACTTAAGATTAAAAATAAAAATAAAATTAAATGTGACATAAAAATTGTTAGGAGAGAACACGTGGGAATTAATGAGGCAAAAAATAAAAGTTCTTTGAGGCCTTTTTTAATTTTTTAAGAAAAATTATTTAATTTAAAGAAAGAAAAAATAATTTTTGAACACGAGGAAAGGAAAGGATGTCAATTTAATGAATTAAAAAGTAAATTGAGGGTGTGTGTGTGATTGTGAATGACAGGGAAAGCCTAAAATGACGCTAAAAGCAATAAAATATTAAAAATGGATCTAAAAAATTTTGAGAATTAAAAATAGATGAAGAAAGAAATTGAATAAAAAATGCTTAGAATTTTTAATTTAAGGAAGGAATTTAAGCCAGGCTTTATTGTTGGAGTAAAATATCGAGCTGGACCCAGGACAGGGTTTTTGGGGCATCGGTAGCTCAGAAACCGGATATTTTGACAAAATCAGAGTTTTTCTGGATTTCCTTGTTAAGGAAATAATTATAAACAGTTTTATTGTTTGAGTCAAAAAACGTGAGCCAAGTTCAAGGACAAGTAGGAAATAGGAATGAGATAAATACTGAGAGGAGAATTGAAGGCTAGAAAATTTTTCAGAAATTGGGTAAACTTTATTTTTTTATTTTCCGAATTTTAAATTTTTTTTAAATTTAATTTTTATCAAAGAAAAAGGAAGCGGATGATTTTTAACGCCAAAAAATACGCGTCAAGGAGTATCCAACTTACATATAAGGAAATATTCTGTTTAAGTTGCCATGACAGCATGGAGAGAATATTGATATGAAAGGAGAAAAATTAATATTCAAGAAAAAAAACGTTCAATTTTCTAAATTAAATATTTAGAAATAAATGTCTACAACAACAACAACAAAACATCTCAAACTAGAATGGCATAGCAGTAAGGATTTGTTGGCCGTTTCATCTATTAATTCAAATAGTGGAGGATTTATTAGTTTCTTCACTAAAAAGGTTTTGTTTTATCAAAAAAGGGACTTGGAAAATTTCCTTTTGATAATTGAAACTAACTGACGGAACAAGGAAAATGATATTTTTGAACAGAAACATACAAAAAAATAATTTTTGGACTTGGGAAAACAATTTTGAAGACACCCCGAAGTAATCTACAGGGTGAAAAACCCATGAAATTTAAGCCTATTCGAAGTACACAATCAACAGTTGTGGATGTCCTACTCGGAAATGATAATTGGTTTTAGGAACTTACATTCTCTTCTGTACTACCCTGAAAAAGATTTTTTAATTTTTTCTTAAAATTAAAAAAACAAATTCTCAAGGGTGGAAAGCCCTTCTTCTCTTCAAAAGTAAGAAATCAAAATTCCCCAACTACTTTTTGTTGGCATCCTACAGAATCATTGCTTGCTATAGGTTGGGAAACTGGACATTTAAGTTTGGTAGATCCAACAAAAAGGACTGGTAGGAATTTTAAAAAATATTTTTAAAAAAAGATTAAAAAAAACAAAAGAAAGTAATGATTTGGATGCAGAATTAAAACGTTGTTGTTGTATTTTATGGGATATTGAGGGATTATTGCTGGTTGCTGCAGATGAGGTAAAATAAGAGAGATGAACTATGATTTAAATTTAGAGAATTGGACAGGACCTTGGAGGGGTTGTTTTGTGTTTTTAATTTTTATATTATTGTATTAGAGATTAGAGATCTTTTCTTTTGGTTAGAAATGGAATAAACCTTTATAACGGCTGGATTTTCTTCTGCCTATTTCCGTCTTTTTTGTGTTTTCCGCTTCCGTATTCCGCCTTCTGTCTTCCGCTTTTTAAAATTCAAAATTCACCAGCCCTGCTTTATAATAAATACACCTCCTAATAGCCTTTGTTTGCTCTATTTGTTTGCCTTTCTTATTAGAACAAACGATAAACTTTTCGAAATTTGAACTTTTAAAATTGTGAATATTTTGTTGAGTAGGGCACTGTCCGGCATTTTTGAAAAATTCTGGATTGATAATAAATTGATAAAGGAATAAATAAAATTAAATTTAAATAGGTTGGTGATATTCAATGCTTCAAATTCGATAGTAAAGAGAGCCGCTTGGAACATTTATGCAGTGTTAAATCGAAAGAAGAAATTCCAAAAGTTGTTTGTTTTAAACAAATACCAAGGCATTTTAAATATAAATTTTATTAAATTTTATTAAAAAATAAATATAGAAAATTATTACAATCTGCAAACACAAAAGACCGTAAATCTGCTAGAACATCTTCTGCAGGTAAAAATTCTTCAAGCCGGCAAAATTCAGCACCTAAATCGAGTGAGGAAACTTTGACAGAATTAATTAATAAACACAAAAGAATAACTGAATTGGTTTGCTTTTTATTTAAAAATATTTTGTGAACTTATATTTTCCTTCTAAAATTGTGGAGTAAAAAATCACCAAGAATCTGATTTAAAAAATCAATCTGATTAAATACATGGTTGAATATTATTCAAAATTTTTACCTAATCCTTAAAATATCTAAACCAGGGATGTCACGGGTTACCCGAAACCCGTTACCCGAAACCCGAAACCCGACCCGAGAAATTTTCGAAAACCCGACCCGAAACCCGACATTTTCCTTGGAATTTTATTACAAAAAGCGAAGATTTTTTGCTCTTTGGCCTTCCTAAATTCTGAAAATTTTCGCCTGCGGCGCTGAAAAGTGAAGAAATCTAGTGGGTTGGTCTTCCAAACTTCTGAAAATTTTTAGAAATGTTGCTGAATTTGGGCACGATTTTTAAGGATCAAGATGGTTATCTGTGGGAGGTATCTTCGGTGGAAGGAGATATCTTCGGGGGAAGGAGGTATCTTCGGGGTAAGATAGAAAAAAATCGAAAATTAAAAAATGTGGGCGTGATACCGAGGAGGACGTTTTCCGTTGGGATTTTTACCATAAAAAGAAGAATTCTGTCTCATGGCCTTCCGAAATTTGAAAAATTTTGCCTGCGGCGCCAAAAAAGGAGGAAAACTGTAACGAAATACAGAGTAATTTTGCCGTGATGTCGAAGGAGCAAAAGTGGATGAAGGGTTATATCGGGGGATTTACTTGGATTAAGGTGGATTCGGGAAGATATCGGAGGTTTTAGAGGTGTATCTGGGATTTCAAGGTATTTGCAGAGGGTCTCGAGGTTTAAGGTATAAATCAGTGGAGTAGACATATTCACCAGATACTTTTAAATCCCTTGATATCTCTTTTAATCCCCAAATCCCCTGATATTGCTCTTAATCCATCCAAATACATTTAATCCCTGTCTCTTATTATATCACTTTTATATATTATCTTATTAATCCCGCAAATCACTAATATCCCCAGCCTCTCCGAAAAATTTGGCTTCAATTCAAATTTTTAACTGACCCGACCCGAAACCCGACCCGAGACCCGAAACCCGGACTTTTTTTCGACCCGAAACCCGAAACCCGACCCGAGGAAAATTTTCAAAACCCGACCCGAAATCCGACCCGACTTTTTTCTTGACCCGTGACATCCCTGATCTAAACGATACTCATCCCATTTAAAACATCATACAATCGAACTTCACTATAAGATACCCTCGATACTAGGTGCCTCTCAATTTAAAGCACATTCTTAAAATTTGGTTATGGGTAGAAGGAACTTCCTAACTCGATTTTAGTTAAACAGTAAATCTGTTAGAACATCCTCTGCAGGTAAAAAGGATTTATATAGGATTCATATAAAATTGAGGGTCAAATGTATAATAAAATATGCTCAATTTAAATAAAATTCTAATAATTTTTTAATTTAAAGCAAAGCTTTGGAGATGATAACAACACTAAAAATGGGCGTAAAGGGCGTAGAAGATTTGCCATGACCGAACTAGATACTATACCTGTTTTTATATTTGGGATGGAACAGGGAGGTGTTTACTTATTTGATCCAGCAAATAAACAATTAAATAAAATATTTCAGGTAAAAAAATGTAAAATTTTGCGAAAAATATTTTTAATTTAAAGGCGGATAGTGGAATTAGGCAAATATTAGATATGCCTCAACAAAATTATTTTTTGGCTATTACAGAAGAAATGATATTTTATCAACTAATGTGTGACGATAAATTAGTTAATGATAAAATTAAAGTAAGGGAAAGTTGAAGAAAATATGCAAGTCTGACAGCCATTTCATATTTAAAAATATATCCCATTCAAAAATTGTTAAAACCTCTAGGGAAGATGAAAATGTTAATAACACTTAAAAAGTTTTTATTAAAATAAGGTTAAATTGGCAGCAAAATCCAAATATTTTCAAATGATACGTGTTGGGTTTGGCACTGTGGCCTTTGCTTATGGCGACAGAGAAATCCGTATTTGGGACTTAGAAGCTGAGGATAGTGCTATACTTAGATTGAGGGCAGATAGGGGATATGAAGCAAGTGATGAACAAGTATTGATGTTGTCTTATCTGCCGAAGAAGGGTAATAATTTTGAAATTAAAAAATATTTAGTTGACTATAGAAACCAAAAAACTATCCAACTTGGATTTGTTAGGCTCAAATTTACATCTTTATTTGAAACTTATTTTTAAGTTTGTGTTTGAGTGATTTCAAGTTTGTGAATTCAAGTTTAATAGGTTTAAGGTTTACGCAAATTAATTCAAGTTTAAGCTTGAATTATTAATAAACTTGGGGGTTATTCCAAACTTATTCACTTAAGTTCACAAACTTGATTATTATTTTTAATTAAAGATAGTATTTGTGGAATGACTAGTAAATGGCGATTGGCAACATGGAGACGAGTACAAAACAATAATTTAGATGAAAATACTGCAAATATAGCTAGATCTTTAATTGACCAACAATGGAAATTGACAAGTGCAATTTCTTTAAATATCCAACATGTACATAAAATAAATTTAAAAATAAAAAAAAATTTAAATAAAAATAAAAAGGTTATTGGAATGGCTTGGTCTAACAATTCGGCAGCCTTTGCATTAAATTCAGGCGACTCTGTCCAAATATTTTTATCCCAATGTATTGAATTTTTTGTGGATTCTAATGTAAAAAAATATTTTTTATTTTTCAATAAAAATATTTTTTAAAGTATGCAGTCATTCAAGTAAGTGCCCAATTGCTCAATCTAGTCAAAATTACGGATCCAATGGAAACACAAGAATTACAACTCCATTCAAATATTCGTGGATTTTTTGTTACAGAAAATTATTTAACTTTGTGGGATGATACTAAGGCAAGCAGGAAAATGAAATATTTTTTTAATTTAAAAAATATTTATTAGATCCAACTAGACCAAATTCATTGCCCTAAAGATGCGCCAATTAAAATAGAAAATGTTGCCTCATTTGAAGTAAATAATATTAGCCAGGCAGCTTATTTCAATCAACATATCTATACTCTTGCAAATGAGCAATTATTAGTGAGAACTTTACAGGTATTTTTAGAGGAATTGAATTTTGTCGATTATGCTGGGGTTTTATTATTTATTTTATTATTTATTTTATTAATTATGCTTTCTATTATGCTTAAGATAAAAAACTTTAAAATGAAAATAAAACTTGGATTCAAGTATAAGCTTAAACTTTCAAGTTTAATTTACTTAACTTAATTTAGGTTTAAACTTAAAATTCCAAGTTCTAGCTTATTTAAGAACAACCTTGAATATTAAAATAAACTTGCTCTCACAGGGTACAATAAAACGCTCAATTACCTTCCGCGAAATTGAGGGAAAACCAGAAATGATAAATGTCAAGGGATGTTGGTTTTGTGTTGCATCTTCCCTAGGCTATATCAGAATATATGATCTCAGTGAAAGGTTGATAAATTAATTAAAAGCAAAAATTTTTAAATTTTCTAGTTCAATGAAATTAATTTTTCGTTCTTCTAATCTGCGTAATTCTATTCCAACATTTTTTAAATGGCAACAAATACGCATAAATTCTGCGGGGAATCGTGTCTGTTTCACGTTAAGGAAGGTAAGAAAAATAAATTTAGAGAGGAAAAAGTAAACTTGAAAAATTAATTTATTTAAGCTTAAGCTTGAAAATAAATAAAGTTGAATTATATTAATAAACTTGACTAATTTTTAAATAAATTCAAGCTTAGACTTAAATTAACAAGTTTTCAAACTTGAATCATTAAATACATATTTATCAGGCTTAGTTTATCTTAATTAAAGGATGATGATGAACAGATATCTTCTGAACGTATATATGTTTGGGAAGCAGAGAATGATTCTGTCGGATATTTTTCTTTTAATTCTGGAATTACTGACCAACAGCAATATGAGCAAGATTCTGTTGCTGTAATGCCGAACACTGCTAGGCCAAAAACTGCGGCGATTAGGCAATTAAATTTTAATTGAATTTTTTTAAATTTAAAGTTGAATTTTGATTATTTTAATCAATTCAAATGATTATTTTTTTATTTTTAAAGGAAAATCGAATTAGAGCAATCTCGCTTTCGTTTGCCACTTCACGCGCCAGGCAACTTCTTTTGGGATCAAAATGATCCTCGCCTTTTGATTTGTGAGGCTATTAGCATTGGAAATAATAACGATGGATTTTTGGTACATAATAGATTAAATGTTGGATTTTTAAGAGGATTTTAATTAATTTTAGCCAAACCCCTCCTATTTATTAACAATGTTTGTGACAGCTGAACACGGCATTCAAATGCATGATTTGCAACAAAAATCGGCAAAAACAGATGCTTTAATTTTTGTGTCTGTTCCGTACATTTATTTCTTAAAAAATGTGAATTAAAATTCATATTTTACTTCATATTCAAAAAAATTTTTAGATAGAGGCGGATGATGAAGACGAACCTGGAGGTATTGAATTAAGCATTTCTCGTCTTGTAATTCGCAGAACGCTTCGGGAATTTATTGGTATTGATGTTAATGATAGAGAAGCAATACAAGCAATGCTTGATTTTAGTTTTTATTTGTGTATTGGTCAGATGGATAATGCTTTTAAGGCTATTAAATTTATCAAAAAGTATGTGAGAGTAATTTATAGTAGTTCAAACTTTTTAAAGTTTATTTGAGTTCAAGCTTGTATATTAACCAAATAAGAAGGTTCAGGTTAAGCAAAAAAAATAAATTTTAAATTAGTTTAAACTTAAAATTAAGTCTAAGCATTGTTTAAGATTTACTCGTTTCTAAAATTTTAATATTTTCAGTGAGAGCGTCTGGGAGCACATGGTAACTTCTTTTACAAATTAATGACTTCTATTTACTAATAATTAAAAATTATCTTTAATGGAAATTAAAAATTTTAGGCCAGAATGTGCGTAAAAACAAAGCGTATAGATGTTGCTAGAGTTTGCCTGGGTCATATGGCAAATGCTAGAGCAGCCCGAGCAATTCGGCGAACTATAGAGTTAAAAGAGTTGCCAGAATTGCAAATTGCCAGATTGGCTATTGAACTTGGAATGAATGTAAATTATTTCAGAAAATTAATTTTTTTAATTCAAAAAAATTCTAAAAAGGAAGAGGCTGTCCGCCTTTTTGAAAAGGCAAATCGTTTTGATCTAGTCAATCAAGTTTACCAATCACAAGGCAAATGGACAGAAGCATTTGCTGTAGTAGAGGAGCATGATAGAATTAATTTGCGTCACACTCATTACAATTATGCTAAACACTTGGAGAGTGTTGGTGCTTTTGAAAAGGCTATTGAAAAGTAAGAAAAGATTAATTAAGAAACTTCAAGTTTAATAAGTACTTTCAAGTCTAAACTTAAAAGTAAGTTAGACTTTAACATTTAAGTTTACTAGCTATTAAAGTTGAAACTTGAAAAACATATTCAATTCAAGTTTAAACTTGAAATTTTTAATTAAATAATGGTGATTAATTAGAATATATGTGGGACCACAAGAACATAAAACATAAAAAATTTCAGTTACGAAAAAGCAAACACCCATTATTCTGATGTTCCTCGCATGCTTTGTGATGAGCCTAAAGTTTTAGAATTTTATACTAAAAAGAAGGCGGAACCAGAATTATATAAATGGTGGGCACAATTTGTAGAAAGTACTGGGGATATGGAAACAGCAAAAAGCTTTTATCAGAATGCGAAAGATTTTCTTTCGGTTGTTCGCATTCTTTGTCATAATGGACAGTTTGAGGAAGTAAGTGAAGAAAGAATTTTTGCTTGTAGTCGGGTTCATATTGGATAATTCCAATCTAGATACTCCTATGTATTAGGTGTAAGGAGAAGTACACCTCATTGTAAGATACAATTTTCAGTTCCAAGGGTGAATCTTATAGTGAGGTCTGTAAAATTTATAAAATGAATTTCTGTCTTTTCAGGCAACTCTATTAACCAATCAGTCAGGTGATAGAGCAGCAGCATTTCATTTAGCAATGCAATTCGAAACTCAATCCGAGTCTGCCAAAGCTGTTCAATTTTTTACACAAGCAGGGGCATTCTCAAGTGCTATTCGTTTAGCAAAAGAAAATGGAATGGTGGACAAAATAGCCAATTTAGCTTTAATGGCTGGGGGTTCTGAATTGGCTGAGGCAGCTGAATATTATAAGAATTTAAATGGGCATGCTGATAAGACTGTTATGCTTTATCATAAAGTGAGGAAACTTTGATTAATTAAATTTTGTATGTAAACGTTATTAACACGAGAGCCTCCAGATCTAACTTTCATAGGTCTAGTTATTAGCCAATTTGGAAGACTTTTAGATCGGGGTGTACACCGCTAACATACTAATCAGATACATTAAAGTTGTTAACAATATTAACTAACTTTTTTTAATTTTTTTAGGCTGGAATGGTAGGGAGTGCATTGGATTATGCCTGCAAGTAATTCGTTTTAATTAATAAAAATAAAAAATAAAAATTTTTCAACAGAACCGGTCAATTTGGCGCATTAGATCTTATTGCACAAGAATTAAATGAAAAATCGGATCCATCAGTACTAACCAGAGCAGCCCAATTTTTCTCGTCTAATCAACAAGACCGAACAGCTGTTCAGCTTTTGGTCTTTGCTAAACGGGTCTGAAGAGATTTATCAAAAAATTTAAATAAAAATATTTTAAGTATAACGAGGCTGTACAGTTGTGTTTAAGAAAGAATGTTATTATTACAGAGGAATTGGATAATTTACTTACACCGAATAATTTGGGTTGTTATTTAAACAATACCTAATTAATTTCTGAAAAATTTTATAGAAAGTCTCTCAGCTAAAGAAAGATCATCTCTTCTAGAACAAATAGCAAAATGTTGTCTACAACAAAGCAATTATCACTTTGCAGCAAAAAAATTTACTCAAGCTGGGAATAAATTAGAAGTAAATTTTTCATTTTTTTAACAAGAGTTTTAAGCTTTAGTAAAATAATTTTAAACAGAGACAATGTTAAATTATTTAGTCAATACTGTCGAACCCTAATATGTAATACCCTCAGAATTATAATATTTTAAAATTTGATTGGGCTTTATTTCAATTAGATTAATTTAAAAAGCGGAAGAAGGAAGTCAAAAGTGAAAAACCTTCACATACTCCTCATTTCCAATTATCACACGGACGGAAGTAAAATTATTTTCAAGTTTTATCAACAATTATCGGACTATTTCAGATTTGACTCGTTAAAAAAGGCGAAATATCTCCATTGATTACGTTTCCTGCCTGTGTGCAAATCCCAAGTACCGATGCCCAAAATCCGGACTTATTCGATCCGTCCTTCTCCTTTTATATTTTTTCTAAAAACTAAAAATAATTTTAACAGGCAATGCGTGCTTTACTCAAATCTGGAGATACCCAAAAAGTTATCCTTTTTGCCAATACAGCTAGAGATAAAGACATTTACCGAATGGCTGGCAATTATTTACAAAATTTAAATTGGAAAGAGAATGCCCAATTAATGAGGCAAATTGAAGCATTTTATTTAAAGGCTGGGGCTGCTGATTTACTTGCTAATTTTTATGAAGCGTGTGCTCAGGTGCTGACATTAATCGCTTATAAAATAGCCAAAGTAGAACCTAGAGTTGTGAAAATTTCCACAAATATCCTCAATATTGTCAACTAGCTTCTCTTAAAATTTTAGAATTTTTGGTTTCGTATTTCGAAAGTTATGGTCGAAAGATATTCGAATTTTTGAGACATTTCAATCATTTTTCTGGGTTTTCGCCTATAACTTTTGAAATACAAAACAAGAAATTCTGAAATTTTCGAATAAGGTAAATAACAGTATTTTGATTGTCTATACAAAATTTAAAAGCCATAGATTACCTTTAGGCTATTTTATAAGTGACGGTATCCATCCAAAACCCCACCCTATTTTTGAAGGTAGAAATTGAAGAATATCACGATTACGAAAAAGCAGCAGCTGCCTATTCTGAAGCTATACGTTGTTTAAATAAAAAAATAGATAAGGGAAATGTTGATGTTAAAAAACAGCAACAACAACAATTTTATTTAACTGAAAGGCAGGAACAATTGAGAGAAACTTTGGAAATAATACAACGATTTTTGGATATTAAAATGTTTTTTGAGGGAAAAATATTTTCTTTTAAATTAATTTTTAAAGGTTATATGAAAAGGATCCAGGCGAATCTATGAGACAATTGGGTGAATTTTCTGAACGTCCAGACATTGATTCGATTGTTCGGTTAGGTGATATTTATGCTATTTTGATTGGACATAATGTTAAAAGGAATAATTTTAGAAAGGTGAGAGGGAAGTATAATAGATATTAAAAGGCATATTGATGCGGAATCCCCATATTTTTGAGAGAAAAATATACCTAACTCCATAAAATAGATTTGTAGGAAGAAGGCTCTTAAATGCAGGTTCCGAAACCAATTTATGAAGTCCAACCTCCTGAAAATTTTGGTGTGATTCGATTCGATATATGCTTCGAATGAGTAAAAAATAAGGTTATACAAGTTAGGTTAGCTGGCAGAATGCATAGATGGTTTATGATTTTTAAATAATCATTAGTCTTTCACTGCTTTTTAACCAAAAATCAGAAAATTGTAGCAATATCGGAAAGATAACTATATCCACAAAAATCAGTCCTAATCTTGATTCATACCAGGTTCAGCCCAAATATTTTCCAAAATTCCCTCATTATTCTAAATTAATTTAAAGGCTTGGAGTTTAATAGAACATTGCGAACAACGTTCACGTCCAAGAATAGATGTTAGAAATTATTTGAATAAAAATACTTTGGATCAAATTTGTGATAATGTTGGAGTGCCTCGTTTAAAGAGTGCCAAATCTATAAAGGAAGAGGAAGAAGAAAATGAAAAAGAAACTGCAGATACTGTTGAATTTAGCCATTCATTGAGAAGGCATATTGATGCGGGATCACCATAAATTTTATTTTTTTATTGGAAAATTTCATAAAATATTTATTTAAAAAATTTTCTGGCATTTTTCAATAAAATAAAATTCCTTCCGGAAAGGAATATAAATTTCGGAAATGCCTAAAAATGAATTTAAAATTATTCAGAACCAATAAATTAAATATTTAAATTAATGGGACGATTTAAACGCAGTTTAAAATAAATTTAGGGTTGTCGTAGGCCCCAAAAAAATTTAAAAAATTTTTTTTGAGATTTTACCGGTCATCAGAAATTTTATAAAAACAAAAGAAATATTCCTAAATAATTTTAAAAAAAACTGGGCTCAGCCGGTGATCGAAACCGGGACCTCTTGCACCCTAAGCAAGAATCATACCACTAGACCACTGAGCCGACGAGAGAAATTTGTTAAAAGCTTTATTTAAAGAAAGAAAATTTAATTTAATTTATTAATTTAAGAAAATTGGACAATACTAAATAATTAAAAAAAGTTATTTGGTTTAAAAAATAAACACGCACGAAAAAATAATATTAAAAATAATATAATGAATTAGGTAATTATGTATTTTATAGTATATATAGAGGGGATACTGTGTATTTTATTAAAGGCTTTTATTTTGAGGAAGGGCTGAGGATATGGGATCTTAAGGAACATTAGTCAAGAAAAAAGTAATTAGGTAGTGGGGATGATTAGTTAGGATATATCCTGTTGACAGTATATCAGAAGTTCATTTTTTGGATTTATGACCTTATTTGAGCCATACTTTTTTAAATTCTTAGTAGAGTTAAACAATTCTTATATTGACAGAAAGCTTTCCCCACAAGTTGATCTGCTCATATGAAAGCTAGAGCTATTCGAGCGACAAAAATCAAGATTGCGCTCACTTATCAGGGTGTAACTTTTAGAAAATTAACTAATAAGATCAATCCTTTTAGGAATATTAATCTGCACACTCAAGGCTTTCGATGGATATAAAATTATTCAAATCGGCCGAGAAATAAAAAGTTGTGGTCCAAAATCTAGCCTAAATCCTCCCGTCCCTTACAAAATACCCAGCATTAATTAATTTCAAATATTTTTTTCGAATTTTTAGAGATTCTTTTCAAGCTCTTTAATGTATTCTTTAACAAACGACTACCTCCTCCACCTTTGGATTTTTCTTTTTCAACTGGTCCACCCGAAGTCGTTGGTAGTTGTTGTTGAATTGCTTCTTCGTTTGTTGATTCTTTTCGAGGAGAAGATTTTTCTCCTTTATTTTTTGTTTTTAAGGCTTTTTTAGATGGTGAAGGTTCTTCTAAAAAATGAATAAAATAGAGAATTATACGAGTAATGCCCATGACAATAAATATCCTAATAGAAACATTGGACGTTTATTTTCCAATGGATATCATTGTTTGGGCTTTTAATAGGGCACGGATATTAGGATATTCATGGTATATTGGGAAGACTTGGAAAAGATTCCATTCTCGGAAATCAGATTAGAACCTTAAAGGTACCAAGGTATGAGCCTCACGATATGGGAAAAGTGTCCAAAAAGATAATAACGGAATAGAAGCAGCAGTCAACTGAGAGAGTTGTTAGTTATAGGACATCCTTAACTAGGACATCCCCTCCGAACATCCATAAATCCACAACTCCCTTCCAATACAACAGGATGTATATTCTACCTTTATTAGAATCGCGATTAGCTGCAGATGCAGCAGCATTCTTAGCTTCCCTTTCACGGCTTTCTAATTGAGTCAATTCATTTCGAATGTGTAAAAGCTGGGCTAATAATTCGTTTAATTGTTGTTGTTTTTTAGGTTCTTTTAAAAATTTAAATTAGGTAAAGTCCAATATCTAAATTTATTACCGGTTAATAAAACATTTTCCAATTGAATATCCAATTGAGAATGTGTTAAACGTAAATAAACGTCCATATACCTTTTAAAATTAATTTTTATTTAAAAAATTGACAGATTCCCCCTCCCAACAGGAAACGGCAGCTGGGAAAACTTGAAAAAGAATTTCTAAAAACTGCACTGACTCTGCGTCTGAAACAGACTCTCTGCTTCTTGACTGTATGTTGTAGAGATAGAGAAGTTTAGAAATTAAAGGGAAGTTATCTATTTTGTTTACACATTATCTAATATTTTTAATTAAATAACTGCCAGTTATATAAATACACCAAAAGTATTTTGAGATTGTGAACCACCGGCTGCCGTCTCCTGCTAGGAGGGGGAGAGTTGTACTTGTATGCAACTTTCCCTGAGACCTCCCGCAATGGGAGACATTGTGGGAGGAGAGGGAATGCCGGGTCAATCCCGCTTCCCGCTCGTGTATGTAAATTACGATTTAAACAAAGTATCCACTTTGTTTAAAGATGACTAATTTACATCGTCTCCCCTAGCAGTTGTATTCGGAAGGAGGGCCTGGTTTTCTCATTATGAGGGTTCGTTATTTTTTTCAAGTTCATCATCAATTACCAGACAGCTTATTCTTCTGTGACATGCTAAAGCGGCGCAGGCAAAACGTTGCCACCCAACATTCTACGATGTTGGAGCAACTTTTTCCTAGTACATAACCCTTCACTATGTCTCGGTAAGAGTTGCGAGTCAACCCAAAATTTCGCGGGTTGAAAAAGGAAAGTTTCGTTTAGATAAAGACTTCCACCCTAAACCCTGTTGTATATTGCCATTTCCCTATATCCTTGATTTGAATATTACGAAAAAAATTTGAAATTGGAATTAAAAATTGAAATTGAAAAATGAGAAGAGTTAAGGATTTAGGATATTCAGACATTTTGCCTATTTATTTAAACAACTTTCGGAAATTCAAACAAGCCAAATTATGTTTAAAACAATTTAAAAGAATTAATTTATTATTCACCTTCTAACCAAAATAGCCTCCATTGCCAAAGCAGCACATCTCTGCTCGACAATTTTGGCATATTCACTAGCCAACCTTTTTCCACTTTTTCTCCAAATTTGACAATCTTCTTTATTTAATTCTCTAATAATTTGTCCTTCCAATCTTTCCCCAGTAATTTCTAAATGATCAAGTTGCGCATGTAACCTTCTCAATTTTGTGTCTAATTCGTGTAAAAGTGAATGATCTGAAGAGGAAGATTTTTCGTCCTCCTTTAAATTTAAAAATTATTTTTTCTTTATTTTCGGCTTTAATAAATCTTACAATTTTATCAGAAAAATGCTTAACTTCAACACAAGTTCTATATGGCATTGGTCCAAGAGGGGGAATGTACTAGAAAAAACATAGAAAATTATTTAAGACATTAAACATCAAAACAAACTAGAAACTCTATCTTATCCCTCTAGTCTGAACATTAGAGATGCTTGGGTACCTCGATCCGATATCATTTCCCAACCCGACTCCCGTTTCCCGGAGTTTTTCTTGTCCCGAGAAGCACTACTGAGCATTCACACCTCAGGATAATTCGGGATATCTCGGAAACGGAGACAGATGGTATGGATAATGGAAGGAAACATGAGAACATACTGGGATAAGGTGGAGGATAGCTATATAGTTGATGGGATAGGACAAAGCTAGGATATTTAGAGAGAATATAAGATGGAGATTCTTTAATAAACCCCCCACTTGAAAACATTTTGGTTCTCAAATAAATTATTTGGTGATTTTGAGGAATATTTGATTATTATTTGATGGAATGCACAACTTGTAGAAGAAATAATTTCGCTTGTAGGGCGATTTTGAGGTGTAAAAGAAGGTGGAAGGGGAGGTGGGGGAGGTGAATGAATATTTTGTTGTTGTTGGCGCTGTTTAACTTTTGGAAAATATTTTCTTCTTCCCCCACAGTTTTGTCTTCGCTTTTATCGAAAGGATTATCAGGTGATTGAAGATTTTCTTCTTGTTCTTTAACTTCTTCAATTTTGGGCAAAGGTGAACTAAAAATTAAAAAAGGTTTAAATCTGAAATAGGTATATTGTAGATAATAGACTCTCGTTATAATCCCGTTCTGACCGTCTTAATGGTGGATTTATATCCGTATGGGTTTTTGGGTTTTATTTATTTCGTCTTTCTATTGGAAGGTCTTGTTTCTTCAAAGCAAAAATTTTTTTCCTGATTATCAAAGAGCTGTATTTTAAGGAATTATCTGTCCCACAGTAGATTTATATAGCGAGAGTCCCCGATCATTTATAAAAATCAAATATCACTCTTACCAAGATAAAGATTCTTTCATTTCTTCATTCTCCTTTAAATCCTCTTCTTATCAGTATCATCAAATGGATTAACAACAGAAATTGGCCTTTTCTCTGTCTCTTTACCATTTTTATCACAATTTTCCTTTTGAGATTCTTTGGATTCCTTAAGAGACTTGTCTTCCTCTGTCTCCTCTTCTTCATCATCATCAGAACCAAAGGATTTAATTCTGAAGGGTATTCCAATATCTATATTTGGTAAATTTTAGGAATTATTAAAATTATTAATTATGAAAATTATGAAAAATAGTGGGTTGTGCCCATGCCTAGGCAGATTCTAATTTTCCACAAATTTCAAAAAAAGTTTAGTATTTAGTGAAACTATAAATTTTTTCTGAAGAGTATATGTATGTGTTTCAAATTAAATTTAACATTATCCTACATATATTTTATTTTTTCGATGTATAGATAATGGATACACGCCCCGGACGATGATTTTTCCAGGTCTCGCTTATTTTCTAAAAAATTTTCTAATACCATTATTAGGGTTTCGCCGGAACCGAAATTTTGACCGGAACCGGAACCGGATCCAATTTTGAGTTCCGGTTCCCGGAACCGGAACAGGAACTTTTTCTAAGTTCCGGGCCCGGAACCGGAACCGGTTAACATTTAAGAAAAAATTAAAAAAATTTCAAAATTTGCAAAAATTTACAAAATTTTACAAATTTTAAAAAAATTTGCATTTTTAAAGTAGGGTTGTCTGTTCACCAAATTATCACGGTTTATGTACCCCTTGAAATCGACACCTGGAATCACACGATATATAAAAAAATCCATCTTGATATATCCAAATCCTCCTATATACCATAAAACTTTCTTTTACTTACGCGCCGCAGGCGAAATTTTTTAGAATTTTGTGGAAGGCCAAGAAGCCATGCTTTCTTCCATTCTTCAGGCCGCCGCAGGCGAAAATTTTGAAATTTCTTGAAAGCCCTAAGCAAAAAAATTCACTTTGTATTGGACCAAACGAAACAATCCTCGAACCCACCATTAATGCTTTGGGCTGAAGTATAACTCACTAACCACTCGGCCATCTGCTTCTATGAAGGTAATTGAAAGAAAATAAAAATATTTCTTTTCTATTTCTTTCTTTTAATACCAAGTATGAGAGTACGAGTATTTCATTTATATTTTAAAAATATCAATCCTTAGGGGTGTAAAAAAGTTCCGGTTTGGCCGGAACGATTTGCTACTTAAACCGGAGCCGGACGCCGGAAAACCAATTTGAGTTCCGGTTCCCGGAACCGGAACCAAAAAAACACCAGAACATCATATCTGACCGGCACCCGGAACCGGAACTTCCGGCGAAACCCATACCCATGATCTACATATTCTCCTCATTCTCTTAAGGCTAACTGAGGGAATAGTTTTTTTTATTTTATATTTTTAACCTCCCAAGTCTTTTCCCCATTTTTTTGTTGCTGTTGTTTATTACAAGTTTGTTGCAACGATACACGAGGTTTAGGAATTGGGGCATATGACACGCAGCCTGCAGCCAAAGCAAATTTTGCTTTCGATGCTTTCTTCTTCCTCTTTGAAGTAGAAGTATCCTTCGAAAAAATCTTTTCCTAAGAATTTTTTTCAATAAACCTTCAAATCTTTTTCTTCTGATATGTTTGATTTTGTATGCTTTTTGACTGCAATCGATGCTTGGAAGACGTGGAGGTGGAGGGCTCGAGGAGGGTCACGGGGTGATGGACAAACTGAAAGTGTGATGAGGCTCTTTTCATTTTTACCTATTTTCTGATCCAATATAATGAGTTTAAAACGCTGAAGAAGTGATTTGGAACAGGTGGAGGAAGGTAAGGGTGGTGGGTTTAACTGCTAGTCTGTGCTAAAAAAAATTTTTTGTTCGCATCATTAAAAATGCATAAGTCCAAGGGGCATGTTCTCGTAAGAGTTTATAAAACGTTTGTAAAAGGTAAGAACACTCAGGAAGCCGAACAGCCTTTTTGTGTCTTTTTCTTAGAAATTTTATCTGGCATATGTACACAGGTGTGAACTGATAAATTGCCCTCAAAGATATTTGAGAAAATTTCAAATTAGAGACCGACCTGGAGGGTCATACCGCGCTAAAGAAAATTAAAAATAATGATCTCAATAGCGGTATTTGTGTTCGAGATTCGTTTCGATCCGATATATTTTTGAAAATATACTAATCAAAACTTTTATTTGTCCCTTTAATTCAGGAAATATAATTTGATGATCTTTTTAAAAATATTTTTTCAAAAAATAATTTAGGAGTCCCCAAACAAAATACAGTAGCTTCATGTTCACACATTCCCACCGTATTGAGGCATCGGAAAAATGAAGTAAATAGAAAGCACCTTTTTTAGAATTAATTTAAATAATTTAAAATTTTTAAAACCCTATAAAGTTGTCGACCACACAAAGAACATTTTAAACATGCTCTATGCCAAATACGTCCAATTAGTGTTACTCTTAAATATTTATTTTTAAATAATTTTATTAAAATATTTTGTGAGTTTTAACGTTACAAAAATGCTACAGAAAATATTTTGAAAAAAATTTCTACAAGGTTACTTGCTTGTCTTAGAGGATATTTATTGTTAATTTTTATTTTTCAAATAGATTCTCCCGTACATTACGTACAGTGTTGGGTATTAGGTACTGTTCTGGCTCAGACCTTTTCAAATTTAGGCTCCTGAGCTATGTAGCTTCCTTCCTGAGCCATACCCAACACTGGTTACGTAGTTTAAAAGCTTCACTTTTAAACTAAAAAACGTCCCAATTTTGAATTGAGATTTCAATATTTTAATTAAATTTATTTATCAACCTTTCAATCAGGTGAACAATATTACCACAAGTATTACATTCTCTTTTACTTCCATCCAAATCCATATTAAAATAAATACGAAAAGTAAATTGAAAATCATGTATAGGCTCTTAAAAATTTTTTTTAAATTTTCGATTTTTCAAAAAAAATTCCCAACTAGTATCAACATGTTCAACAGCATATCTCAAAGCACAAAAGGAAACAAAAAGTGCTAGCTGATCTTCAGCCAAACTTTTTTTCATGTCTGCAATCACTGTAAATTGAGGAACTCCCAACACTTTTTCTGCAAGTTCTAGAGCCTTTAATGAAAAAAATCTTTTTCATCAAATAGAAATTAATACTAACTAAACTAATTAAATTCCCATAAAAATCTAAAAACAATAAATTTTAAAAATTAAAAAGTTTGTAATAATCTCCACATTACTTTTTGAACTACTTTTTAATAGATCGTTAATTAGGCTTATAAAAAAGCATACTTAAGTTTGTAAACTTAAGTTTGATTAAAATTAATTAAGGTTTATAAACTTGATTAAACAGAACTTTCCCAATAAAATTATTACTTATTTGGGAAATTACTGTTTTAAAGTCCATGTCAGGAAGTTTCTTTATTCTTAAAAATTTGAAAGTATTCCAATCCTACATTTAATAGGACTAATCCTTTTACCAAAAATATTATTTAATTTATTTGCCACATTTCCAACCAATATAAACCCCTATTCCCCTTCTCAACCAACTCAACATCACAAAATCAGATACCTCTTGAAACGGCAATTGAGTGCCCGGATATACCGTTGACGGACTTCTCAATAATTTTTGATGGTCCTCTTCTCCTTCTTCCGGACGTGAAGTAGATTCTGATTCTTCCCTTTCATTAATATCTTCATCTTCCTGATTTCATTATTTTTTATTGCTTCTTTTCGTTTTTTCTCTTCTTCAGCATTAATCCTTTAATTTTTTTAAATTTTAAATTAATTCCCTTTTTCCAAAATTTAAACCTAAGTTCCAACGTAGAATGTAACAATCTCGTTAATAAATTTAATAAAGTTGCCCAATCGGCTGGATCAGAAGCCCAGGGGTCTGGTTAAGTCCACAAGCTTCTAGCCATTGACTTAACTCTTTTGTGCTGCGCATTTAGAAATAAATTAAATAATTTTTTTCAATTTTTTGGCATAAGAGGGTTAATTTAATTTAAATTAATTTTTATTTATTTATTTTTATTGGAATAAGGCCATAATTGAAGGAAGTAGTAATTTTTGTTTGTTGTTTCTTTTAAAAAATTCTACTAAAAAATTATTCTTTTTAATTCCCATAAATATTAATTTAAAATAGAATGCAAATGATTAATCGTATGATTAATCACACAAAATTTGATCAATTTGAACAATCAAAAAAGATCAAAAAATAATTATTATTTT
>JARQAB010000077.1:0-180742 GCA_036172955.1 Meloidogyne arenaria | reverse complement strand
CCGATCCTATTGAAATATTATTTTGAAAAAAGGGGGTTGTCAGTTCAGTGCGGAATTTTCAGTGCGGGCCAGTATGGACATGGACAATTGATCACTGGAGATTTGGGTAATGTACAATAGAGCACTGGACATTGGTCAGTGACAATTGATCACTGGACATTTGGGTAATGTACAATTGATCAATTTGGTCAGTGACAATTGATCACTGGACATTGGGTAATGTACAATTGATCACTGGACATTTGGTCAGTGACAATTGATCACTGGACATTTGGGTAATGTACAATTGATCACTACATTTGGTCAGTGACAGATGATCACTGGGACATTGGTCAGTGACAGATGATCACGGACATTTGGTCAGTGACAGATGATCAGGACATTTGGTCAGTGACAGATGCACTGGACATTTGGTCAGTGACAGATGATCAATGGACATTTGGTGAGTGACAGTGATCACTGGACATTTGGTCAGTGACAGTTGTTCACTGGACATTTGGTCAGTGACAGTGGTCGGTGGCATTTGTCGGGGGGGGGGGGGGGGGGGTTCAGGAAGAAGGTGGTCTAAGTCTAATCAAAGGTCTAAGTGCCCTACTGTCTGTACCTATGGAAGACCATCCCGTACCTTGGTATATGTAACAGGGAGGTATGAAAGCCCGATCCTATTGAAATTTATTTGAAAACAAGGGGGTTGTAGTTCCCCCAGTGCGGAATTTTAGTGCGGGCCATATGGCAGGACCATTGATCACTGACATTTGGGTAAGTACAATTGATCATGGACCATTTGGTCAGTGACAATTGATCATGGAACATTTGGGTAATGTACAATTGATCAATTTGGTCAGTGACAATTGTCACTGGGACATTTGGGTACTGTACAATTGATCACTGGACATTTGGTGCAGTGACAATTGATCACTGGACATTTGGGTAATGTACCAATTGATCACAACATTGGTCAGTGACAGAGTCACTGGACATTTGGTCAGTGACAGATGAGCACTGGACATTGGTCATGAAAGATGATCACTGGAAATTTGGTCAGTGGGAAAGATGATCATGGACATTGGCAGTGACAGTGACAATGGACATTTGGTGATGACAGTTGATCACTGGACATTTGGTCGTACGTTGTTCACTGACATTTGGTCAGTGGACAGTTGGTCGGTGGCATTTTGTCGGGGGGGGGGGGGGGGGGGGGGGTTCAGGGAAAAGAAGGTGGTCTAATCTAATCAAAGGTCTAAGTGCCCTACTGTCTGTACCTATGGAGGACCATCCCGTACCTTGGTATATGTAACCGGGAGGTATGAAAGCCCGATCCTATTGAAATATTATTTTGAAAAAATGGGGGTTGTCAGTTCAGGCGGAATTTTCAGTGCGGGCCATTATGGTCAATGGACAATTGATCACTGGACATTTGGGTGAATGTACAATTGATCATGGACATTTGGTCAGTGACAATTGATCACTGGACATGTTGGGTAATGTACAATTGATCAATTGGTCAGTGACAATTGATCACTGGACATTGGGATAAGGTACAAATTGATCACTGGACATTTGGTCAGTTGGACAAATTGATCACTGGACATTTGGGTAATGTACAATGATCACCTAACATTTTGGTCAAGTGGACAGATGATCACTGGACATTTGGTCAGTGACAGATGATCACTGGACATTTGGTCAGGACAGATGAATCACTGGTCCATTTGGTCAGTGACAGATGATCACTGGACATTTGGTCAGTGACAGATGATCAATGGACATTTGGTGAGTGGACAGTTGATCACTGGACATTTGGTCAGTGACAGTTGTTTCACTGGAACATCATTTGGTCAGTGACAGTTGGTCGGTGGCATTTTGTCGGGGGGGGGGGGGGGGGGGTTCAGGAAGCAGGGGGTCTAAGTCTAATCAAAGGTCTAAGTGCCCTACTGTCTGTACCTATGGAAGACCATCCCGTACCTTGGTATATGTAAACCGGGAGGTATGAAAGCCCGATCCTATTGAAATATTATTTTGAAAAAAGGGGGTTGTCAGTTCAGTGCGGAATTTTCAGTGCGGGCCATTATGGTCATGGACAATTGATCACTGGACATTTGGGTAATGTACAATTGATCACTGGACATTTGGTCAGGACAATTGATCATGGACATTTGGGTAATGTACAATTGATCAATTTGGTCAGTGACAATTGATCACTGGACATTTGGGTAATGTACAATTGATCACTGGACATTTGGTCAGTGACAATTGATCATGGACATTTGGGTAATGTACAATTGATCACTAACATTTGGTCAGTGACAGATGATCACTGGACATTTGGTCAGTGACAGATGATCACTGGACATTTGGTCAGTGACAGATGATCACTGGACATTTGGTCAGTGACAGATGATCACTGGACATTTGGTCAGTGACAGATGATCAATGGACATTTGGTGAGTGACAGTTGATCACTGGACATTTGGTCAGTGACAGTGTTCACTGGACATTTGGTCAGTGACAGTTGGTCGGTGCATTTCGTCGGGGGGGGGGGGGGGGGTTCAGGAAGAAGGTGGTCTAAGTCTAATCAAAGGTCTAAGTGCCCTACTGTCTGTACCTATGGAAGACCATCCCGTACCTTGGTATATGTAACCGGGAGGTATGAAAGCCCGATCCTATTGAAATATTATTTTGAAAAAAGGGGGTTGTCAGTTCAGTGCGGAATTTTCAGTGCGGGCCATTATGGTCATGGACAATTGATCACTGGACATTTGGGTAATGTACAATTGATCACTGGACATTTGGTCAGTGACAATTGATCACTGGACATTTGGGTAATGTACAATTGATCAATTTGGTCAGTGACAATTGATCACTGGACATTTGGGTAATGTACAATTGATCACTGGACATTTGGTCAGTGACAATTGATCACTGGACATTTGGGTAATGTACAATTGATCACTAACATTTGGTCAGTGACAGATGATCACTGGACATTTGGTCAGTGACAGATGATCACTGGACATTTGGTCAGTGACAGATGATCACTGGACATTTGGTCAGTGACAGATGATCACTGGACATTTGGTCAGTGACAGATGATCAATGGACATTTGGTGAGTGACAGTTGATCACTGGACATTTGGTCAGTGACAGTTGTTCAATGGACATTTGGTCAGTGACAGTGGTCGGTGGCATTTTGTCGGGGGGGGGGGGGGGGGGGGTTCAGGAAGAAGGTGGTCTAAGTCTAATCAAAGGTCTAAGTGCCCTACTGTCTGTACCTATGGAAGACCATCCCGTACCTTGGTATATGTAACCGGGAGGTATGAAAGCCCGATCCTATTGAAATATTATTTTGAAAAAAGGGGGTTGTCAGTTCAGTGCGGAATTTTCAGTGCGGGCCATTATGGTCATGGACAATTGATCACTGGACATTTGGGTAATGTACAATTGATCACTGGACATTTGGTCAGTGACAATTGATCACTGGACATTTGGGTAATGTACAATTGATCAATTTGGTCAGTGACAATTGATCACTGGACATTTGGGTAATGTACAATTGATCACTGGACATTTGGTCAGTGACAATTGATCACTGGACATTTGGGTAATGTACAATTGATCACTAACATTTGGTCAGTGACAGATGATCACTGGACATTTGGTCAGTGACAGATGATCACTGGACATTTGGTCAGTGACAGATGATCACTGGACATTTGGTCAGTGACAGATGATCACTGGACATTTGGTCAGTGACAGATGATCAATGGACATTTGGTGAGTGACAGTTGATCACTGGACATTTGGTCAGTGACAGTTGTTCACTGGACATTTGGTCAGTGACAGTTGGTCGGTGGCATTTTGTCGGGGGGGGGGGGGGGGGGGGGGGGGTTCAGGAAGAAGGTGGTCTAAGTCTAATCAAAGGTCTAAGTGCCCTACTGTCTGTACCTATGGAAGACCATCCCGTACCTTGGTATATGTAACCGGGAGGTATGAAAGCCCGATCCTATTGAAATATTATTTTGAAAAAAGGGGGTTGTCAGTTCAGTGCGGAATTTTCAGTGCGGGCCATTATGGTCATGGACAATTGATCACTGGACATTTGGGTAATGTACAATTGATCACTGGACATTTGGTCAGTGACAATTGATCACTGGACATTTGGGTAATGTACAATTGATCAATTTGGTCAGTGACAATTGATCACTGGACATTTGGGTAATGTACAATTGATCACTGGACATTTGGTCAGTGACAATTGATCACTGGACATTTGGGTAATGTACAATTGATCACTAACATTTGGTCAGTGACAGATGATCACTGGACATTTGGTCAGTGACAGATGATCACTGGACATTTGGTCAGTGACAGATGATCACTGGACATTTGGTCAGTGACAGATGATCACTGGACATTTGGTCAGTGACAGATGATCAATGGACATTTGGTGAGTGACAGTTGATCACTGGACATTTGGTCAGTGACAGTTGTTCACTGGACATTTGGTCAGTGACAGTTGGTCGGTGGCATTTTGTCGGGGGGGGGGGGGGGGGGGGGGTTCAGGAAGAAGGTGGTCTAAGTCTAATCAAAGGTCTAAGTGCCCTACTGTCTGTACCTATGGAAGACCATCCCGTACCTTGGTATATGTAACCGGGAGGTATGAAAGCCCGATCCTATTGAAATATTATTTTGAAAAAAGGGGGTTGTCAGTTCAGTGCGGAATTTTCAGTGCGGGCCATTATGGTCATGGACAATTGATCACTGGACATTTGGGTAATGTACAATTGATCACTGGACATTTGGTCAGTGACAATTGATCACTGGACATTTGGGTAATGTACAATTGATCAATTTGGTCAGTGACAATTGATCACTGGACATTTGGGTAATGTACAATTGATCACTGGACATTTGGTCAGTGACAATTGATCACTGGACATTTGGGTAATGTACAATTGATCACTAACATTTGGTCAGTGACAGATGATCACTGGACATTTGGTCAGTGACAGATGATCACTGGACATTTGGTCAGTGACAGATGATCACTGGACATTTGGTCAGTGACAGATGATCACTGGACATTTGGTCAGTGACAGATGATCAATGGACATTTGGTGAGTGACAGTTGATCACTGGACATTTGGTCAGTGACAGTTGTTCACTGGACATTTGGTCAGTGACAGTTGGTCGGTGGCATTTTGTCGGGGGGGGGGGGGGGGGGGGTCAGGAAGAAGGGGGTCTAAGTCTAATCAAAGGTCTAAGTGCCCTACTGTCTGTACCTATGGAAGACCATCCCGTACCTTGGTATATGTAACCGGGAGGTATGAAAGCCCGATCCTATTGAAATATTATTTTGAAAAAAGGGGGTTGTCAGTCAGTGCGGAATTTTCAGTGCGGGCCATTATGGTCATGGACAATTGATCACTGGACATTTGGGTAATGTACAATTGATCACTGGACATTTGGTCAGTGACAATTGATCACTGGACATTTGGGTAATGTACAATTGATCAATTTGGTCAGTGACAATTGATCACTGGACATTTGGGTAATGTACAATTGATCACTGGACATTTGGTCAGTGACAATTGATCACTGGACATTTGGGTAATGTACAATTGATCACTAACATTTGGTCAGTGACAGATGATCACTGGACATTTGGTCAGTGACAGATGATCACTGGACATTTGGTCAGTGACAGATGATCACTGGACATTTGGTCAGTGACAGATGATCACTGGACATTTGGTCAGTGACAGATGATCAATGGACATTTGGTGAGTGACAGTTGATCACTGGACATTTGGTCAGTGACAGTTGTCACTGGACATTTGGTCAGTGACAGTTGGTCGGTGGCATTTTGTCGGGGGGGGGGGGGGGGGGGGGTTCAGGAAGAAGGTGGTCTAAGTCTAATCAAAGGTCTAAGTGCCCTACTGTCTGTACCTATGGAAGACCATCCCGTACCTTGGTATATGTAACCGGGAGGTATGAAAGCCCGATCCTATTGAAATATTATTTGAAAAAAGGGGGTTGTCAGTTCAGTGCGGAATTTTCAGTGCGGGCCATTATGGTCATGGACAATTGATCACTGGACATTTGGGTAATGTACAATTGATCACTGGACATTTGGTCAGTGACAATTGATCACTGGACATTTGGGTAATGTACAATGATCAATTTGGTCAGTGACAATTGATCACTGGACATTTGGGTAATGTACAATTGATCACTGGACATTTGGTCAGTGACAATTGATCACTGGACATTTGGGTAATGTACAATTGATCACTAACATTTGGTCAGTGACAGATGATCACTGGACATTTGGTCAGTGACAGATGATCACTGGACATTTGGTCAGTGACAGATGATCACTGGACATTTGGTCAGTGACAGATGATCACTGGACATTTGGTCAGTGACAGATGATCAATGGACATTTGGTGAGTGACAGTTGATCACTGGACATTTGGTCAGTGACAGTTGTTCACTGGACATTTGGTCAGTGACAGTTGGTCGGTGGCATTTTGTCGGGGGGGGGGGGGGGGGGGGTTAAGGAACAAGGTGGTATAAGTCTAATCAAAGGTCTAAGTGCCCTACTGTCTGTACCTATGGAAGACCATCCCGTACCTTGGTATATGTAACCGGGAGGTATGAAAGCCCGATCCTATTGAAATATTATTTTGAAAAAAGGGGGTTGTCAGTTCAGTGCGGAATTTTCAGTGCGGGCCATTATGGTCATGGACAATTGATCACTGGACATTTGGGTAATGTACAATTGATCACTGGACATTTGGTCAGTGACAATTGATCACTGGACATTTGGGTAATGTACAATTGATCAATTTGGTCAGTGACAATTGATCACTGGACATTTGGGTAATGTACAATTGATCACTGGACATTTGGTCAGTGACAATTGATCACTGGACATTTGGGTAATGTACAATTGATCACTAACATTTGGTCAGTGACAGATGATCACTGGACATTTGGTCAGTGACAGATGATCACTGGACATTTGGTCAGTGACAGATGATCACTGGACATTTGGTCAGTG
This sequence comes from Meloidogyne arenaria, assembly GCA_036172955.1. Classification (NCBI taxonomy): domain Eukaryota; kingdom Metazoa; phylum Nematoda; class Chromadorea; order Rhabditida; family Meloidogynidae; genus Meloidogyne; species Meloidogyne arenaria. The sequence continues at coordinate 173,676 of JARQAB010000077.1, read as the reverse complement.
ACAGATGATCACTGGACATTTGGTCAGTGACAGATGATCAATGGACATTTGGTGAGTGACAGTTGATCACTGGACATTTGGTCAGTGACAGTTGTTCACTGGACATTTGGTCAGTGACAGTTGGTCGGTGGCATTTTGTCGGGGGGGGGGGGGGGGGGGTTAAGGAAGAAGGTGGTCTAAGTCTAATCAAAGGTCTAAGTGCCCTACTGTCTGTACCTATGGAAGACCATCCCGTACCTTGGTATATGTAACCGGGAGGTATGAAAGCCCGATCCTATTGAAATATTATTTTGAAAAAAGGGGGTTGTCAGTTCAGTGCGGAATTTTCAGTGCGGGCCATTATGGTCATGGACAATTGATCAAAGGAACAATGTCTAATCTACAATTGATCACTGGACATTTGGTCAGTGACAATTGATCACTGGACATTTGGGTAATGTACAATTGATCAATTTGGTCAGTGACAATTGATCACTGGACATTTGGGTAATGTACAATTGATCACTGGACATTTGGTCAGTGACAATTGATCACTGGACATTTGGGTAATGTACAATTGATCACTAACATTTGGTCAGTGACAGATGATCACTGGACATTTGGTCAGTGACAGATGATCACTGGACATTTGGTCAGTGACAGATGATCACTGGACATTTGGTCAGTGACAGATGATCACTGGACATTTGGTCAGTGACAGATGATCAATGGACATTTGGTGAGTGACAGTTGATCACTGGACATTTGGTCAGTGACAGTTGTTCACTGGACATTTGGTCAGTGACAGTTGGTCGGTGGCATTTTGTCGGGGGGGGGGGGCGGGGGGGGGGGGGGGGGGGGGCCCCCCTCAGGAAGAAGGTGGTCTAAGTCTAATCAAAGGTCTAAGTGCCCTACTGTCTGTACCTATGGAAGACCATCCCGTACCTTGGTATATGTAACCGGGAGGTATGAAAGCCCGATCCTATTGAAATATTATTTTGAAAAAAGGGGGTTGTCAGTTCAGTGCGGAATTTTCAGTGCGGGCCATTATGGTCATGGACAATTGATCACTGGACATTTGGGTAATGTACAATTGATCACTGGACATTTGGTCAGTGACAATTGATCACTGGACATTTGGGTAATGTACAATTGATCAATTTGGTCAGTGACAATTGATCACTGGACATTTGGGTAATGTACAATTGATCACTGGACATTTGGTCAGTGACAATTGATCACTGGACATTTGGGTAATGTACAATTGATCACTAACATTTGGTCAGTGACAGATGATCACTGGACATTTGGTCAGTGACAGATGATCACTGGACATTTGACAGTGACAGATGATCACTGGACATTTGGTCAGTGACAGATGATCACTGGACATTTGGTCAGTGACAGATGATCAATGGACATTTGGTGAGTGACAGTTGATCACTGGACATTTGGTCAGTGACAGTTGTTCACTGGACATTTGGTCAGTGACAGTTGGTCGGTGGCATTTTGTCGGGGGGGGGGGGGGGGGGGTTCAGGAAGAAGGTGGTCTAAGTCTAATCAAAGGTCTAAGTGCCCTACTGTCTGTACCTATGGAAGACCATCCCGTACCTTGGTATATGTAACCGGGAGGTATGAAAGCCCGATCCTATTGAAATATTATTTTGAAAAAAGGGGGTTGTCAGTTCAGTGCGGAATTTTCAGTGCGGGCCATTATGGTCATGGACAATTGATCACTGGACATTTGGGTAATGTACAATTGATCACTGGACATTTGGTCAGTGACAATTGATCACTGGACATTTGGGTAATGTACAATTGATCAATTTGGTCAGTGACAATTGATCACTGGACATTTGGGTAATGTACAATGATCACTGGACATTTGGTCAGTGACAATTGATCACTGGACATTTGGGTAATGTACAATTGATCACTAACATTTGGTCAGTGACAGATGATCACTGGACATTTGGTCAGTGACAGATGATCACTGGACATTTGGTCAGTGACAGATGATCACTGGACATTTGGTCAGTGACAGATGATCACTGGACATTTGGTCAGTGACAGATGATCAATGGACATTTGGTGAGTGACAGTTGATCACTGGACATTTGGTCAGTGACAGTTGTTCACTGGACATTTGGTCAGTGACAGTTGGTCGGTGGCATTTTGTCGGGGGGGGGGGGGGGGGGTTCAGGAAGAAGGTGGTCTAAGTCTAATCAAAGGTCTAAGTGCCCTACTGTCTGTACCTATGGAAGACCATCCCGTACCTTGGTATATGTAACCGGGAGGTATGAAAGCCCGATCCTATTGAAATATTATTTTGAAAAAAGGGGGTTGTCAGTTCAGTGCGGAATTTTCAGTGCGGGCCATTATGGTCATGGACAATTGATCACTGGACATTTGGGTAATGTACAATTGATCACTGGACATTTGGTCAGTGACAATTGATCACTGGACATTTGGGTAATGTACAATTGATCAATTTGGTCAGTGACAATTGATCACTGGACATTTGGGTAATGTACAATTGATCACTGGACATTTGGTCAGTGACAATTGATCACTGGACATTTGGGTAATGTACAATTGATCACTAACATTTGGTCAGTGACAGATGATCACTGGACATTTGGTCAGTGACAGATGATCACTGGACATTTGGTCAGTGACAGATGATCACTGGACATTTGGTCAGTGACAGATGATCACTGGACATTTGGTCAGTGACAGATGATCAATGGACATTTGGTGAGTGACAGTTGATCACTGGACATTTGGTCAGTGACAGTTGTTCACTGGACATTTGGTCAGTGACAGTTGGTCGGTGGCATTTTGTCGGGGGGGGGGGGGGGGGGGTTCAGGAAGAAGGTGGTCTAAGTCTAATCAAAGGTCTAAGTGCCCTACTGTCTGTACCTATGGAAGACCATCCCGTACCTTGGTATATGTAACCGGGAGGTATGAAAGCCCGATCCTATTGAAATATTATTTTGAAAAAAGGGGGTTGTCAGTTCAGTGCGAAAGCCCGATCCTATTGAAATATTATTTTGAAAAAAGGGTAAATTATCTTTGAAAATATTGCGGATTGCGAGAGACTTTTTTTTTCTTTTAACTCCCTAATTTTTCAATATCTATCTAAATCACTAAAATCCCTTGAAATCATCCTTAATCGTCCAAATCAGGGCTGCACGCAATTGCGGATTGCGAGAGACTAAAGAACTTCTAAAAACGTAGCCTAGCCGTATTTGACTTTAGACTTTTCTAGAGATTTTCGATCTTATTGTAAAGTCTACTTTTATAATTGACAACATATGAATTAAATTCTAATTTTTTTTCATTTAACTGTAAGTTTTTTAAAATTTATTATGATACTTTAACAAGCATTTTCTCAATTTCGTTACTCTTTCCTTTTTATATGCATAGTTACTTAACATTTTTTGCGTAATACTACATGCTTGAATGCATCATTTTATATCCTGAATTTTCACTTTATGAATGCGCCATTTAGCCAAGGAAGTACTTTCATTTACATAAAAAGTCAATATGTTATGTTAAAATAGAAGTAACCGCTTTCAGGCATATTTTAAATTGATTTATCATTCAATTTTTTCCAAATAAGCAATCTTTATATCTTTTACATCAAATCATATAGCTTTCTTACTTATTGTTAGAATGGATAATGATTTAATTGCTATACTAATATTTATTTAAACCTCTTTTTAGTTATCAACCGTTATTTTTAGCATTTAGCAAGTCTTTCCAAAATTTTCATGTTTTAAAATTTTCTGCTTTGAATTCTATGTGGATATCCTGCGTTTTTGTTTCCTTTTTTACACATTATCCCAAAGAGAATCCTTTTAAAACAATTCATGTACCATATTTAGCCGCTTGCTTTTTTGTTAGAAACAAGAGGTTGTTGCTATGAAATGAATTATCTCCTCGGCAATGACCTTCTTTCCTTTAGCATTTTATGTACGTTAATATTAACTTGTGTTTTTTGAGCCATTATTTTGTTTCATTTAATAACTAAAATATTGAAAATTATTTCTAACCTTAAAAGTTTTCTCTTTAGTTTTAAGTGGATCTTTTGATGTGGAATATGAGATGACACCGATCATAGTTATTGCAGATATATTTATACAACTGTTGTGGTTGAAAGCTTTATTTACTTACTCTTAACCTTATTCTTATAAATTATCTTTGAAAATATTATAGTTAATTTGCTGAATTAACCGCATACATTTTAATTATTTTAGCTGAATTATTTAATTTTCTACATCATTATTTTAAAATCCACTTCATCTTGCTTTTAAATCTCTTATTCTATTTTAGTTTTTATATACTTATAGCTTATTTATATACTTTTCATAAATAATAAAATTTTCACAAGACATTGCCTTATGCACCTGCATGCTAAATATTAATTTCAAATTACTGCCAATACAAGAAAAATGTTTTGCTTTCTTATTTATTATTTATTAGTAATCTGTTATTTTAAATTAACAACGGCATCGTAATCACATTTTTTCCTAAAGAATATTCTGCTATACAAAATTTTATTGCTACTAATAAATGCATGGATTCAGACAACTTAGGCTTGGCGCTTCCAGATTTAAGGTTGGTCAAAAGTATTTTGTTATATGCTTCGACTTTTTTATATAAATATTTTGTTCTGATTTTTTGAATATTTTATTTTTATCCCTCAATTATTAGATTTCACTACATTCATTCCAACTTTAGTTCATTTGTTACTAATGTTTTGAAAAATCTAGCTATAATAAAATTTTAATTATTTTAAAATATTTTTTTTATTTTACAAAACCTCATAATATTTTTATTTTTATTCGCCCTTTCTTTCCTAGAAACAAATTCTACCTCATTGAGTTCCCTCTCTTTTAACACCGAATATGTACAATTTCCACTTCCCACGACCTTCCCATCCTTATCCACTACCATAATAAGTATGTAGCACAACCGGAATGCCACTTTGTAAACCAATTTTGTGCAGCTTTTAAAACGCCTGTGGTGTCGATGGGGCGGAAGCGTGCGAAATTCCGTTGCCAAAAAAGGCCAAGAAAGGTGGTTTACGGCTACTTTAAAGTGCTCAATATATTGTATTTACAGCTTTTTATCAAATAGCTCCTCTGTTAACTAGTATTTTAAAATAATTTCCCATATTTATCTTAATAATTCTGTATAATCGAGCATATAATTAGGAAGAAATTTTATTATTTAAATTATAAATGATCTTCAATTTTACTTTTCTATTTATTCCATTAATATATAGTTAATATTCTAGTTTCTACTTTTTATTTTATTTACCTTCGTCACTCTATAATAAAAACCCTCTCGGGATTATCTTTTTAAAATTTCATATAAAATTGGAGAAATTTCCTTTAAATTTCAGTTTACTTTATACATATACTAATACATTTTTGGCCTTAAGCTACAATTCATTTCTTGTTCTACTTGTTTTTAAAGTGAAGATTCTCTGTCTATTTTTGTTCATCCAATTTGCTGCAGTCTCCCAATTTTCTCATTTAGCCTTTCACATATAACTAATTTATTGTCCTCTTTCTTATTATTTTTATGTAACAAATTTGATTAAATGGACTAGCCTAAGAATTTAGATTGGTTTAAAAGGAATTACCTAAAATTTAGGAGGCATGCATGCCTATTTATCTAAAAATATTTGACAATTTTTTAAATGTTTCTAGACTTGTAATTTTCAATTCAAAAATTTTACTTTGCATTCCTTCTTTAATGGTTACAGGCTTTTTAAAATACATATATGCTCAATTATTCTAAAAAATGAAAAGCATCCAGCTGCTAAAATGATGAAGCATGTTTTCCATTTATGTGAAAATGGATTTCGATTTTCTAATTACTACTTTTCCTAAATTCATGACTTGAAATTGTAACATATTTCAAGCTTCTTAATAATTTCTAAGTCTGTAATTTTATTTTGGACTTTGATTAATTGTATTGGTATTAATCGGATATAACTACAAAGTCATAAACTTCTTTAATTTGATTAATAATAGCTAAGTAACCACCTTAAGCATCAGCTGTGGAGCAACAAGCACCAGATAGAAATCAACAAACTCAGGTTCAAAGAGATAGATTATCTTCAATTCAACAACGACTTGCAGAATGGTTTTGTGAACATTTTTATCATCGTAAAATTATTGCATCAAAGATTTCCCAGAGTATGTGGATATTAATTAAAATTCTTTCAATTTGATAATATTTTGATCTGTTTGAAATTCATTGCCCTCCACAAAGCTTTGTATTTGTCTTTTTGTAGATCATAAAAATTACAATCCGGTCAAAGTTTACAACAGCACAATACAGGACGAAAGTGTATTCACAGCTCATCAGGTATAATAACATTAGTTATCAGAAATAATAACATTAGTTATCAGTCATGTATAATAACATTAATTATCAGTTAACAATGTGTTGACTATTTACTAGACTACTATCTTCATTTATTTAAAAGGTTTATTATGAAAGCTGCCCCGACGCTCATTAATGAGTGTGACTCGTTTATAATGAGAGAAAAAGTCCTATAATAATCCTGTCCTACTTAATTATTTTGGCAATGCTTAAAACCGCTTCTTAGTCTTTTCTCTTATTTTTATATCCTTATTTAATTTTCGATTTTTCATTATCTTTAAGTTAAAACTTCTCTTAGCACTGAATTAAGAAAATTATTAATTTTCTAATATTTCTTTTTTTGATTTCATAAATGATTTAATTAAATATGCCATGTTATTATAAAAAACAAACTGTCATATTATCATAGATGCTTACATAATCGTAATTATCATTTTGTTAATACGTTTTATTTCAGAGGGTTCACTTAGATAGGAGTAGACACGTTGATCAGATACCTAATTATCAGGTATATCGATTCTTCGTTATTTTATACTGTATACTACATAATTTAATCAGACACACAAGCTTTTGGACGGGTCAAATATTGGTTCACACCATTACGGAGCCCACGGCGGTAATTAAAGTTTATTTAATATTTATTTATGTCTTCAGGGCACGGTGCTCACGGCCACCAAGGCACTTCGCCTGGTAAAGTCTCTAATATAAACTATAAGATTTTCTGACTTTTTAGCTATGATTCTCTATTATTTGGCTTCCGCATTTCGAGTTTCATCGAGGATTGGTTATTTTATATCTGCTATTTTGGGTATCTTTATCTTTTAGATGATGATTTTATTGACAAAATCAACTACTTCTACACGACAACAATACGTAAATTTTTTCATTTCTGATCCTTATACTTGTTGTACTTATTAAAGTTGCATCATTTGCACTACTTGTCACTGCTAAGCAATATGTGCATAACTTTGTAGTTTATGTATCTAATTATTTTTATCAATAGGTTGGCTATCCCATCCAATGCTGGGTTCCTGCTACATTTACAGGCTTGTTTCTCCTTATAAGACGGATATAGAAAATATTTTCTTATATATTTTAGATGCCATGGAACAATATACTGAGAATTATTGGTAATTTTGTCATATGTACTTATTCGTTTTTCAATTTTTCATTAAGTTATGTGCAAAATACCTATTGGATTCCCATGGAAGAAGTTATTTTTAACTTTCATCAGAGTATTTTTAATATTTAGGATATCCCTCGTGAAGTCTATTCGAGGAGAAATCGTCAGATTGGTTATTACCAATGGGTAATATTCGTTATTTATCCGATTGAAAATTACTTCATATTAAATACGAAGGTGCCTTTCATTTTGGCACTTCAAGCGCTTTTCTTCTATATTCCATGCATTATTTGGCGTGGCCTTCTTTATTGGCATTCAGGCATTTTTTATTATTAATTTGAAAAAAATATTTTTAGGTTCTGTAGAAATAAGATTTTATTTTAAGGGATAAACCTACAAGGACTTGTGCAGATGGCATGTGATGCGCGATTAATGGATCCAGAGATTAAAGTAAATCTATAATTGGCTATGTAGTATAATTTTATTACTTTCGTTTTTAATTTAAGTCGAGAACTGTTTTCACTATGGCCAGACATATGCAGGATGAAGTACATGTAAGATTAAGCTTTTAATTGAGATAAAAGTAATTTATTAATATGGCCAGACATTTCTAGCCGTTAAATGAATTCGGAAATTTTGCGAATTTCGAAAGGAGGTTTCTAGTTGGCATGTTTTGCCATTCTATATTTATTATATAATCATGTGCTTGATAGGATTTACATTCTATTAATAACACAATATCAGGTTGGAGCACAAGTTCAGCGACAAAGCCCAAATCGTTTAGCAATTTTACGAATTGGCAGACATTGCGGATGTTATATTACTCTTCTTTCAATTGCAATAAAAGTATTTTTCAAAAATTTGTACACACTTTTGAGTTATTACCGACATTTTCTTGAAATTTAACGACATTTAGTATCAAAGTTTAAGACGATATGCATGTCATCTGTCTATAGGTATTTTATAATTGTACGTTTTCAGATGTTATATTCCACCAATGTCATTGCCCAATTCTGCCTGCTCAACCAAATCCTTGGTTCTAGAGATTTTACTTATGGTTTCACTCTTCTTAGAGATATTGTTAATGAAATAGAGTGGGAAAAGACAGGTAATCATTGTTTGATTAGCATTATAAAATCTATGTTTGATACATTTCAGGCATGTTTCCTCGTGTTACACTTTGCGACTTTGAGGTTCTGCTCATATCTTTTTTTATTTTTTGAAATCCTAATTTTTAAGGTTCGAGTGCTTGGCAACATTCACAGGTTTAACTTTAATGGCAATAAAAAAAGTCTGGATAATATTTATATGGATTTAGTTTAAAATAAGAATTTTATTAAAATATTATTTTTAGACATACCGTCCAATGCGTGTTGATGATAAAGTATAAAAATATTGCTTTTATGACTTAACTTATTTTTATAAGTTTCCCAGTATGTTCAACGAGAAGATTTTCCTCTTTCTGTGGTTTTGGTTCTTAACTGTCGGTTCGATTACCGTGAGTTTTAATTCTTAACGCAAAGTATTTTGAATTAAAAATTCTTAAATATACATAAGATAATTTTACTAAAAATTTCATCCATAAAAAGGTTGCCAACACATTCTATTGGATCTATACAATGCTTTATCCTAAAAAGGTCTAAATTCGTTTAAATTTTAAGCCAAATTGTTACAGAGCATCTCGTTCATTCGAAAATATCTTCGCGTCCTTAGCGAGCATCCATTAAAACCTATGGCTGACGATGTTTCATTACGTAAATTCGCCAATAATTTTCTACGTAAAGACGGAGTTTTCATGGTATGTATTTATTAAATCAGAATTTCTAATCGGTTTTTGTGTTTAGTTACGAATAATTTCAACGCATGCTGGTGAGCTTATGACATCTGAACTGATACTTGCGCTTTGGAACGACTTCAACAACATCGGCGAGTGGATGGAACATTGAGAATGGCAATTGATATATTATATTATCAATTTAAGATGCCAAAAAATCGTAGATAATTTTGACTAAAAGCTATATTTAGATCGTTGCGCATGGGGACATGAACAGCTTGACGATGATGACAATTCTTAAAGTTCAATGTTGATCTACTTGTTTCACAGCCAATCACACAAATGTAGAATAATACTGCCTAAACATTCTATGTATGTACTTGTTTAGATTTTCATGATTCGTAAAATTATGAATAAAATGTTAATATTTTATTGCACTATTTAATACTATAATTTGGCAACGTGATTTTCTGATCTTCAGTATTGTTTTCTTGTTTCGACAATTTAATAATTGATGCTTCGAAAGTAATCAGCCAATGCGCCAGTTGTTTTACTGCACATTTCTGGTTGTACTCCACTCTCATAAACGCCAATTATAAATGCTAGAATTAAGTAAAATTGGACATTTGTCCGTAATTATGTGAACCTTTGTCCGTTTTATAAATGAAGAAACCATTGGCAGTTTTTTTGCCTGCATTTAAATAATGTTGAAATTTATTTTCCTATTTACCTATTATCCGCTCAGAGTCAGCTTGTAGCACGAAATATCTGTATTAAAATTATATAAAGATAATTTTTCGTAATAATTGTTCTCTTAAGAGAGCGCATCAAATCTATTTAAAACATACTTTTCGCCTTCAAACCGCAATCCGGAAGCTAGGACACCTTCTGAATCTAAAAGTACAAATTATTTTTGGTGAATAAATAAAATCTAGATATAATTTGTAAGTATTCCCAATATAATACATGTATCATGAAATTATGTAGATTACTTTTAAGTCCATTCGCTGCAGCATTTGCTTCCGATTGATCTATCTTTATTATAAGGAATATATTTCATATAATTAAATTTTAATAACTTTAAAATTGTCTGATTTCCCCCAAATAGAACCATCGAGCCCACAAATTGCTGCCTTTGAAACATGGCCAGTTCCTATATTAAAACCAACTTAATATTTCTAGAAGACATAATTAAGTTATGTCAAGACTTTAATTTTGCATCATCCATTACCTACCGATTAGGTTGTTGTTAACTAGATCTTGCCAAGACATTTCTCTTTTGTCCAGAAATAAATTTTTATATCCCTAAAGTAAATTTTTTGGTAAAAAGGGGGAATCTAAAGGTATAGCAAAAAAATGACGTAATTATTTAGGCGGCGAAAATTTTCTTAAATTTATGAACATTATCAAGAAAACATTTTAAGATGATATAAGTAGGTCATTTAAAGCATTTGTCAATTTCCTGCCTAGAGTAAGCAATTGATTTGAGCCGTCAATTCGATATTTTCTGCTTTACCCGTTCTTGAGTAGAGGAATGGACAAATCTCTGACTGATCCGTTTGTATTCGATTTTACTGGCGACTGCTGTTATGCGTCTCTGTTTAAAGCACTGATCAAAATAAGAGTTTTGAGCATATTATACATATTTCTCTCTCCTGGTTTTTTCTTCTTTGTGCAAACTATAAAGCACCAAGGCCCATTACTTAATGTTGGATAGAGGATATCTCAGCTCATAAAATAAAGAAGAAAAGCATGTGTTGTGAACATTGAACAACGATAGGTCAGAATAACCTATTCTCAATCTAAAAACTTAAGACCAAAGTGAACCAAATCAAAAATATTCAAATATTTAAACAATAAGTCTTAACTACAAACACAGATAAATTTAGAGAGATAAGTATGTGTTTTTGCGTTTGAATAATTTATTATCTCTTGTACATCAACTTGGATTTTGTTTTGTCTTTTGTCCTGATTGTCCTTGTTGACATTTATCCTGTGTGTCCTGCTTCTTCTGTCCTGTAAAATTGTGCAAATTTTAGAACATAATTACAAGGAGTATATGATCTATGTAGTGGGCAATGTCACAGAAAGTTCATCAATATACCTATGTACACTACTGACATTACATTATAACTCATTACATTATAATGATCATTATAGGTAAAGAAAATAATCCAAAATTTTGAATTTACCACTTTTAGGAGCTGAGCTAGTACTACCAGACATCGAAGCTATTGCTGCAGCTAAATAAGAATATGCGGCATTATTTAGATCAGTAGTGCCATTAAGCGAGCTCAGCGCAAGCAGGGTTTGAAGTTGTTGATTTTGGAGCGATGTGTCATATGTCGATGAAGTTGAAGCTGGAGAAGCAATGAGCGAATTCATCAAGGAGTTCACTCCTAAGCTTGAACTGCTATCAGTACTGTAACCCATCATTGATAATAATTGAAGTAGATATTGAGGATTGCTCATCTGTACGGAATTAGAAAATATAGATATGTAATACTAAAATAGACAGTATTAATTAGAAACCAGTTTGGTATATTCGCTCTGACCAATCAGTGATTTATTAATGACCGATGTAGATTTTACAGATGATGATTGCGTAGTTGATGTGTTTGAATTATTTTGTTTAGCTATATTCTGTTGTCTTGTTGGTAAAGGTTCTTTCGTTCGAGCGACTAGGTCACGGTTCTCCAGTTTCTAAAAGTGAAATATGCATAAAGAAGTTCATTGACTCAAAGAATATGAAACAGATTGAAATACCTTAAAAGAGTCAGATTTCCCCCAAATTGTGCTATCAAGACTACCAATTTCCGTCTTATTGTTAGAGGCGTGACCACTTCCTGAAAAATAATTAATCTGGAATTTTAGAATGAAATTAGTAAGTTCACTAATACTGATTCTTCATTCTAAATCATGTTTAAAAAATTTATAGAAAACAAAGAGTTTACCGCTTTTAAAAGCTGAGCTTGTACTGCCAGACAAAGAGGCTAAAGCTGCAGTTAAATAAGAATTCGCAGGATTGTTTGTATCAGTTGTACCAAATGAATTAAGTGCAAGTAGTGTTTGCAGTTGTTGATTCTGAAGCGTCGTGTTATACGCAGATGTTGAAGGGGAAGGAGAAGCAATAAGTGGATTTATTAGAGAGTTCATTCCCAAGCTTGAACTGCTATCAGTACCATACCCCATTAATGATAACAATTGAAGAAAGTATTGAGGATTGCTCATCTGTAAAGAATAAAATAATAATTTTTGGTTTTTCCTTGGGGAATTTGCATCTATATTCTGTCAGGCTCTAGCGATAATAAAACATAAATTCAAAAACCATTTTTAAATAATCGTTCTGGCCAGCTAATGACGGTTTATTATTCACAGATGTAGATCTCTCTGACTGCGTATTTAATAATGTGGTAGTGGTGTTTTGCTTTTCAACATTGCCTAAGTTCAGTTGTTTTGATGGTAAGGATTGTTTAGATCGAGTGCTTAAGTCAGCAATTTCCAATTTCTAAATTAAATGAAATTAAGTACAATTAATAAAATTAGAAACCTTTAAATCATCAGATTTTGGCAAAACAGAACCAACTGATCCAAAATTTGAGGCTTTAGAAACATTGCCTATAAATAAAGACGGTAGATTTTTTGCAATTATAAACTTTTAATAATTTTATAAGGTTAGTTTTCATTAAAAATTAATGAGGCTTTAAGTTAACCAATATTAGCTGACGAGACAGTATTGCCAAACAACGATGCCAACGTTGAAGTTAACGAAGAATTTGCGCTAGTGCTTGAATCGGTTGACCCGGTGAGAGTGGTGAGCGCAAGAAGTGTTTGTAACTGTTGATTTAATGTTGAGCTATATGAAGATGAAGTTGAAGGGGATGGGGAAGTAATAAGTGAGTTCAAAAGTGAATTCATTCCTAAACTTGAACTGCTTTCTGTGCTGCTGCAACCCATCATTGCCAATAATTGTAACATATACTCAGGATTATTCATCTGTTTTTAATTTTTAAATTATCATTTATTAATTTTCGTTTATAACGAAATCAATTTTTATGTCGAAAACAAAAAGTGCTGCGAAATTGCCGCACCTTTTAAAATTAGTAATAAAATTAGAAACCAATTTAGTAAGTTCGCTCAGTGATGATTTATTATAAACAGATGTGGATTTTTCGGATGAATTTATATTTGAAGAAGATGTAGTTAAAACGCTTTGTTTTCCAGTATTTACTTTAGTAATTGAAGGTAATTTTGCTTTGGTGACAATGTCAGAGCTTTCCTTCTATAAAAGATTGGCTTATTAATTAGGTAGAATAATTAGAAACCATTTTAATCGAAGCTTGTTGCTTGTTCTGGCAAAGTGTTTGCATTGTACTGGTACCAGATTCAGAAGCTTCAGAATGCTGTATTGCTGAAGTGCCCTGTTTTCCTTTATCTAGTTCTTTTGTTTGAGTAACTACATCACCAAGTTCGAGTGTCTAAAAAGAGTGAATTTAAGTTAAACATAAAAAAACAAGCCTGGATCCTATGGAGTAATTTGCTTGCATTTCTAAAAAATCATAATCTAAATTTTAAAAATTGCTCTGACTCATTACCTATGCAAATGTCTTTGGAATATCATGTCCACGCAAATAAACGGTGGCTAAAATTAACATATTTTTAGTTAAAATTTTGCATATAAGTTCATACGTTGTATTCTGGTTTTTGCGCCCATCCTTGATAGAATTTAGATTTAGAATCACTGGCGGTTTGGTCCGATGGCGGTTTGGTATCATTCTCAGGCGCTTCAGATTTCTCAGAAATTTTGTTCTTAGACTCAGGTGGAGTGATTAAATTCCAAACGAATTCTTGAGTTTTTTCGTCACCTCGAAATTCTCGAATACAATGCAGCAATAAAGTCCTAAAGTCATTAGAAATTATAGAAAATTCAACAGACGCATCAGCATCGAAATGCGTTAATAATCGGAATACTACCTTGAGATATGCTCTAGTTCTTGTTCGCTTAGTTCAGAAAACTGTTTTAGAGTAGACCATCGACCCCACCCCCACTGCATGAGAAGTTTTTCCACCTAAATTTCAACAAAATCAAAACTAAAAAAGGAATCTCCGTATATTTAGTTAAAATTGTTAGTTAAAGAAACCTTTTTGAGTTGAACAATTGTACAAGCGAGCTCAGGGTGCCGATTACTTGAAGAAGCTTTGTGTCGTTGGCGCACTTCATCTCCTTGAATATGCGTGTCATCCTCATTGAATGGATATTTATAGTCATCCTCTGCACCAGCTAATGCCATTCCTGTAGCACGTCTCTTCTTTCGAACGCTGCGACTTTTGACATTTTCTGCTATTCTAGAAGAACCTTTTACATGGAGATCATCTAAGATAAATAAAACAAAATTTAGTAGATTTCCATTTCTAAGGAAATGAAGAAAATTAGCAAAATAATACCATCATCGGAAATTGTATCGTCTGCACTCTCAGAATTTCCTTTAAAGTTCTCATCCTCGAATCGCTTCTTACGTGCTCGTGGCTCATGCACAATCAAATGTTTTGATGAAAAATCACCATGCAGAGCACCTACATCTATATTGGCCTTTTTAGCCCATTTAGACCAAAAGTCAGGATCACTATGATAATTAAATAATTATTTACAAAATTAGTTTTTCCCCTGTATATGTATTCAAGTAAACCTGATATCAATATCATCACGGTTATGTGACAATGTAAACGATGCTTTCGCAAAGGTAGAGCCTTTTACTCCAGGCTGTCAAATAGTATTTTCGTTTTAGAAATGTTTAATAAGGCATACTTCTAGTTTAATCGTTTGAGCACGCCGCTCCAGAATGGTATCTATATCCTCCTCGCCAAATTTTGCATCTTCATTATCTTCGTCCATAATTGCACCTAGAAGATGCTTATATAGGTAATTTAAATAAAAATTCAATACCATATGCTCCTTTTCGTAACAAGTCCTCTACTTCCTGACGGCTCAATTGATGACTGCTTTGTAAATTGCATTCAGTCCTCCTGTATATAGAAAATACTTTTATTAATCAAATTCTTTAAAAAATACATTGACTGGAGCACGGCTTTATCCAGACCTGTAAACAAATAGTATGAATTTGGTAGTCTAAAAAGCAAACATACCCAACTTCAGACTAGCTTTATCAAACATCTCACGTTCGTAAGTATTAGCAGTTATCAGCCTAAAAATAAAAGAAAATAAAATGAAAAATATATAGAAAATATACCTATAGATCTTAACTTGTTTAGTTTGACCAATACGATGACAACGAGCTTGAGCTTGCAGATCATTCTGGGGGTTCTATTTTTAAATAAATTATATTTTTATTGTAAATATATGTACCCAATCGCTATCAAAAATAATGACTGTATCAGCTGCTGTCTAAAGAAAATAGTAAAGTTCTGATAAATATACATATTTTCAATAAACTACCAGATTAATGCCCAAACCACCAGCACGTGTACAAAGTAGAAAAACAAAGCAATCTTTATTTTCCGGTTTAGAGAATCTGTCGATGGCAGCTTGACGTTCACTCCCACTAAAGATTAAAGAATTTATTGTAATAAATAGATTTTTAACCGTATGTTTCCATCAATTCTCTCAAATGGATAACCTTTGATATTGAAATACTCCTCGAGCAAGTCCAAAACTCTAACCTTTTAAGATAAAAAAGAATTAAATACATCCAATAAAATTCAAACCATTTGCGAGAAAAGCAGCACCCTATGTCCATCGGCGCGTAATTTAGGAAGCAATTTATCAATAAGGACAACTTTGCCTGAACTGGAAATAAGACCAATAACATGTCGCTCTTCTTCAGATTTCTCCGGATAAATATGCTTAAGCTCATTAAGAATCTGCTCTTCAGCACCATTAATTAAATAGGGATGGCTATAAAATAAGGAAAATTTAAAAGACATTTTTAAAATAAGCAAAACGATTAAAAACCGACCAACAACATTTACGCAATTGCATCATTGTGTTAATTAAAGAAGGTGTCGTTCCTTTCATCAAATGCGTAAAATTGCGCTCGAGAACTGCTCGATAATATTTCTTTTGAATGTTTGATAATTGGACCTAGGAATTAAGTATAATTTTAATTATTAAAAATTTTTTGATTAACAAAAAATAATTAACCTCAATAATAGTTTCTTCTTTTGGTTGAAGTTCTTTTTCAACATCTTCCTTCAAACGGCGCAACATCATAGGTTTTAGAATCTCTTGTAGCTTCTGAACCTGTTCTTCAGTCTGACATTGGCCAAATTGTTGAAGAAACGCCTCAGAATTAGCTAAATATTTACTAGATTAAATTTTGAGATAAGTTTATCCATCTTGACAATAATGTTACAAAAACTGACCAAATTGTTCCGGCTCGAGAAAGTTAAGAAGAGAGAAGAGCTCTTGGATATTATTTTGTAAAGGAGTACCCGTCAAAAGAACACGATGGTTCATACGAAGAGAAAGTAATCCTGATTGAAGAAGTTTACAATTTCTATTTTTAATTCTATGGGCTTCATCTAGAAAACGTAATTACATACACAAGTTTATTCGATGACAACAAACCTATTATACAAACACAGAAATTGATTCGTCGGAGTACTTCAACTTCTTGTACAACAACTTAAAAGTAAAAAGAAATAAGAAAGTTATTACAAGTAATATTGAAAGTAATACATATACCTTCATATGTAGTAATTAATGCATCAAATTTTGGCACATTCCGTCTCCTGCCATCAACTTTTTTGTAGAAAAATTCATAATCTCTTATTATTTTGCGGCTAAGGGCACCTCCGTGGTAAACAATTGCATTAATTTCTAGAAAACAATACTAGTAAAATACATAATAATTCAAACCTGGAGCCCATTCGTTAAATTCACGCTCCCAATTTCCAAGAGTTGAAAGAGGAACCTGAAGAGATATAAACAGTTTTAATAAAGAATTCACAAAGTATTACCACAATGAGAAATGGTCCATGAACGCCGATGTCTAAACAATGAAAATATATGTATATTGTGAAGGCTCAGTAATTTTTTAAATATTTACCATAAAGAGAAAGAAGAAATACAATCTAAAATATTTTAATTAAAATAATAAAACTCGATCATGCTTACGCTTTGAACTGTTTTTCCTAAACCCATCTCGTCTGCTAAAATACAATTTCGACCATTTATCCATGTCCATAGCAACCAATTTACACCCTCGTGCTGGTATTCACGCAGAATATTGTCATTATTGTAAATTTTATCTTTTGGAATGGCCAAACGTGAGGAAAATTCCTAAAAAATATTTTTTTGAAATTTATGAATACGAAATCTAATCATATTTTTAAGGTATTATTAAAATGATAACAAACCTTAGGAGAAATTTTAGGATGTTCTTTCAATTTAAAGAGATCAAACTCCGACCGGCGACGGAAATCCAACAATTTCTGACTTGGTACATCTTCCTCCAATTCCCAAGTACTGAAAGAAATAACTTTTAAAAAATATGCAAAATAACAAATACCTCTCTTCATAAGGCAACGACTTCCATTTAACGAAAACCTAATAAAATAAAATGTGTTAGGGTACATTATTTTTTGAAATACATATTGTTGATGCTCCTTTTTGTCGTAGGTTTCATCAAGGACACGGGAAACAACAGTGTAATCCTCATTGAAAAAATCACGTTGATCCTCATCATCCTCCTGAACATCCACAGCAGTAGTGGGATCATTTCCAAATTTTAATTTCCATCGATTCAATTTGGAAGCCACGCGTTTGTCTCCCAAAGCTTCGAGCTCTTGAATCTTAATGAAAAGAAATTAATAAGAAAGGTTGAATTTCCTATCTCAAATCTCAAACAACGCAATAAAGCAACAGAAAGGTTAGCAGAATTACCGTTTTCCATTCACAATGCAAATAAGATAAGCCTTTGAATTTTACATAAACTTCTTCAACATTCTCAGAATCTATAATTTTTTCAGAATCAATAATCTGCAAATCTTCTTTATTTGGAATTGTTTCGCCATCATGAATAGATAATTTTGGTTCACTATCATCCTTTTCGTTAAAATTTTCAGTTTTTGTTGGTTCATCTGCGATTTCTTTATTTGATTCTTCAGAAACAGCGCATACTGCATCATTACATTTTAAAGGAATTTCAGTATCAACTACTTTTTCATTATTATCTAACTTTGGCTCATCTTTTTTATCCGTAAGATCGTTATTCAGAACCGTCCTTTTTGCAAATCGAACACCCAAAATCCTCTCAACAATTCGGCTTTCTTTGGTTTCCTGAGTATTTGTTATAGATTTAAAATGGAAAAAATTACAAATTATTTGAAATCCTATCCTTGAATGCTAATTTCTAAAAATAACCTTTTGTTCAGGCAAAGGATTTCGAACTTCATATTCATTGTCACTTTCTTCTCCATAATTTGTTTTTTTATCAATTTCCTTTTTACGTGATGACCTTTTTTCAACAAAGAATTCGCTGTCCAACTTCAAATCATCCAAGCATGCTTCATCTGCCGTAAAAGAAGATCCAGACTTTCTTTTAACATTTGCCCTCTTGTTAATTCTAGGTCTTTTTTCACTTCTACCAGTGACATAATCCTCATCATCAGGTTTGTTCCAATCCAAAATTAAACGCTTCTTTCGCCTTGGTTTTGTTGTATTTTTCCCGCTTTGGCGAATCGCAGCAAACGAATTATAAGAATCATTACTTTTGGTTTGAAACGAAAATGCAAAATCATCAACTGGAGTAGTTTCATTTGTTGAAGAGTCGCCTTGTTGAAATTCCTCAACTGTAGATTCTTCGAGCTAAAAAGGAAAATTAAATGTATAATTTTTAAGATGTAAGTAGATTGAAATAACATGGTAAATACCTTTTCAGTTCCTTCTTCCAATTTAGTCTCAGACGTAGATTGAATTAAATGTTCACTTTTTATTTCAATAGTTGTTTCCACCACTGGTTTATGTATGTCCAAAACCTTAGCTTCTAAACAATCACTGTCATCTGTTAATCGCCGTTTTACTCCCCTTTTTGGTTCTTTTTTGTTAATAATAACATCAAAACTCCCAGTTTCGTCATTAATATCTTCATCAACAAGTGATTTATCACTTGCAAGTTCAGATTCTTTCAAAGAACTTTGTAGCTGTAAATGTCTTTCTTGAATTTGTTCAACAATATCAGTTCGATTATTATTACAAGTGACTTCCGTTTCTGAAATTAAAACTTTTTTAAAATTATCTTGATACAATAAATGAGAAGGAATACCGAAAAGAATTTAAAAAAAAGTTTTTTCTTACAAGGAGCATAAATTAAATACAAACCTTCTGGAACAATATCACGTTGTTCTGATGATGTAGCTTCATTGTCATTAAACTCAACAGTTGTTTCCACTTCTAATTCCTGCATGTTCTGTTCCGCAATTTGCGCGAGAGGCTTTGACGCTTCATATGTAGCCTCAACTACTTCAAGCAAATAAATGGGAAACGTTTTGGAAAAATTTGCTGTTGTTTCGCAAGAAAGAAAGCTCAGACTAACGCTCGTCAGAGACATAGGGGGTGAAGGAGGTGACGGTAGTCTATTCTCCGATTCTAAATAGGTAAGTTCAATGCAGTAATGTAAAAATTTTTAAACCTGGTAAAATATTCTGCCGAATAGTATCAGGTGATTGGAAACATGGTTGATCGAGACACTTTACTTGTTCTTCTTGTAATTTTTGTTGTTGCTGACGGCGCTTATGCTCACGTGACAAATTCGGTGGCAAGGGTTCAGGAGGAATAGAATCCTTGGCAGACGGATCCTGTTGTTGATCACCATGATTTGGAAATTGATACTGTCTTTGTGATTCATAATTCATCGATTGCTGCATATCTGCTGCTACAGTCGATATAGCAGGTTGTGCTATGTTTGGTTGTAAATCTTGACCGTGGTAGACACTAATCAGAGTGCGACCAGGGACTTCAGGGCGAATGTTAACCTTAAAATAGAAACTAATTATATAGACTTAAGACTTGATTCCGTTATATTAGGTACAAAAACTGACTTGAACTTGGTTAGATGCAGACATAACCGCAACTGATGGCGAGGACATACTTGGAAGAGGTGGAATGAATTGCTGCAGCGATGCAATCGGTTGTTGATGTTGGTGCTGACGTGGTGACAACGGCTGAACCGCACCAACAGTGTTGGAGTGATAAGGAGCCGGAGGTATTGGAGGCGCTGGATGATATGGTTGCGAAGAAAAGTGGGGCTGGATGCAATTTTGCTGCTGCGAGTATGGATTTAAATTAGGATTTATTAGCTTCTGTTGATGACCAGCTGAAAAATGATGCTGGGATGATTGCCCACCGTAATGTGGTGATCCAGTTAACTGTGGTGGTATGACAGAATGAGAGGTCGTAGACAAATGCATTTCTGTAAAATTAAATCAATAATATACTAAAAAAATCTGTTTAAATCTACCTGTGGAGTGAAGTTGGCCATGCGGTGTTTCAGAGCCCATTGCAGCAGATACTGCAGTATTCATTGCGTAATTGATTTGCATTAATTGAGCATGCAAATATTGCCTTCGCATTTGAATCTTTTCCACTCTTATTGCTAGCTCTGGATTCTGCTGCACTTGTGGTATTAAAGAAGCTAATTGTTGATCGCACTCGAAAAGTTCACGATAAATGTGTTGGTGTTGCTGCTGTTGTCGAGTTATATTATACGGATGTGTTAAATATGGCTGTTGTTGATATGGTGATGATATTCCAATCGAGCTATTACTTAGTCCAGCAGAACAGTCTGTCATCAATTTATAAGTTTTTTACTCATTAAATGAAAAATAATTTAAGGTTTATTGTTTTATGTGAAATACTAATTTAATTGTTGTATAAAATTCGGACACAAACTACCTTGCTTCTGAATGAAATTTGACGCATATCCAGCTTGATAAGGTGCAGGATAACCAACAACAGCCGGATGAGCAGTATTACCAGTTCCTGTTTGCAAAAATTGTTGCCTGTTAATGTATGAGCCTTCAGATTGTTGCTGCTGATATCCATCTACGGAATGAACGCTCACTGGTTGTTCATGCTGATATGGTACAAATACGGGACCACTCTTTTGTAATTGTTGTTGCTCGTCAATTTGAGATACTGATTTCACTGCCTGTGTTTGGAATTTTTGTTGTGATTGGACTTGTGCATATTGTTGTTGCTAAAATATTTAGAGAATAAATAATCGTATTTTTAATAATTGACTTTGAACTGCTAATTTTAAATAAATTATTTAACATCATATTATTAAATATTAAAAATTTCTGCCTGTCTCGATGCTGTTTGACCATATTGTGATTGCATTTGTTGTAAAGTACCATAAACTTGCTGATTTTGTATATTAGAAAATCGATATTGATTAGCTGAAGTTGATTCCGAGGTCGAGAAGCCGGCAACTAAATATGAATATTGTATTGCTTTAATTTAAATTGTACCAGATTGGTGCGGTACATTCTGAATTGATGCCTGACTGAGTGCAGAAAGGTTTGCAGGTGGACCTGCACCTTTGAGATTACATGCGTTCGAAATATCATAGGGTTGGTTCGTAATATGTAATTGATTATGAACTTGCATATGCTTTGTCGACTGAATCCCTGGAATTTTTGATAAGTTACCAAGAGAAGTTTATTATATGTATTTTATGGCTTTTTCTTATCCCGGCCCAAGTCTAAACTTTAGTATAGTATGACCTTGTGGTTCTAGCTGATGTGAATTTGAACTCTGGTCAATTGCCATAGCCTTTTTGCTCTTTTTTGATCCTCTAGTACCTTTAGTAGATTTTGCATTGGCTGCAGCAGAAATCTTGATTAAAATAAAAAGTATACATTTTTTTATCATAATATTACTATGCCCTGTTGAAGCACATTTTGGCGCGAAGGATCTCCTGCCATATAGCTATGATTCATAGGATCAAAAGATCTAACAGGTTGACTCTGCATTTGATAGTTCATCATCTGAGATTGAGGTCCAGAAGACACGAAATCGTTCGTTTGATAACCCTATATTAAGTTAAATTTTTGAAGGATTTATCATTTACTTGATTAATAATTAATTGATTAAACTGAAGATTAATAATCCTTAAATGAACCTGTCCTTGTCCATATTCGGCAACGCCAAAAGGTTGTTGTGTAGGCATTATACCCATACCAGGGAAGGATCGCTGGTGATGCTGACTCCTTCCAGCCACTGGAATACTTGCTCCAGCCACACCATACAAATAAGATCCAGAACCACTAGGTCCCATAGCGGAAGCCGAACTTTCAACTCTCATCTGACTACTTTCATTATCTTGCCCTAAATTTTGCCAATCCATTGTGGATATTTGTGGGACGTAGTTATCATAGTCGTCGTCCATAACTTATTGATTTTAGATATCGATTTAAATAATTACTGGCAAATAAGAGATAATTTAAATTTTTAAAATAGAAAAGTTAACATATTATGTTTAAATATTATAAGGAGAAAGCTTTAAAAATCTTAAGGAAAAAAGCGCTTATGACGTTTGTTTGACGGTATGCTGGGTGGTGGTGGCAATCGATTTAGGTAGGATGTTGTCAAGGCGGCGGTATGAAGAGGCAATAAATTTAAACTAGAAATGATTCGAATTTAAAATTATTTATGCCAAGTTCAATTTATAAAAATATTAAAGTCGTTCAGAAAAGCAGAGTTATGAAAATAAACTCGTTAGTTTGAAAAATTGAGAAAAACTTTATAGTAGTTCAAGATTTCGATAATAAAGTAAAAAACAAACACCGTATTATGGCAAAACAAAAGATTTTTGAATTTTTAAATTTAAAGCAAACAGTTTTTTGAATATTGTTATATTTTATCATGTCCGCAATTTTTGTCAAATTATCACACCAAACAGTTATTTCATCTATTTTGCCTCTTACATTTACTATTATAATTCAACAACAATGTTTGTACATGTATTTTCTACCTTAAGATCAACATCGTTTAGATCAACACTGAGAAGCCACCTCCCCCAATGCGTGTAATCTTTTGTTCCAATCAATTTTTAGTTGTCAGTTCGTGTCTTAAACTGTAAAATTGGCGAGGAATGCGAGCGTTTTGTTACGGAGAAAAAGTTCTGCCAACGTATTTAGTATTTCTATAAATATTTGGAGGTCGTCACAAATTAAACATTCAATCTTCACCGCAATCAAATAGTGCGCACACAAGTATTTCGTTATAGATTTGATTTGTTAGTCATCCTTTCACCTATCAAATAGTTTTTCATGATGCCATTGTTATGAATTTATTGTTCTAAGATCCTTAATAAATTTACAGCCTTCGCAAGAAAACGATACATCTCATTTATCAACTACATTTATCAACTTAAAAAGTATTAAACTCTTTAAGTTTAATATAATTTTATCAAAATTTTGTATAATTTGATTAAACAGACAGCATAGTAAGAATGTAAGTTTTAGAAATAAACATTGGGGAAGTTTAAATGTTATCAGAAAATTTTACAATAATTAAATACGAAAATATTATCCTGAAACCTTTACTTTTAGGGAAAGAAGTGATGTTAACAGACCCGCAGGTAGAGGTCTTCCACGTAGGTCATTTACCGACGATTTCTTTAATGATCCGTTTGACAACTTTAATCCGATATCTCATCCACCTGGATTTCAAAGACGCTTCACGGAAAGGGGTTTGCCTTGTTCTACCTATATATTATACTACCCACCTTAAAAATTTACAGGCCTTTTCGACGATGATGTTGACACTTTCTTTGACAGATTTTCCGGGGAAAGGGAACATCAAATTCCATTTCGCGATGAGCCAAGTCTCTTCCGTTCCTCAATGCCTAGAAGGCATTACAAACCACAAACAGATTTTCATGGTAAAAATGAACACAGCAGTGTTGAACGTCCAATCCCTATACAGCTTAAAAAAGCATCATCATCACAGCCTAAATGTTCATCCTCAATTTTAAAGGAAGATGTTTGTTTGAAAAACTCTTAATTAAAATTTATAAACTAACAGGATGAAATACTCGAGAACGTTCATCGAATTCCCATTCGACAAATGACTTCAGGTGATAATCAAAAGGAACAAAATCTTGAGCCAAAAAATGCGTCCGTAAAATCCGAGCATAATATCCTGCCAAATGAAACTCGAATAGGCCTTAATCCAGCAGATAAAAGGCGACGGTTCTCTAATTGTCAACAACAAAATGGTAGTTTTAATTTTTTCCAAAAAGTTCATATTTAATTTTTGAGAACACAATTATGCCAACAGCAAAAACCAATTTAAATCTGTTCCGGATATTGTAATTGATGATTACAGTGATAGAAGTGAACTGACGAAACCTGTTGCAATCCCATTACCCGCACCAGCCATTCCATTGCCAGCACCTCAGCATAACGCTAAATTAGAAAATGAAAAAAATCCAGATCTGGAGAATTTAAAACGGTCCGAAGTAAATGTGTCAGAGAATGAATATACTACGGTAGGACAATATAATGCTGATTGTAAAAATGGAGAAGCTGAGACGTCTAATATCTACATTGTTCCCTTAGCTGATAGTGGCGAACACTTAATTCAATTACTAGATGATACTGAACGAAAAGTGGAAAAACTTAGGTATGCACATATAAAGGAGTATGCTAACAGGAACATTCTTCTATTGTAGAGAGAATGCTACATCCTTGGAGCAGGAAAAGGAAGCGATTTTAGACATGCTTAAAAATATCAAACTGACGAGTTCTCTTCTAAAATTGAACCATGGTTTATCTTTAGGGCAGGGATTTAAATTTAAAAATTATATCAGGTGACCGAGATGAACTAACATTGAATGCTGACAGGATTATAAATCGTTGTCGCTCCGTTGAAGTTTGTGTTAATACTCCTCGAGATGAGCATCAGGATCAGGCACTTAAGCGCGTTAATGAAGTAAAATGACTACTTTAAGCTTGAAAAACTCTCTAATCCAAGGTCATCTACATAGCATTAAACAAGACAGATGACAGACTAAAAACACAGGCAGAAATTCAGGGATTTTTAAATGCTTGTATGCCTGAAGAAAGTGGTCATATTGGTAGATAAGTTTATGAGCCCATTCATTTGTTATTTCTCTTTATAGATAATAAATTTCAATCTCTTATTATTGCCTGTACTGCTGATGACCAAAAGGTAAAAACCTTTAACAGGATTAATAAGAAAAGGATCCCCGAAACAATTACGGAAATTCCCTCAATAATTTTTAACAGCAATATAATTACGATCCTAAGGAAAAAAACATTCAAAAAACGGACTTATAAACTTAAACTTAAGAAAATCCGACGACGACTTGTAAAAATCATGGAAGAATTTGAACAGACTCAGCCACTCCCTCAAACAGATTTAATAGAATAATATGAGAGTTTAAGGTCTAAAACCCCCCATAATCATTCTAACGATAAGCATATTTAAACATCTTATAACTCAACCAACGTTAATTATAGCTTAAAAACATGTTATTAACATTGTGTTACTTAAAAGTAAACTAATAAATTTTTAAATATTTAATTTTTAAACAAAATACGAGGTAAATAATCAAAAAAAAAATAAAGCAATTGAAAATTGAGATTACCTCTTTTGAAATAATAAAACATAAATTAAAGCATTGCGCATTTCCTCGTCAGAAATAAAATTAAAATCGCGTAAAACAGCACAATGCTGCACAAAGTTGGAGAATAATCCATAAGTTTTTAAACGTTCACCAAATTCAAAAATAAAGCGCTTCTGTAAAATAAAAAAGGATTTTAGGATTAGATTAGAGAAAAAAAATTTTTACCATCAACATAGGCATTTGATATTGAGCAAGTTCCTTATTAATAGGTTTTCCAATAAACTCATTCCAGTAAACAAAGAAACGCTTTTCTTTGGGTAAAAGATCGGTAATCTGGTTGAAGCGCTATAAAAAAATTTTTTTCACAAAAAATAATAAAAATAATAATTGCCTGTTTATAACTATCCCGAATCCATCCTCTATCACAATCAACGCTACAAAGACCCACAGACGAGAACTCGACGTATTTAGATCCATTAAAAGGTAGAACACCTTTGAAACTTTAATAAATTTTTTAAAACTATTTTAATAATTAACTAAGCTTTACTTTATTCCACTATTGACAGGCATAGACGCAGTTATATTGTCCCTAACAGAATTAACGGAAGATACAATTGTATGTTTATCATCCACATCCAAATTAGATAATTCTAGAAGTGATGAACGCATAAAACGAGCCTTATTTCTGAATTGATTAAGATTAAAAAATATTATATTTAAAAGAGTCCACACCTAAAGACCTATTATTTTTGAAAGGAGTAATATTGAGGGATAAATAATATCTATGGAGATAGTGTGGTATTGTGTGAACCATAACTTTGGGTGAGTAGAGATCTCCCACAAAATCCATCGATACTCCCTTAATCCCTCCAAATCCTCAATATTCCCTTTAAAAAGTTGTAGGTCTTCAGGTCTGAACCCATTTTAAAACTTTAATTTAAACCTGAAAATTAAAATTTGTCTATTTGCTCCATTTTTTCCAAGTTCATTTGTTTCATTAGAAGTAGAAAATCTTATAATAAATGAAGGATCCTGTTCACCTTTCTCTGAATTTCTACTACTTGAACAGTCATTCACGTCATTTTTAGCATCAATATAAAATTTGAAGGTTAATGAGGGATAATTAACCATCTGAAATATTATCAAAATAATAACCAAGAAAAAAGAATTAGATTTACAAAATGAAAAGCTAAATTCCAGATATGATTGAAACGACGAGAGCAAATTAAGCATTTGACTGGGGCTCTCCAAGTTTGAGGAAATTGTCTGAGATCAGCTAAGGAAAGTTGAGAATCTTGAATTACACTAGGATTTGAACCGGATATAAAGTAACTGAAATTAAAGCGTTAAAATTAGGATTTACTTATTGTTAGGCACAAGAATCTTGTTCAATAAAGGACTGTTAGATCAAGATGTTCCCAGAAAAATTGTGAAGTTTTAAACTATATAAAGCGATAACAGGATTACGAACAGAGAAACAAATATTCTAGCATACCGAATTGGCTTATTTGTTTTGTTGTTCAATTTCGCCGAAGATAAAGAACTGCGATTTTTAGCATTCACAGTTGACTCAATATTAACGTTTAATTGTGGATTAATTGTTTTCGCCGCAAGTCCAGGGATTAATTTTCTGTCATAAATTGAGCCATAACCATGTTCATTGGAGACTTCCATCGGAAAAAAATATTTTAATAAAAGCTCATAGTAAATTTAATAAAAAAATACCTGCAGTATTGAACAAGAATCCCTAGAAGCTCTCTGAAAAATGTTATATAGATAACATAAATAAAGAAAAATTTAAATGGAAACCTTTGAAGATTCAATATTGATATCCTCAATCATTTGATAATTCAAATTTTTTAAATCAGCAAGTCCACTGATGTCATTTTCATTTGTAATAGAGGTACTTATTTAAATAATTATAATAAATAAATTCAAAAAATTACTTTAAATATATTCCTTTTGAACTAAAAATTGGTGTAAAAACTCTACTGAATTGGTTCAAATTGCCAGCTTCATTTTTATTCTTGTTGTTAGAGGTTTGCTTGTTTACCCATTTCCCAATTAGTCTAGTTCCACGAAGTCTAATTTTAGAATTAATAAGAGTTGGAAGATATGAACAAGTTTTTGTTTCATCTTGATGTTCTTTGGAAAAATTAACTAAAATTTAGAAATTAATTTAGCAAGGGCGTATCCAGGGGGGTTAGCAAGGGCGTATCCAGGGGGGTTAGCAAGGGCGTATCCAGGGGGAAGCCCCCCCCCCCCCCAATGAGGGCAACCTCCAAATTCAACGCCTAGCTAAACCAAAATAAACGCCCCATGTTAGCCCCCGTCCGAAATCGACCCTCTAGTTACTCTTTGATGCTTATTGTTAGTTTTTTAATATAAAAAAATTTCGTTACCAAACTTTGTTCCAGAATAGCTACTTCGCGTCACTCTAATTCTCCTTTGTTGATGTTTTCCAAAATTAGAATTAATTGAAAGATCCATATTCTCATTATTTTCATCATTGGCCACGTTGATAGTACCAGAATTATTCATCACGTTAAAATCATCTTCCTCTAATCGCTGTCGTTTAGCCCCAATAAAATCAATTTTTGTCTGATCTACTTTAAATACACATTCGCTACCATTTGGTTGAATATCAAATTGTGTGAATTGATGTAACGTATTATTACTTCTTTGACTTTTTGAATCTCGAATTCTTTTCTTCCTTCGTTTTACTTCAATTGGTGAAAAAGTAAAAGCCTTTGGGCGATTATTTGAAGGAACGTCTATAATTTGTTGAAAATAATTAACAAACTAAGCGTACCATTAATTATGCAGCCATCCACAACCAAAAAAAGTTCACAACTATAATTAAAAATATTCATTGCCAGTCAGAGATTAAAATAAAACCAATTTCCAAGTTCAGGAACCCAAATTTCCAATACTTTATTTTGCCGCTTCTTATTATTTACAAGACTAACGAATGTGAGGAGGTGCTCCTATAAAATTTTTAGAAAAGTAGAAAGATTTAAATTCATAATTTCATACCCAAAAATTCAAACTTCTTTGCTCAGAATTGACCCCGCAAAGAAAAACGTCAAATTTTGCAGAACAATTACCCATTGAAATGGGTGATATTGTATTAAAAAACTAAAAATAAGTTAATAGAGAAACGGAGTACAAATTTTAAAATATCAAACCTCAAAGGTAAGAGAATCGCTAGTAAAATGAGTACGTAACACATGTTTGTCAGAACAAGTTAAAGAAGTCACAACGTATGGAATTTGATTGTTTATAAAATTTAACGAATGCAGATGTTTCAACCTAATAACTGCTTGCTCCAATGGTTGTAATTTAACCTGACAATGAGATCTTCTGCGTTTAGACTCTAGCGGTTTGGTAGAAACACTTTTTTCAATAAGAGATGGAGCACTTCTAGTAAGAAAAATTTAAAAAACTTGTTAAATCAATAAACCTGGCAATCGTTTGAGCAACTTTCCGCAAAAATAACGTTCTGTTGAGCCGATAGAATTTTAAAACGTCCCGTGCGTCACCTAAAAGTAATTTTCTAAATACATTTAACCTTAAATGAATAAAACCTGATACGAACGAAGCTTCCTTCTCTGCATTCTTGTCTTGCTTTTTAATTATATGCTGGCCACACGTAGGACATTTTTTTATTTTCATTAAACAAAAATTTAAAAACTTCAAGGATAAATAATATTTATAGTGAAATAATAAAAATAAAATAACATAAACGTTAAGACACAAATTTTACAAAAAAAAATTCTTAAAAGATAAACTTTATTAACAGCAGAAAACTTATACAATGCAAAACTTCAAATATGCTTGTACATGTTGCATATTAGTAAATATTCACGATAATTCTTACATTAGAATTTAAAAAAATTCAAAGACACCAACCTTAGAAAATTGGGAACTTGGAGTAAAATTGAACTTCGTTTCTGATTTTTAGAACAACCCCAGAAAAAATTTTTTGGAATAAAAAATTTCTAAATTTGTCAGAAGTAAACTACCGTTCAGTTTTGTAGAATTATAAAGGAATTTTTAAAATCTGGAATCAATGAATTTTATACAAATATTTAGAAAATAAAAATTGAATAAGCTTTTCCAGTTAAATATTTAATGAAAACCTTAAAAGTAAGAATATATTCAAATTCCTTGACATAGCACATATTCAATTTTCCAATTTAGAGCTTATTTGTTTTGCTTATCAAAAACACCGCTTCTAATATTTTCTGGAGGCCCAGCCTCATAACGACGCGGCTGCTGATTGTTGAAATAGCCAACACGTCGAAGATGTGGTGCTGCCCCACCCCGTGAATTTCGTCGATGAAAATTATGCATTCGAACTGCAGCAGGACCAAATGTCACTTCATTTGTCATTCGCTAAAATGGTTTAATATTTATTTTATAATTTTAATTTTTATATTTTATGAGAGAATTTAGAGGGAAAAGGAAACAAAGATACCAGGAAAGCTTATTTTTATGAATAATAAACACAAAAACCTCTTTCTTCCAATCGATTCTATTGTCTTTCCTGGAAAAATTAAAAAGTTAAAATGTTAATGAAACATAATTTAATCAAACCCAGCTTCTCGTTCCGTAGCTTCACAGGAAATGTTATCAAAAAATGAACGACTTTTGTCATAGTAAATGTTGTTTTTTGTCGATTTTTCAAGAATTGCAACTGCTTTATCATTTGTTCCAGCATCAATTTCTTGGGTTAACGATTTATCTAAAAAGGATTGAACAAGAATTATAATACAAAACCTTTTGGAGGCGATTGAAAATCTGACTCTAGATCAAGTTCAGCAATATTCTCGATAACTCCATCAACAGATTCAAGGAAATCTTCATTTGCTTTTTCAAAATCAAAATCGCCGTCGTATTTTCTTGTGTTACGCCCCTGGTTGTAATAATAATGAGGATGATGTGGCCGATGATCACCACTATAATGACGCTGTTGTTGAGTTATGTGGTGATCTAAAATTGGAATAGAGCTAGATGTCAATTTTTATTGAACCTTGCGCCTGGAATACACGTGGCACTGGCGGTGCTTGTCTCACATTAACATATTTATAAGGCTGACGTTGTCCTTGAATAGTTCCTTGTTGGTAATATTGATGTCGAGTAGACTGGCCAAATTTACCAGATAATTGTTTATCATTTGTGGAGACATCTCTTTGTTGTTGACGTGATTCTATTTGTGCCCCATATTTTTGTGTTTGTGGGCTTGATGCCTCAGAATCTTTTAAATAATAAAATTATAAAAGTTAAAT
Source organism: Meloidogyne arenaria (assembly GCA_036172955.1). NCBI lineage: Eukaryota > Metazoa > Nematoda > Chromadorea > Rhabditida > Meloidogynidae > Meloidogyne > Meloidogyne arenaria. Next base: position 142,488 of record JARQAB010000077.1, on the reverse strand, counting down.
CATAAAATTAACCTTGAGTGCCTTTACGCTCCTCTGTGGGCACATTAGCAGGCGGCTTTGAAACGGAGATAATCGCTATAAATGATTAAAATCGAATAGAACTCGGAAATATGCAAAAAATTTGCAAAATCAAAAAAAAACCTGGATCATAAGTAATATCATCAATATCAGGTGTCGGTTTTGGCGTATCGCAAACTAAGAAAGAAGGAAAATTGATATATTCTCTAGAAAATACCTATTAGATCCTTTATATCACTGGCTTTGAATATAATATAATCGTAAACTTCTTTTCGAGCAGGGACAGTGACATTTGCCAATCTGTCTTCAGTCCCAAACGATCGAACTGAAGATCAAAATTACTTAAAACAATGTTAACAAATTAACCTCTCGATAGTGAAATTGTAGACTCCACAGGATCAACTAAAATATTAAAAAATGAAAAAATTTATTGATTTATTTACAAAAACCTTTATGCAAAAAACCTTCATATCGAATGTCCAATTGCGAAATCAACGAAATTTTGCTACCAATGTAAGGAGTAGTCATTTTAAAAAGGTCGATCTAATATATATAGCTATAAAGTGATTAAAATTGATCCTAGATATAGAATTAAAAACTATTTCTAGAAAAATGATAACCAAAAGGGCACAATAATCAATATAATCGATACTCCCTGTGATCGAACCCCTACTACTATTTGCTACATTCATATTTATCGCTTTTACGAAGGCCCCGAATAAACACACTAGGACTCTAATGTCGTATTAAACTATGTAATTTTGTAAGCAAGATGGGTTGTAACAGGTAGAGATGGAAAATGTTTGAGATAGTGTGCTAAAAAGAGATAATTATCTAAAGTTAGAGAAAAATATTAAACAATAGATTGGCCGGTTGAGTGCAGAATTTTTATAGGAAGATAACTACTGTAACTGAACCTGTTTAAGGAATTTTTGAAAGTAAAACATTTTAATAAAGGCGATAACTCGATAAATAATAATAAAATCGATTATTCCTTCACAAAACCTTTGTAAATTCCAACTAACTTAGAATAAGACGAAATCTAAGCTGGCCAAAATACTAAAGCTAAATAAATTTTTAGAAAAAGTAAACAAAAGGCCAAAATAATCAATACAATCGATACTCCCTGTGATCGACACCTTATTACTATTTGCTACATTCCAATTTGCTTAAAAATATGCTGCAGGGATCGATTTTACGAAGGCGCGATAAACACAACAGGACTCTACTGTCGTTTTATGAAACTATGTCCTTTTCTAAGAAAGATGGGATGTAAAAAGTAGAGATTGGAAAACGTGTGAGATAGTGTACTAAAAAGAGATAATTCTCTCAAGTTAGAGAAAAATATTTATACAACAGATTTGGCCGGTTGAGTGCAGAATTTTTAGAGCACGATAACTACGGTAACTGAACCTGTTTAAGGAATTTTTGAAAGTAAAAATTTTAATAAGGGCGATAACTCGATAAATAATCAATAAAATCGATTATTCCTTACTCAATTACCTTTGCTAAATTCCAATTTACTTAAAATGAGACGGAATCTAGGTTGGCCAAAATACTAAAGTATAAGACCTTATCTTATTTCTGGCCGTGTAGAATTAAGGCATTTTAGCCGAGTAGAGATTTTGAAGAATAGTTTAAGGAACAGTTATTTCAAGAATTTTTAGCCGTGTAGAGATTTTATAGCATTTAACTGTGTAAAGATCGATTTTGGTCGATCTATCTTTTAGTGCATCTATCTTTTAATCGATTTTGGCCGTATCTATTTTTTATAGCATCTATCTAATAGTGCATCTATCTTTTAATCTAGTTTGGTCGTAGCTATCTTTTATTTCATCTATCTTTTGTCCATCTATCTTTTATGCAGCTATCTATTAGTCCATTTATTTTTAATGATTTTGACCGTATCTATCTTTTAGTGCAGCTATCTTTTAGTCTATCTATCTTTTAATGATTTTGACCGTTCTATCTTTTAGTCCATCTATCTTTTAATGATTTTGACCGTATCTATCTTTTAGTGCAGCTATCTTTTAGTCTATCTATCTTTTAATGATTTTGACCGTATCTATCTTTTATTGCATCTATCTTTTAGTCTATCTATCTTTTAATGATTTTGACCGTTCTATCTTTTAGTCCATCTATCTTTTAATGATTTTGACCGTATCTATCTTTTAGTGCAGCTATCTTTTAGTCTATCTATCTTTTAATGATTTTGACCGTATCTATCTTTTATTGCATCTATCTTTTAGTCCATCTATCTTTTAATGATTTTGACCGTATCTATCTTTTAGTGCAGCTATCAAATAATTTCGGCCGTGTCTACCTTTTATTGCATCTATCTTTAGTGCATCTACTTTTAATCGATTTCGGCCGTATCTATCTTTTATTGCATCTATCTTTTAATCGAGTTTGGCCGTATCTATCTTTTATAGCGTCTATCTTTTAGTGCATCTAGTTTATAATCGATTTTGGCCGTATCTCTTTTAGTGCATCTATATTTTGGTGCGTCTATCTATTGTTAGGAGCCATTTTTCTAACGTTCGTGCCCCCTCAAAATCTTTATTCCTTAAAATCTCTACGCAGCTAAAATGCCTTATAATCTCTACGCGGCTAAAATGCATTAAAATCTCTACTCGGCTAAAAATGATGAAAATATCTATTCCTTAAAATCTCTATTCCTCATAATCTCTACACGGGTAAAATGCCTTAAAATCTCTACACGGCCAAAAATAGGATAAAATGTCTATTTTTTCATTCGGAAGCCTTTTGAGTGCAAACGTTCAGTGCGGAAACGTTTTTCTGATTTCTGGTTTATCTTTTGGTATTATTTTGCTTGAATAGTTTTTGCCGCTGTGGTTGAACCCAGGTCATGTCCAGCAGAACGACAGCAGCCGCGTCAATACGATCACCGCAAGCAAAATGAACACGACCGCAGCGAAGCAGTCGCGTATTATATTTTCGATATTTACGGCGGATACAGGCGGATATCCGCAGCCATTTTCAAATTAATTGTATCCATATCCGTATCTATTACCAAGTGGTTTTTCCAGCGAAAGATGCAGATGGTACACTTTAGTTGAGACTCAACCGTCCATTTTCGCGGGGTAGAGATTTTAATTATTTTTACCCCAGTAGAGATTTTAAGGAATAGTTATTTTAAGGAATAGAGATTTTAAGCATTTTTAGCCTAGTAGAGATTTTAAGGAATAGCGATTTTAAGGAATAGAGATTTTGTATGGGACCTAACGTTAGTGAAAAATTTTAATACAATAGATTTGTCGGTTGAATGCAGAGATTGAACTTTTAAAATTTTGAAAAAAATTTAGTTCGGTAAAAATATAACATTTATCAATAAATTCTGTACAAATTAGTAAACACATATCTAAAAATATTTTGATCATAAAAAAGTTAATTATAGTTTTAATATCATCTGTACATAAAGATCAGTGTTTGTTTTTGCCCTTTTCCTCGAACACCGGATTTCTAAAATCATTATTTAAATTAAAATAAAATTATAACAAAAATACATTTTGCCCGTATCAACATTTTCGAATTTCGTTCTTCTACTGCTGTTATCATCGTCAAATGAATCTAATGTTTCAGCATGTTCGTAGACAGGATTTGTAAATGTCGTAGTCATTATATCAGACATCTCTCTACTTTGCGGTAATTTTAAAGGTGATGAATGTAGTTCCTCAACGAGTGACTAAAAAAATTTTGAAATTATCATTAGAATCAACGGAAGCTTTTTCAAAAACTAAGAGGTTGACATGAACTTGGAAACCTTACATTGTCACGCTGTTGTTGAATTTGCCTATCTGCATCAAGTACAGGATTTGAGAAGGATATTACGTTGCCATGAAATGTAACTACTGAGGCACCACCGATTGACGACCCTTCACAAGAAGCCAAACGCTTCTTGTTGAGTACACTTTTGCGTTTATAAATTAGAATTGAGAGAACAGTCATTACCTTATAATTTTGTGATTTAATAGATTATTATAATTTAAAATTTACCGCCAAGCATACTAACATAGCGAACATTAAAAGTAGCGCGTAATATGCACCATTTCCTGGAATTGAAAATTTTTGAAAATTTTCCCAAATGACCAGAAAAATTCAAACACTCATACCAAATCTGCCGATCAACTGCCTACTGACTGAAGATGGTTTTTGACAAAATTCCCCTTCAAAATCACCACAATCACATGTTCCATCCAAAAGGCAATGACCACCATTTTGGCAAGAACATTGCTTTGGAATCTTTAAAGGCATACAATTTTATTAGCTACATTCCTATAACCAACCGGCAGTTCTTCTATTCGAGCAGATCCACAAGTACCGTCCTAAAATTAAAATTTAATAAAGTGCAATCTGATAGAAAGTTTCAAACCTCAAATTGTGTGACTCCATCAGGGCAAAGGCATCTAAAGCCATCTGACGGCAATTCAACACAAAGATGTGAACATTGAACTTTTGCACATGCACTATCTGCTCGAAGCATATCTCTGGCGAATCTAAAAAAAGAAAGTCAGTCACGTTTAAAGGTGAAAGTTTAATCTAACCTTTGTTGTATCCTTAATGAGTGAACATCGTCTATGGCACTAGCAACAAGTTGAAGTCGACTTCTGCCAAACTTGTCTTGAATATACAAATTTTGCGAATCTTTGGATACTTGAAAATTTGAATTAAAAGATTCCAAAATTTCTAAATTAAACCAGAAGTCCCTGCATTTATCGGCTTTCCAGATGTCCAAAAGAGATGATTTTCAAAAACATCGATAGCCCATGGAGTCCTTGTGTCTCGAGCAACTGGAATAAATAAAGGATTTATTTATTAAATATAATTTATATTTTAAAGTCACTCACTTGTTAGCCTACGCGAACCATCGGGAAGGCAAGAGTCAACCTTTGAAAATTAATTAAAGTGAATTAAATAGAAAAGAGTTAGCTTACCTTGTGGTATTTAGGATCGCTCCAATAAATTCGGTTGTCACCTTAGATTGATTAGATGATTAAAATCTTCCATTTTAACTTACGTCCTTCATCAACAGCCATGGTTGTTGGTGAATAAATGAGATCACTAATGATTGTCTAAATTTGATGAACCAAAAATAAGGCAAAACAGAAACGCAAATTAACCTGTCTTTTATTCCCATCCATATCAGCACATTGAATCTTTGCTTCAAATCCTGCATCTGCAAAGCAAATTCGTCCCAATTTTGGTAAAGTAACAATTGCTGTTGGTATTTGCAAACGTCCAGCAACGATCTAATTATTAAAAAAAAAATAAAGTTTATAAACTAGAAAAAAACCGTTCGTCTATATCTGCCATCCGATGTTGTAACATAAATTACTCCATTTCCATCTGATGATGGTTGAGGGAGAGGTTCACTAAAACGCTTTTTTCGTCGGCCAGCTGCTGTTGCAAGTGCTGATTTCTCGTTTAATTTAAGATCGCTAACAGTGGCAGTTATGTATAAATTTCTGAGGGAATTAAATTATTTTTTAAATAAAGAAAATTAAAAACCCTGTCAAGTAATCCACAGCCATACTTAAAGGCGAAATGTTTTCCCCAAAGTTGACCAACAATTCTTGACCCTCGTGCTAAAATTTGAAGGATTGCAAAAATATTTTTGTTTAAATTAATACCGATTGATTGCCTTTAGGAAGAGCCGAACGGAACAATTTCTTAAAATATTTTTAGATTTATTAAATAATTTAAATGTTAAAATATATACTCGTTGATATGTATCCAACCAAAACATCTTAAATTGAAAATATGAGAATTTCAAGTAAATTAATGAGATACGCATAAGAAACTCAATAAAACTTACAAATTCCCGTCTAGGATCAAACTCAATAGCACCAATACTTCGCTGTTGATGTGATGGAGATTTACTAGTGGCTGCGTTAACACGTCCACGAGAACCGACCAGGCTTAACTGAAAAAAATTTTAATAAACAGAAAAATAAGGAAATTTTAGTAAACCTGAAGAACTTTGTCATCTGAAGCAATCATAATAAGTGGGTGCTGAAAATTTAAAAGGAATTAAAAAATTTTTTTAAATTTGTATACTTCTCCATTAGCACGACAATCCTTTCCATTCATAGCGCCTATAACAACACCAGAAGTGTAATCATCCACGCATTTACACAAATATGACCCCTTTAAATTTAAATCTTATCTTTCTCAATATTTAAAATAAACCTTTGTATTCAAACACATTTGAGAACAAGTATTGTTTCCTTTGCATTCATCAATATCAATACAATCAGAAGGATTTCCAGGATCTTAAAAAAATTTTTATATAAAAATTGTATCTCTATTATTTAAAAAAACCTGTAGTAAAACCATCTCGACAATGGCAATAATATCCATCTAAATTTAAATAAAAGCGCTTTAAAGCTTTTGAAAAATCCAAGCATACCCTGAACATCTGTACAAAGATGTCGACATCCACCATTATCAGAATGTGAGTGGCAACTTTTTCCGTTTTGTTTAATACAGCCAATCTCATCAGTAGCATCACCACAATCTTTAAAAAATTTAATTTTATCAGAATTTAAAGTTAGGAATTTCTTAATTTCTTTACCATCTTTCCTGTCACATGCCAATGTTGCATTAATACATTTGCCGTTGGTGCATTTGAATTCATCGGTCGAGCAATCTCCATATTCGGAGAAGGAAGAGCACATGGCTAGCAAAGTAAAAAAAGATTAGATTTCTAAATGCAAAACAAGCTTACAAAGATGTTCGTCTGAGTAATCATGTTCTCCACAATCATTAAAACTAAAACGGAAATAAAATCAAGATAAAGATTAAATTCAAAAATTAAAAAAATAACCCATTGCAGAGTTGAAGAATGTTCAAGCAAAGCTTTGAATGAGAACAACGAAAACGTAGAGGTGGATCACATTGTGAAACTTTACATTGTTCGTTGGTTTCGTCCGAATTATCACCACAATCTTGCGAAAAAAAATTTTAAAATTCAAAAAAATTATTAAAAATATTTACCGTTATCCCCATCACACATAAATTTGCGCGAGATGCAAACGCTGTTAGCACATTCTGAAAAATTTAAAAATTAAATTAAAAATTTTTAGAAAGTAAATACCATATTCATTAGGTGAACAATGCCTTCTATTAGGCTATAATTATTTTTAAAAATTAAAAAAAAATCATTATAAATGTCCTTACATAATCGTCACAGTGAGTCTCATCAGAAGCATTAACACAATCACGCCTAATTTAACAAAAATTATAAACCGAAAAAATAATCAATTAACCTTCGATCACACCATTTATGGTCAAGAATACATGTCCCATCGTCTGACAAAATATTCACAGAATTTAATTTTTAATGTTTAAATGAATAAAAAACCGCATTTCCGATATCCATCTGCGCACTTTCTAAGCGTACATTGAGATTCGTCCAAACCATCACTGCACTGGATAGTTCCATCACAAACTTTTGAGTGAGGAATGCAACGGCCCTCTTTTAAAAATAAAATTTAAATCCAGAAAAAATAACAAAAATATTTACCGTTGCAACGAAATTCTGACTCAGAACAAGGACGTGAGGTACCTTATTATTGAATAAATTTACTGTTTAAAACGAAAATTTCACCTCCACATTGTTCATCGATCTCGTCTGAGTTGTCAACACAATCTTAAATTTTTTAGATTATTTAAAAAATATTTAAAATTCCCCCTGCCATTTTCGCTGTCACACATCCAACGCTTAGGAATGCACTTTCCAGAACCAACACACTTAAATTCTCCCTGTTCTTCACATGCAGGACAGCGAGAAGGTAATTCATCAGAACTAGTCAGAAAAATAATTTAAGAAATTTTTAAGAATTTACCCATCTCTGCAGTCATCCTGCCCATTACAAAAAGCCCAATCAGGTACACAACGATAAGAGTTTAGACAACGAGACCAGCCACGAGGGCATTCTACTTTATCACATTCAGGTTTTGGTTCATCACTTCCATCGCCGCAATCGTCTTTAAAGATTATGCGAATCAAGAGCAAATTAGTTATTACCCTCGCTGTCACATTTCCAGCTTTTTGGTATACATTTGTGATTGGAGCAGCGAAACTCCTGCAATAAAAAACATATACCTAAGAACTTAAAAAATTGTGATGTCAAAATTGCTATTTTGAAATAGAAAAAAAAATAATAATTATTCACTTATCAACACATTCCTTCACTTTAAATTATAATTTTAATCTTCGTTCCCCTTCCTTTAAAACTATTCAATTTTCTCACACAATTGTTCTTTTTTCACTTCAATTCTACAGCTTATTCTACGATTTTACATTCAGCTTACCTTTTATTGCCTTTGCTAATCGACAATACATTTTTTTTCAATTAAATTAATTTTGTTAATAAAAATATATTTTTTGGGCTTTTTTATTATTTTATTTGCTAAAAAAGCAACAGCTCAGCCGGTGACAATATGTCCCAGGCCTTTAGATCAGAATTGCAGGGGTTATTCCAGGATGCCACTTTTGCTCTTGAAAATACCAAACAATTTGCTTTACCTATAAAAGGCCCCACCCAAAGCGATAACCAGTTTTACGAATCAATTAACGCTATTTTATCCGACCTGTCTTTAGAAAATCAAAATATTTGCGAACTTACAGACGACCTCTCTAAAACCCATAATAATTGGATGTCCCTTAGAAGCAGCATGACAGGTCCTGAAAGATTAGCTGATAATACGGTCTTTGACCAATTCGTTGCACAATACCCTTATATTGAAACTTTAAACCATTTGAAACAATACAAACGCCAATTACGTTCTGCTCAAAGAATTTTGGAAGGTGCCCTTCCCTCCGTTTCCGCGCAATCAGCTTCTCACGCGCACATACCGCGAATGGCTTTACCCACTTTTTCTGGCAAATCAGCAGAATTCCTCTCATTCTGGAACCAATTTAATGCTTCAATTGGAAAACTGTCGACTCTCTCTGATGCTGTTAAATTATCATATCTCAAATCTTGCTTATCAGGCCCCCCGCTTTCCCTAATTGAATCTTTACCCTTAACAGATGCTTCTTACGGCCAAGCGGTACATTTACTTGAAACTAAATTTAACAATTCAGACGAAATTGTGCGGAGTTTGTACAAATCAATTAAAGCTCTACCAACAATACGTAAAGGAGAATTTCTCAATGCCGACCTTGCCTCACTCACGGATGGATTGGAAGCAATTTTGATTCAATTTTCCCAACATAATTCCGATCCAAATGTCCCGTCAATTCATATGGACATAGAAGCCAAGCTCCCCCCATTTTTGCTAGAAGAAATATATAGGACAAAAGAAACTATGGCTGGACATTGGACAATTGAGGATCTAAAGGAATGCCTGAAAACCATTCGAAAAAGAAGAGAGGATATTAATGCCGTCCACCCATATAAGCCTATGCTACTACGCAACAATGTGCCCGTAAGTAATAGAAATTCCTCCTTTTTTAATAAACAGGCAAATTCTTCTCCGGCACCAAATTCTTCATTCAATTCTACTAACCAAGCCACACAACAGCAAAATAATAATTCCAATTCGAGATTACCCTGCCTTTTTTGCAATAATTTAAGCCACATAACCACATATTGCGATGTCTATACGGACTTTAAATCTCGCATTGGACGACTGCGAGAATTGAATAGGTGTGGAAAATGTTTACAAGCGGGACATAATTTTCGCGAGTGTCCAAAACCGTCCACCTGCCGAAAATGTCAAGGCAATCACCCGCGCCCCCTTTGCAATAAAATTTTTTCTAAAAGCAATACTAATCAAAATACCCAATTTACATCCAATAACTCCACACCACAACCTAAAAAATATAACAATCCCGCAAATAATCGGTTCAACAATTACGTAACGGAAAACCCTGCAAAAAATAATAATCAAATTACCCTACCGGTTACCAATAATATACAGGGCACTTCCAACGAAATTGGATTAGAATTTAGAAGGGCTGACGAATTTTCTGCTCATGCACTTCAGCAGACGCCTGCGAATTCTATTAGTACTCTCTCCTCAATTGCTTATCCGGTATTGCTAAAATGCGTTTTTGGGAAAATTTTCAATCCTAATAATCCTAATTTGAACATAACAGTTCCTTGTTTACTGGATGATGGAAGTACCAATTCTTATATTTTGGCCAGTGCCGCTCAAGCTTTAAAATTAAATCTCAATCCAATTAATATTCAAATAGGGGTTTTTAACCAACAAAACTGCACCCAATCCCCGGCCTATTCTACTCAATTTGGCATACAATTAATTAATGGACGCACCCTTAACGTTTCTGCTACTACGCTCAATTTCCTCACTCACCCTTTACCTATGGCAAAATTGCATCCACAACAAATTTCACCAGAAAACATACCCGCAGAACTATTAATACAGTGGAAATCCCCTATAGTACTCTTGGGCAGTGATATTTACTATGATATTGAACCTATTCCTGTTGCAAGATTGCCGAATGGGTACCATCTAGTACAAACATTGTTAGGCCCTCTAATAGCGGGCAAATCCCAATTTAGAACAAATAATCCGAGAAGACAACCAAATTATAGAAACCACAATTCTTATTTTACTAATGCCACAATCACCGACCCAAACAACAAATGCGGTCAACAAATAAACCAATTCTTCTCATTGGAAAACATTGGCATCTCTGAACCAAAAATTGATGATAAATTGGAAGGTGACGCAGTACACAGGAATTTTATTAATACAATAAAAAAGGTGGGCGACCGATATGAAGTAAATTTACCTTTCCGTAGCGACCCTAAAGAAATTATTCTCCCCTCAAATTTGGGCTTGGCATGGGGACGATTACGTTCGACCATAAATTCCTTAAATAAAAACTTCGAAAATTTGAAAAGATATGATTCCATAATAAAAGAGCAATTAGACTTGGGCATAATCAGTGCTGGGTATAGCTCCGGGAGCTAGCTCCGGAGCCCGGCTCCGGAGCCGGCTCCGGCGGAGCCGGAGCCGGAGCTAAGATTTTGGAAACCCCGGAGCCGGAGCTGGAGCCGGAGCCAAGAATTTGAAACCCCGGAGCCCGGAGCCGGAGCCAAGGTTTTCCAATTCCCCACGGCTCCGGCTATACACCCCTAAAGATGGGTTAGAGAAAAAAAAGTAAGCAAAGAGGGTAGGCGTGAAAAGAAAAGGGGAGATAAAATTGAGACGGGTAAAAAAGATTTTCTTTCCATTCAATCGTAAGGTATGTGTGGTTGACTGGATAGTGCGTCTGGTTCATAGTTTCGTTCAATTAAAGTTCGAAAAATATCTCAATAATTGATTAAATAATTGTTTTTCTTTGGAAAATAAATTATTATAAGGATTTTTTTATTAAATGAAGCTGAATAAATTTTTCGAATTGGTTAATTTTAGTCTCCTAGGTGTCAAAATTTTCAAAATTTTCGCCTGCGGCGCAAAAAAAGAAGGTTTTTGGCATAAGGATCCTCCAAAATTCTCAAAATTTTCGCCTGCGGCGCAAAAAAAGAAGGTTTTTGGCTTAAGGATCGTCCAAATTTTTCAAAATTTTCGCCTGCGGCGCAAAAAAGGAAGATTTTTGGATCCAAATCCCCATAATCCCCCCGATATCGCCCTTAATCCACCTAAATCACAAGATAATCCACCCAAATCCAGCTTAATCTATTGATAACTCTCTTAATCCTCTTATATCACTCTATATCCCCCTTAATCTACTCAAATCTCCCAATGAAAAATAATTCATTGATTTTCCACCCGGAGCCCGGAGCCAACATGGAGCGGCTCCGAAAATCGCCGGCTCCGGAGCCGGAGCTGGAGCCGGAGCCAAGATTTTAAAAGGCCGGAGCCCGGAGCCGGAGCCAAGATTTTTAAACCCCGGAGCCCGGAGCCGGAGCCGGAGCCAAGAATTTGAAAGGCCGGAGCCCGGAGCCGGAGCCAACAAATGGCAAATACCCAGCACTGGGCATAATAGAGGAGGTAAAAGATATAAAAATTAATTCCTCCCCCCTGCATTACTTGGCACATCAGCCCGTCTTTAAAGCTGACAAAAACAAATTGCGTATAGTCTACGACGGTTCGGCACGAGAATCAAAAAATTCCCCCTCATTGAACGATTTGCTCTTTCCAGGCCCTATGCTCATGAATGATTTAATAGGCGTTCTTCTACGATTTAGGCTGCCAAAAATAGTCGTTGTTTGCGATATTGCGAAGGCCTTTCTGCAAATTGAAATAACACCTGAGCATCGAGATTCAAACAGGTTCCTCTGGCTAAAAACTATAAACAAACCCTTTAGCAGTCAAAACATTCAATGCTATCGGTTCACAAGGGTGTCCTTTGGCCTTACTTGCAGTCCTTATTTATTGGCCGCGACTATAACCCATCACCTAAATCAATACAAAAATACTCTCTCAAAAGAAATAGCTCAAAATATTTACGTAGATAACATATTATTCTCCGCTACAGAAATTAACGAAGCCAAACAAAAATGTTTAGAAGCTATAAATATTTTTAACGAAGCATCAATGCCCCTTAGAGAATTTGCCAGCAATGAAGAAAAGGCGATTGAGCATTTGCCAACCTCTTATAAATTAATAGGCACTAAACAAAAATTTCTAGGGATTTCATGGGATACAAGCATGGATGAGCTTTCCTTGGCATTAAATCCATTTACTGAACAAAAAACTAATAAAAGGCAAATCCTTGCATTTTTGGCATCACACTACGACCCTTTGGGCTTATTAGGCCCGCTACTTCTCCCTATTAAAATTTTTATGCAGTCTTTATGGGCTATAACCCCAGCCTTAACTTGGGACGAAGAAATTCCTGCCAATGCAAAAATTGAATGGGCAAAAATAATTAAAAATTGGACATCTACCACAATCTCATTTCCTCGTAAATGCTTTTCTCTCAACTCAAAAAATATTAAATTTCAATTACACGCATTCACTGATGCCTCCCAGATAGCCTTTGCAGTCACTATATATCTCCGTTCCCTTGACCAAACAAAAAATACAATTGAATCAAATTTAATATTTTGCAAAACAAAAGTGAAACCAAAAACAAAATCAAAAAAGTCCCCTTATACAATACCACGTCTTGAATTATTAGGAGTTTTAATCGGAGTACGCGCACTAAATTTTCTTAAAAAACAGCTCTCCGTCTCAATTAATTTAGATAAACTACTCTTTCTCTGGACTGATTCATCCACTGTTTTAAATTGGCTCAATAATGATGAACAAATAAATGATGTGTTTGTAAACAACAGAATTAAAGAAATACGACAAACTGACCATTTGGAGGTAGGACATGTTACAGGCGACTCAAATCCTGCAGATCTGGCAAGTCGAGGAGAAAATGACGTCGACTCCTTTCAAAATAATCAAATGTACTGGCATGGCCCTTCATGGCTGCTGTCCAACGAATGGCCTAAACATAAATTCGTAAAAAATTTCTCTTCTGAAAAATTTAAAAGTTATTTAGAAAATAGCCCTCAAAAAGAAATATTCTCATTTTGCAATACAGTAACGCAAACCGAATCATTTATTAATATATCTCGCTACTCTCGCCTGCCCAAATTACTGCGAATAACCGCTTACACCTTGCGCTTTATTGCAAAAATTAAAAACAAAAAAGTAGGCCTTCTTAAAAATTTCGTTTCCCCTTCCCTTAAAATCTATCAAAACGAAATTAATGCGGCTATTATTATTCTCATAAAAATCGAACAAAATATTGCGCCACCAAATGAATCTATTTGTTCTGCTTTAGGAATATATAAAGATGAAAACGAATTGCTTCGATGTAAAGGTCGATTAACCAAAAGTTGTTTATCCCCATCAGCAAAAGCACCCATCTATTTGCCGGCTAAATCCGAACTCACAAAAATCATAATTTACGAAACGCATCTCCTACTGCAACACGCTAGCCCTAACCAGACACTTTCAACGATAAGACGCAAATTTTGGATAACCTCAGGCCGGAGGACGGTAACACACGTTTTGCACCAATTATGCTTTACTTGTCGAAAATTCACTGCTAAGCCTTTCGACTTGCCAAATTATCCGCCGTTCCCTACTGAACGCGTCAATCCCGCACCCCCTTTTACATTTGTGGGACTAGATTTCTGCGGTCCTGTTTACGTACACACATATTCTGAATTCACGGCCAAAAGTGCCACAGCAAGGCGTTATAATAAAAAGTGCGAGAAAAATAAAGTTTGGATAGCTGTTTTTGTCTGCCTCGTTACCCGAGCAATATATTTAGACTTAGATCCTGACCTTACTACGCAATCGTTTTTTGAAACTTTGAGAAGATTTTTCGCTAATTACGACCCAAAAACGATGTTTTGTGATTCCGCTCCTACATTCAAACATGCCAAAAAAGTACTTGCATCTTACGCCGCACAATCTGACCCTAAATTTGGCGCGATAAAATTCAATTTCCGATGTCCGATGGCGGCATGGAAAGGTGGATATTACGAACGTTATATGGCCATTATTAAACATCATTTAAAAAGAGCACTTTCAAAAGGCATTTTTCCAAAAATTGCACCCCTAAACTCTTTACGTACTTGCATTCAAGAAATTTCTACAGTAATAAATAGCAGGCCAATAACATACGACAAATCAAATCCAAACGATCCACTTCCGCTTTGTCCTTTAAACTTTTTACAACCATTAAGAAAAATTCAACCTATACCATTCCCAGATACAGATAATATCAACGATCCCAATTATAATCCTTTGCCTCCCAGCGACCCTTCTCATTTATTAAATCTTTGGTCTAAACTTTGTTATGCAAGTAAACATTTTTGGTCTCAATGGAAAAATGACTATTTATCTCTATTGCGGGAAAGGTATGAGAAAATTACACCAAAGAAGCAAAGGAAACCAAACGTTGGCGATTTAGTGTTGATAGCAGACCAAAACCTAACACAGTCAAATTGGATGGTTGGGATTATAATAGAAGTATTTAAAAATTATTACAACCAGCCCGATAAAGCCAAAGTAAGAATTGTCTCTGTTCTGGGGAAGGGTCGTTTCATTGAACGAAGTGTACACCACCTCATACCACTAGAGACGGAAAATGAGAGCAAAGAAAGAAATTGCTCTTCCCCCAACATTGAGGCAGATGGGACAATCGTGCACACATAAAAGATAAGCTACATTGAAAATATTTACAAAAACAACTTTAAACCTTTTAAACAATGAAATCCTTCTCCCCTTTATAAAAATAAAACAATTTCTCCCATTTTTGTTTTTATTCTCTCATTTACATTTTATTTTTTCATTTACATTTTCAGTTTTAACCAGCCATTTAAATTTATTATGGGCTCTATTATTTCTTTAGAACTAATTTCAAACAACTTCTTCATAACTATTAACGAAAATAAAATTAATTATTCATTCTTAATGTTTATTGTTATATTAGCTTGCGTATTTACCTGCATATTCACGTTAATTATTCTAAAAATTAAAAACCTCTTACGCCCAAAGGTCCGAAATCATTGGACTCCACCCCCAACGCTAATGGCTATAATCTTATTAATTCTTATCGGCTCACCAATTATTGAAGCAGGAAAATACAAAATACGTTCTCGCAGTCACAATTTACGTAAGGCCGCAAAATTTACGGGAAAAACTTCGGCTAGTATTCTTGCATCTTCCGCTGCCTTTATCGGCTTAGATTACCTTGCTTCCTACTTCATGGAAAACCCAGATATAAGCGCCATTCTATTAACTTCCATTGGCTTATTCGGAATAACGATACTTTTGCTAACCGCACACTTCATAATGAAGCTATACAAAAAATTTAAAAATACAAATCATCGGGAGGAAGGTAATAACGAACAAAGCTCCCCTCTCTCCAATATTGAACTGCAAAATTTGCGCCAAATAGCAGCACAATTGAGCCCCCAACATTAAATTATCAAAATAAAGGAAATAATTTAAAATTGTATATAATTTTTGTAAATAAAATTTAAAATTAATCATTTATTAAAACTTACCATTTTTAAAGCTTTTTAAAAGGAAATAATAGCTGTATGCCTAAATCAAAAATAAAACCCAAAACATCCATCGAAATCATCATGCAACATTTAAATTTAAACGACCCCAATAAAAATACACAAAACCCCCCTTCACCAACTTTATCCCTAGCCTCCGAATATTCTGATCCCGCTTCTCCAAAGATGGAAATTGAACATATTCCGACAACAGAATCATCAATACATGAAATTAAAATTGCTGACCCAACCCCCGAAATTGACAACAAAAACAAAGATGCGATTAACAACGAGCGTCCACGAATATTGGCACCTAACAACAAGAAAAAATTAAATGTTACATTTAACAACTTAATCAATGACCCGACTCTAGTGGCCAAAAAAGATCCGTTGCCTGTTGCTGTTCTAATCAAAAGAGATGGGCAAGTTTACTCTACTAAAAATTACAAAAATCTTTCTCCAAATTTTCATACAAACAATATGCCAATCAAATCCAATGCTTGGAAACCGCCTTCGTTAATGTCTCTGCATATACCACATCCTTACCAAATCCCCATGAACATTCCATCAACTAGCAACACAACAACACGGCAGGTTTACACCCATCACAAAAAAATGTTCTTTCCAACTCCCAAATGAAGGCAATTCCCGTGGGCAGTGTCAAAATTGCTATTTTGAAATAGAAAAAAAAAATAATAATTATTCACTTATCAACACATTCCTTCACTTTAAATTATAATTTTAATCTTCGTTCCCCTTCCTTTAAAACTATTCAATTTTCTCACACAATTGTTCTTTTTTCACTTCAATTCTACAGCTTATTCTACGATTTTACATTCAGCTTACCTTTTATTGCCTTTGCTAATCGACAATACATTTTTTTTCAATTAAATTAATTTTGTTAATAAAAATATATTTTTTGGGCTTTTTTATTATTTTATTTGCTAAAAAAGCAACAGTGATAAAAATCTCTAAACGACTCAAAATATCAGAAAATTGAAACAAACCTCAGCTGTACAATTTCTCGAGGCATTCTTGCAAATGTGTTCAGCCTCATCGCTTCTATCACCACAATCATCTGTTTTTAATTAATGAATAGTTAATAAACAATTCTAAATAAACCATCTCCATCACATGTAAAACCTTTGGGAATACATTTTCCAGTATTTGAGCATTTAAACATCCAATCATCACATGGTTTATCCTGAAAATATCATGATTAAAAACTGAAAATAAATTTAAAAAATATTAAACTTACACAATCTCGCTCATCACTTCCATCACCACAATCATCTGTAAATAAAGTAAATTTTATTGGAGATAAAGTTAGATAAAAATCTACCTTGTCCATCACACATTTGGAATGGTCGTGTGCTATGAATGTACAGGATTAGTTATAGATTTTTAAAAAGAATTTCCAAACCAATTATGATTTGAGCATTGAAATTCACCAACTGGACAGATGCGATCGCCTTAAAAACATGAGGTAAACTTTCATTTTTAATTAAAAATTTCTAAAAAATAACCACAAACATCCCGTCCAGGCTCATCATCTCCATCGGTACAGTCCTTAACAAAAAAATAAAATATTCTTTTAAACTTATGAAATAACCTTTTCGCCGTCGCAATACCACAGTTTTGAGATACATTTGGAATCTGTCCCAGAGCAAGCAAATTGCCGCGACGTGCTATTTTAAACAATCAGAATTTTCCTCTAAAAAAAATTCATTACCAATTTGCTTCGCAGTCACGGCCATTGGAGAGCAAGTAAAACTGGTCTGGACAGGCACATGAAAAGTTACTTCCACCAGCGCCAATAAGGCAGAGATGTGAACAGCCTCCGTTGTTATCACCGCAAGGATTCGGCCAACGTGGCTTTAAGTTTTTAAAAATATATTAAAAATTAAAATAATTAAAAACCTGTCTTAATGGATGAACAACACGAAGTTCATTGGGCAATTGCAAGGTAGTAACTAGATAATATTAATAAAAAATTTCTTCGCAATTATAAAATTAACCTAAGACGCTTTCATTATTTGCTGTCCATTTATCAGCTCGAATAACTTGTTTCAAATTCCAATCACTCCAAAACAAATATTCATTATATACAGTGATAGAGGCGATATGTGAGGTGAGTTTTGCTGGAATTCTGTGCCGGCGGTGAATGCCATCCTGAAGGTCCATCCAATTGAGTTCGTTAAGGTGGGCGTCTCCCCAGAAAAGACGATCAGAATAATAATCGATGGCAAGAGCATTAGGCCAGCCCAAATCACGCTCAGCGATTTTAATAACTGGATCCGCAGTTCCATATGGCGCTAAACCATCCAAAGCGACTTTAGCAATGTACGGCTGGAGTGACCTGCAAAAAAGAGATAATTTCAAGAGTGTTATCAAATTAACAAACCATTCAGTGAAGTAAAGATAACCACGTTTTGGATGTACAACAATTGCCTAAAGAAAAATTTGGTCAAGAATATTTGATATTCTTACTTTTGGCTGCGAAATTCGGTCTCGAATCAGTGTGCGACAAAATCGACCGTCCAACTCGCAAACACGCAAAGCTCGATCTTGCCTGTTCAAACTGTACAATTTACGACCAATCCAATCGACAGCAATTCCCTCTATTCCAAACACATTATGGCGCATTATTTGTTCATAACTGCTGGGTGCTTCACTTAATTTATGCAGTGATTTACGATAGATGCGCAATTTTCCAGAGTCTTAAGAAAAAGAAAAGTTAATTTTCAGTAAGAATATAACAAGCAAACCGAGTAAATAGACCATGTCATCAACCGAGTCAACATCCATTGAAACAAGATTTTCAAATCCTTGAGCTACAAGCTCATATCGAGATCCATCTTTAAGAATGTGAGATTATGTTTGAATCTTTCTAATAGAATTAAAACCTAGCGATATAAATCGAACATAGTGCTTGTTGGCCAAAAGTAGATAAGGATCCGGTTTCTAAAATAAATAGAAAATTTTTAAAAATTTTAATACCTCTTCATTCGCTTTACAATCAAACCCATTGGGATGTAATGTCATCCCTTCAGGGCAAGAACATTTGTAGCTTCCTTGTTTGTTTTCACAAAAGTGGGAACAAAGCGAAAGTCCTTCTTAAAATCAGAAAAGAAAAATTTTGACAAAATTTTCAACAAACCCAAGCATTCATCTATATCCAAGCAGGATTTATTATCTGCTCGATTTATTTGAAATCCATTTTCACAGGAGCATTTGTAGCCAATAACTTGGTCAACACAAGTTTGTTCACAAAGTGGATGTTCTTTTTGCTCGCATTCGTTGACAACTGAAAAACGGTCATTTTAAAGCCAACACCGAATTTATAAGAAAAAACACCCACAACAACTAGGGCTTTCATCAGACCGATCAGA
The DNA here is from genome assembly GCA_036172955.1 of Meloidogyne arenaria. NCBI lineage: Eukaryota > Metazoa > Nematoda > Chromadorea > Rhabditida > Meloidogynidae > Meloidogyne > Meloidogyne arenaria. Next base: position 123,059 of record JARQAB010000077.1, on the reverse strand, counting down.
ACAATCATAGTTGTTATCACACACTTTTTGTTTTTCAATGCACTGTCCGTTTTGGCATTCGAATTGAGAAGCAGCACAATTTAGAGCTCCAGAAAGCAAAGAGGTTGCCGCAAGTCCAGTAATGTTGTGGGAGGAAATCTCTTCTGTTGAACACTGTTTTTCATCACTACCGTCATCACAGTCGGCTGTAAATATTTTTTTTTGTTTTTTTCAAATTTTAGCCGTAAAATAAAAAAAAACTCACAATTTCCATCACAGCGCCAAGCTGTTGAATGTATTAATTAATTAATTAATTATTGATAAGTAGACAAAAATTAAACTCACAGTTTGGAATGCACTGAAATTTAAAAAATTTAAATCATTAAATCAAATTTTAAGAAAAGGAAGAATCGAGTCCACCCCAAAAGATCTAAATCCAGAAGACCTACAACCAGAAGACCTACTCCCGAAAGACCTATTGACCAAAAAGACCTACACCCAAAAGACCTACGTCCAAAAGACCTACAAATTAAAGCGAATATCGTGGGATTTAGAGGATTAAGGAGGATAAATACCCAGCTCTATGAAGATAAGTACCTGGTATATTTCCTTTTAAATGTTGTATGTAGGTCTTTCTTTTGTGCTAGGTCTTTTGGGTGTAAGTTTTTTGGGTTGACCCCGAAGAGTCAGTCGACCTCTAGATTTGTCGTAAATTAAAAACACACCTTATGATTTTTGCACTGCCACAGCCCCGGCTGGCACGATTGATATGCTATAATTATGAAAGAAATTACAAGAGAACATGTAAAAATTACTCACTGCAATTTGCGTGTTCATCTGATCCATCAAGGCAATCCTATAGAATAAAATAGTTTTAAAATTTCTTTACCTAGCTTAAGCTTACATTATCTCCATCACAAACCCATGCTATAATTTGAAGAAAATTTTAAAAAATAAACGAAATGTGTACAACTCACATGCGTGTATACAATTATTGTTTGAGCAACGGAATTCGCCTGGAAATGATTAAAATCGAAGAGGTGGGATATAAATAAGTTTCTTAGTCTCTTACCCTTATTACAAGCCTTTTTGGCCACACCACAGAGTGCCTCACTCTCGTCTTCACCTCCAACACAAGTAACATCTCCATCACATAACCAGGTTTTTGGGATACACTCATATTTAGGTTGAGCCAAATGTTTGTTGGATTTACAATTAAACTTAAAATTTCAGTTAAAGACCTAAAAAGATGTAAAAATCCTTACTTCATCCTCCATACAAGTTCTGTTTCCACAGCTCTAAAACATTTTATTTTTTAATTAAAAATTAATTTTCTTGCTTACATGAGCAGTTGATTCATCACTACCATCACCACAATCATCTAAAAGAAGTGATTAAAAAATAAAAGTTTAATAATTGGCACCTTCTCCATCACAGATAAAAGCACGTGAGATGCATTTGGAGTTGTCACATTGGAATAAATATTTGCCAACACAAACGCGTTTGCCATTGGTATCTGTACAGTTTGTGGAAGTCTGAAACAAAAATATTTTGAGCTATGTAATTTTTATTTAAAAATTGGTTACTTCGTCCCATCCTCCATCAGCACAATCTACATCTCCATCACAAACCCTTTAAAATTAAATAAAAATGAGTCCTTTTTTCTGGAAGCTTACCAAGTTTCCGGAATGCATCGACCAGACGGACAACGGGCATAATGTTGTGAACAAGGTTGATTTAAACAAAACAGTGATTGCTCATCGGACTTTAAAAATTTAATTTTGAAGATAAAAATTGTGAAAAAACATTAATATCATACCAAGTCGCCACAATCATCTGGAAAAAGTTTAGTTAAAATGGGACAAATAATTTTAAGAGTTACCATATCCGTCGCATAAATCGGAGGGCTAAAATAAAAATAATCAGGTATTACATGATGTATTAGAAAATCTTAGTAAGATTTCTGAATACCTGAATGCAGACGTTAGTTTTTGGGCATTTTATACGAACACCTCGACAATCAATGGGCAATCCAGGACAGGTTTTGCTATTTTCATCGGAAACCTATAATGGAATTTAGATAATTTAAAGTCCATTGATCGAGATTTACATTTTCATCCTGACAATCAATATGGCCATCACAAACACGGCTTTGATTAATACAATGGCCGTTTGTACAGGCAAAAGCCCCAGGCGGGCATACGGTGGTAGTGGGTGAACCAGATCCACTGCTTCCTGGACGGCTACCCGGTTTGAAGTTGCCGCAATCGAGTTCATCAGAATGATCACCACAATCGTTAACACCATTGCAACGTCCAGATTCTTGAATACAACGCCGATTTGCACACAAATAATAGTCTTCTGGACAGAAGCGTACGACTAAAATTTTGAGGGAATGTAGTGAAATATGGTAAGAAAATATGGAAAAAACGTACAACAATAACTAGGCGATTCGTCAGAAGAATCAGGACCTGAAATAGGGAAATTATACAAATACAAAGAGTATACGAACAGTCCATCTTTCCATCACAAGTTCTGTCCAAAGCAATGCAGCTACCATCACCAACACATTGGAAATTATAAGGACCTTCGCAGCTTCCACCAGATTTTGTTCCAGAAGCTGCATCATTTGGTGCGCATTGAGTGGCTATATCCTCTCCAGGCTGTTTGACTATATGGAATGTATCGTTACAAGCACATTGAACACGATGGGCAGCTATAGTTCCTCCTGCTCCACCACCAAGTTCAGGATCATCGGCAGCCACGACGTGGCATATCTGGTCACAGCCTCCATTGTTTTTCGCGCATGCATGGGCTGTTCTTTCGCTACACCACTGATTTCTTGTTCTAATATCTGCCTCAGAGGCAAAAACTCGCAGTGTTCCAGGGCTGCAATAATTTTTAATTTTGAAAATAAAAATATTTTATTTGCCTTCGATGGTCTGCCACAACATTCTCATAGGAATTCCCAGTAAATTTATTCATTCGGAAAATTCCGTTCGAAAGTGGATCACTCATGTAAAGCCAATTCTGCCAGATATCCAAAGATTTAGCCCGAAAACCAATTCCAATCAAGCGTCGGTTGTTTCCATCATAGTCGATTGATTCAATGCTCTAAAATAATTAAAAGTTTTGGAAAAATTTTTATTCAAACCAATCGGTTCACATCAGCCCAGTATAGCCGCTGCTCGCGTGAGTCTACAGCTAATGTTGCGGCAAGACTTAAATCCTCGCGCACTAAAACACGGCGTTGACCACCAGCCATATTTGCCCGTTCAATCCTTGGTTCGTAAGAACCTCCTGACACTTTATAACCACTGTCAGACCAGAAAAGAAGTCCTGAACAAGGATCCAAAGCCATAGCATATGTCCAGTCCCCGGTAGCAATTGTCATAATGTGATTGCCGTTAATGTCGTAAGCGTAAACTTTGCCGCTTCTTCCAGTTGTCCAATAGACCTTTTGTGTAAACCAATCCAAACGCATATCAGATATATGCCGATTTGCTTCCTTAAGTTCAGGTGTTCGAAGACGCTCAGCGTTTATAATTTGTCTGAGTTGTTTCGGCTGACTTATTGAAAACCAACTAATGTTTGCTCCACTAGGTGATTCTGTGACAAAGAAGATACGACGCAAATTAACGTCAACATCAAATTGTTGAATGTTTGGCATGGGTGGGAAAGCGTCACGCAGTGGGGAAGAAGCTTTAATGTCTGGAACAAGAGTTGCATCCACAATTCGGTCGCCATCAATGAACATAAGGAAAGAATCGGGTTCTAAAATTCCAAAAATAATGTTCAAAAATTTAAAAAAACTAGCCTTCACAAATTCGCCCTTTCGGAACACCTTTAGCACATGCACAATTTGGAGATGACGAGCCTGGAAGTGCGAAGCAAAGCTGAGGGCAACTTAACAAAAAAGGAATGTATTACATTAAACATGCATTAAAATTACGGTGACTTTCGCAAGCTTTCACTTATGTGACATGGCGAATTTGACTTTGGTTGGGCAAGGGGATCGAAAGCAGACAAATCCGAAAGTTCTGGTAAATCGCCAATCATTGTACTTGGAGAAAGTAGAAGTGAACTTTGGTTTGGTTTACTGGAAGATAGAAAAAACTAAGAGGGTCGCAAAATTTTAAGCACCTTGTCGAGGCAAAAACTTTCTCAAGTCGTCGGTCCGTCCAATACATCTTAAGGAAAAGATTGAGTAAGAACATTATCAAGATAATCACATTTTGGCCAACAATTGCAATTCCAGTTGCTTCTGCAATGTCTGAGCGTACCAATTCCGGCTTCAATTCACTGTTCCCATCCGTTGTGTGAAGAGCCATAGGATTTACCCGGAAAATTCCATCCATACCAGCGTCAGTCCAATACAAATAATGGCTATTTTAGTAGGGAAATTATTCGAAGGTATTTATGCATTACCTATTAGGATCGACGATCAAATCAGTCGGTTCTTTCAGTTCAGTATGGACTATTACTTGCTTGTGAGTACCATCTAGCCATGCTCTTTGGATGGTTGGAGTTTGTCCCTGATCAGCCCAATAGATGTAGCGGGCTAAAATTCATTAACTGTTTAAAACTTTGACAGGAAGACAAACCAATCGGGTCTATAGCTAAAGAAGTAGGGGTTTCAGTTCGAGTTGTCAACAAAATCTTGCGATTCTCTCCATTAAGCTGAGCCACTTCTATGTTTGAACGATCCGAGTCGGCGTTCACAAAATAGAGGTTGGCTAGAATTGGCAAAATTAAAAAATACATGTAAATACAAGCTCACAATTAACCCAATCAACTGCAACACTTTTAATTGTAAAACCGCCAAAATTATTTTTTGTGATCAATCGACTTTCAGATTCGCCCAAAACAAGTCGGGAAATGCCTTTATTTAATCCGGCCGCATCTACCCAAAAGATGGATTTTGAATCATAGTGGAAATCAAGCTGTGAAAAGGATTTTATAAACGGTTTTTAAGTTAAATTTGTACGCTTGTTATGGTAGTTCCAGCCAATGGATCAAAGGCAGTAACTTTAGAACGAAGTGGATCCGTTCTGAAAATGATTTAGATACGTCCAAATAATGACTTTAGTTAATGGAACGTACGGAATAGACTTGATGTAATTTTTCCCAGCAATTATAAGGAATGATTCTGCGGAGAGTTTGCATTTGTTGGTCTCCTCATCCACAGCAAAACCAGTTCCACAAATACATGTAAATTTATTTTGCTGGCCTCGAGGGATACAGAGTTGCTCACAATTTCCATTATTGTTATGGCAAGGATGAGATTCTCGAGTGTTTGCCGGGTGAACAACATGCATATTAGTTAAGTGTTCGACGTTTGCTCGAAATTCAGTAAACTCAGGTGGTTGATCGTCACCACTTCCAGTGTCCACATCACCCACCATAATCTTATCGAATGCTGTATCAGCATAGTAAATGTGATTGTGGAAAAATGCGATAGCTCGTGGTTGTTTTGCAGCATCATTAAGAATGTATCGTTTGTCTTGTCCGCTATAAGAGACGCTTGTAATCTGGAATTGAAATTTTTTTAAAGCTCCATTGAATATTTCCAACCCTTCCAGCTTTAGCCTCAGTAAAATAAATTCGTCGATTTACAGTATCCAATGCAAGATGATCCAATTCAGCAAGATCAGTGCTAACGAGCACTAAGGGGTTGTTTCCATCCAAGTCTGCACCAGCTAATTTAGTGGAAACACCTCCCTTGCCTTGATCCAACCAAAAAAGTAACCCGCGGTCAGAATCAACAGCAATAGCAACTGGATTCGAAACAGCGGTCGGTGACTGATCGTTGTGCAAAATGACGGTGTGGAACTAAAGGAATGTTCATTTTTGTAATTTTGAATGATAAATTAATTTCCCTCTATTCCCCCCCCCCCCCCCCTTCAATGAATTCATGTAAAATTCACTTGTTCTCCTTGTGTTCGCACAACTTCAATTGTCTGTGAATGCTTTTTTCCAACATAAATGTTCCGACCATTCCAATCATAAGCCATACAAGAAGGATCATCAGGCGGTTGATTAGCAAGAATAAGAGAGCGATTGTTGCTTGTTAGGCTTGCTAAAAGATATAGAATTTAACGCTAAAATATTGTTCAAGTCCAAAAATTGGCCAAAATTTAACTCTACTTTTATGGATCATGGAACTTGACATGAGAGTTGCTGTCATTAAAAGCACAGGTGCACCATGTTCTAGATAGAAAAGTTCGTTGGTCAAAGGGTCGTATTCAGCATCCTAATTATGAAGATATTAGATTTATGATCTATCCTAACGATCTCCTTACGTCAGTATTCCTAAGCCCGCTGATTGGCACAATTCCTCCAATTTCATGTGGCAGATGTTTTTTATTGGAACTTTCTCCCTCATTGTTTAGGGCTGCTCCAACGACCATTGATTTGTGTACCTGATTAGAGTGTGAATATTTTCAATTAATCCCGATAATATCACTCACTAATAGCATAAATGGCCGTTTATCAAGGACGCATTGTCGTCCACCTCCACCTTCTTCAATAACATGACCACTTGGACAGAGGCATGTGAATGTACCATTAGCACCCAATGCACAAATATGGGAGCAGCCGGAGGTTGAACATGGGTTTTCTTTTATTTGTGGCTGCAAAACTGGGTGGATAGCTATAACACCCAAAGCCTTGGAGAAGGAATGTGAAGGATATTCTCGACTTGTCCCATTCGGATATTTAGGATAAAGCTGAAGCCGTTGAAGTCTACGATCGCTATAGTAAATATGGTCTTCGAATATAGACATAGCATGAGGATGTTGTATGAGCTTGGTCGAGGCAAGAACTTGAACGCGTCCTGAATGTTTTGGTAATTAATTAGTCTAACATTTATAACTCCTCCACCTTTTCCATCATAGTCAACAAATTCAATGTAATCCAGCTTGGAGTCGGCAAAATATACGCGGCTAGATAAGAATAATTGTATAAATAAAGCCCTAGTTTCCTGATTACCTGACACTGTAATCAAGTGCTATGGCATTAGGCCAGTAAATTTTTGTATCGACCAAAACAACCCGATTAGACCCATCCATGTTAGCACGCTAAAAATACAAGCTAGTTAGGATTTATTACTAAAATTGCCTCTATGCGAGGATGTTGTCCCCAATCAGTCCAGAACATTAAAGCAACCCTGTTTGAATTTGTATTTTCAATAACACAAGTGTGAAAGAATCACCTCGGATCCACAGCCAGCCCTCGTGGTTGATCAATTCCCTCGTGGAGAAGAATAGATCGGACTAAATTTTTTTAAAATTCATCTAATTGTTTAATAAAAAGGCTTGCCTCCAGGCTTTTCAAGACTTGCAATTTCAATAGTATTAAGTGAAGAATCGACCCAATAAAGATTTCTGCCGACCCAATCGACGGCAATACCTTCAGTGATGTCCAAGCCCTGCCCAATAAAAACTTGAACGTCTGTTCCATTCCGAGTGGCACTGTAGATTTTTTTATCACGTATATCCGACCAATATATACGATCCTGCACTGAGTCCCAAGCAATAGCAACAGCATTCTCGACCTGCGCGGCAAAAGTTCGCCAATTCTCTAATGAACTATCAGACCAGTATATGCCTAAATCGTTATATTCAGGATTAGTTTAATAAAATACGATTTCTGTTTGAAACATAAACACGCATGTCTTCACGATTCTGTGCAACCTTGCAGGTATGCTTATCTGCCGAGAGCACGTAATCTGTATCACAAGTACAAGTAAAGCCATGTTTTTCATCAGTACAGTGTTGTGAACTGAATGATAGAAAATTGTTTTGAAGATAATCCAATCTTCGTTTAAAAGTTACCATGAGCGAGGATCGAGGCATTCATTCTCAGGTTCACACCTCGTTTTATTAACAAGTTGTTCTCCGAGAGGGCAGGAACAAATAGGTCCGTCAGGCGAGTTGTGACATTTATATTGACAACCGGCTCGATCAGCAGAGCATAAATCTAAAAAAGAGAATAGAACCCTTAAAAATGACGAGAAACAGCCACCTCGAGAACAGCGTCCACCTTCATCAGATCCATCAACACAATGAGGCTTTCCGTCACAAAGATCTTTAAAAATGTTTGAATATTAAAAAACCAAGCCTAAGTTACTTGAATAATGAATGCATTGTTCAGGAGCATTACGGCAAGAAACCTAGTATTTTAAATAGGCAATAAAACGCGAAAAACTAAATTAGTTACAGTATCGAAGGGGCATTTGTAAAGAAATTGCGAAGCACTGTTTGGGCATGTTTGCTCATCAGAATTGTCTCCACAGTCATTTACGGAATCACAAACCCAAGTCTAATTAAATTTTTGAATAAATTTTGAAGATAAAGTCTACTATAAACCGAAAAGATGCAACGTCCGTTTGTGCAACGGAAATGATCTTTAGGACATGTAACATGTTGAAGTTGACAAGTTTCACGTGGTTCATCGCTAGCATCATCACAGTCTTCTTGCCTGTTTCATTTTGTTTAATAAAAAATTAAATAAAATTATTCACCCATCACATTTCCATGCCGCAGGAATACAAATACCGGAAGTAACACATTTAAATTGGTCAGCAGCACAATTGCCTTCACGTGGCAAACAACTTTCCTCGTCGCTTAAAAGTTAAAGTAATGATTTTCTGGAAATCTAAAAATAACTAACGATGCATCGTTGCAATCATCTTGGGAATCGCAATGGTTTCTAAAGGGGAAAATAGTTAAGTTATCAGGAGAATTTTTTAGAAAAGTACGCTAGTGGTATGCATTGACGACCACTCGCACACCGGAACTGATCTGGTCGACATTGTACAGGAGGACAACGTTCTGGGTCCTCATCAGTTGCATCATAACAATCCTGAATGTAAAAAGAGGCCTATAAAATTTTCTTAAAAATCCCAAACATTATCCCCATCGCAAAGCCAATAAACAGGAATACAGCGACCATTCGCGCAAGTAAATTGATTAGAAGAACAAGTGGCATTGTGGCAAAGTTCAAGCTTTTCATCACTCCCATCACCACAATCATCTTTGCAAATTAATTAGAGGATAAGAAAAATTATGTTTTGACACTCACTATCGGAATCGCAACGCCATTGTTCAGGAACACACCTATTGTTGTCACACTGAAACTTCTTGGCGCCGCATTGTGGACGTTGGCCATCTTTGCAAAAGCGTTGATCTTCCTAAATAAACAAGTAAATAAAAGTTAAAATTCAGTAAAGATCTAACATCGGAGAAATCTCCACAATCATTATCCCCATCACAAGCATACTGTACTGGAATACACTTCTTGGTGTTGTTACAACGAATTGTCGCTTCCGGACACTCCACTTCCTTGAAACAGGAGTGCCCGTTTTCATCTTGTTCGTCTGAACCGTCAAGACAATCATCTATTTATAAAGAACAAGATTATTTATTAAGCTATGTCAAGACACCTTCTGAATCACAACGCCATTCCAGAGGAATACAACGCCCTAAAATTGCCAAAATTATTTGGAATATTTCATTGAATAACAACCGTTAGCGCATTGAAATTGAAGAGCAAGTTCATTTTTCTAAAATTAAAATTCAGTTTTAAAGTTTGAAAACCCCATTTTATCTATAATTATACTTGGAAATAAGGCAGAAACCCAGCCCCCGGGGTCGTGAGTACTGGGGTTCGGGGTCTGTCGAGGTAGTCTTTGGGATAGGAGTTTCGGGTTGCTTCATTGTTCGGATTAAATTTGTACCCTACTTGAAAATATGTCTAACCTGTGAACCGTTTCGAGGGCAAAGAGGTTCAATAGGTTCAAGAATATCTCGAATACAAGCCAATTCATTGTTTGGATTAACTTTGTATCCTATTAAAAATATTTCTCAAAAAAATCTTTGAAATTATCCACCATGTTTACATCCACATTTTTTAGTCAACGGCATCGAATGATCATCACTAGGTAAAGCAAAGCAAAAATGAGCGCAATTATGCTCTTGGCAAGGATGTTTAAGATGGTCTTTAATTATAAAAAATACAAGTTTTTTAACTAATGTGCTTATTAGACACCTGGGTATTTATGACTAGGATCGGAAGCAGGTTGATTCTGTGTAGAACAACCTTTTATTGAGAAGATACTCCTTTCCTCTCCACTGAAAATTTTAAAAATTAATTTAGGCTTAATTCATCCCATTCTTGCCTGAAGTCACGAACGATGCGTCCAACCCCTCCGAAATTCTTGGAGACACGGCGAATGGAGTATGGTCTTTGGTGAACATAGTAAATTTGGTCTCCAAGGAAAGTTATAGCCACAGGAATGGGGTCTTCCACAGGCAAAACAGCCCAATTTTGTCCATCAAAATCCATACATGCAAAGAATTTAAGTAAGGAATCCCCAAGACAAAGACGACTCTCTGCAAAGTCGATGGCTAGACCAGAAGGACGACCGATTGTCTGGTTCCGCAAAACGATACAGTTAGTTGCGTCTAGGTTACAGCGCCATATACGAGCCTTGGATGGAAATATTAAGCATTAAAACAAGGAAACAGCCCTTACTGGTCTTTCTGCCTCAGCAAAGAAGACATATCCTCGCCATGGATGTACAACTACAGAAACTGGATCTCGAAGTTTCACAAGTAACTTGCGGCGGACAAGTTGTTCAGGATTTACTAGACCCTGTATTGAATTACTTTTCAGAATTTATTTTTCTTAATTCACCTGGTCGGTCACTTTTACAACCTCCAAGGAGTTTCTTATGTTGTCGCTTAATTTTGAAGCAATTATAACGGTATTCTTAAGCTTAAGACAAAACTACTCACATATAGTATAGCTGCCTGCTCATCCAATCAAATGACATTGATATTAGGCCATCATTGTGGGTCTTAAAAAATTTTTTAGATAAAAAAATTTCCTTGAAATTTCAGAGAACCAACCACAAGTATTGGAGCCGATCCTTCTCCATCTGGCTTCACACTAGAATTCATAATCGAATATATATATCCAACCTTAAACTACCGGTAAAGTGTATTATCCATAATATCAGCATAAAAGAAGCTTGAACTATGAACATCACATTCAACTGCAAAGTACATTCCCACCCTACGTTGAGATTGCGGAGAAATTGGCAAAACAGCCTCTGCTAGTGTATTTTGTAAGATTTCGGGGTAAATGCCACGAATCTTTTAGTGGAAAAATTAATGATTTGACCAATTATCAAACTCACAACTCTGTTACTACTAAACAGCAAATAATCTATTGAAGGCACACATCGTTTGCCGTCAACCAATTTCTAAACAAAAATCCCAACTATTTGTGTTAATCCAATCTACCTGGCCGATAGGGCACGCACAACGGTAGCCCAGACCAAATCCGACGTTATCTTTAGCTAGAAGACACATTCCCTCACAATCGGCTTTATCGCACGGATTTTCAATGTGCTGCTGGAAGCAATCACTGTGGGAGGGACCGGGCTGTGCCATTTGATGATATGCAGCAATCCCCATAGGAAAAACGTTCCCATCTTTGTTAGACCAAATAACTTCAGAAGCCGCTCCAAACTTTTCAACACGCATAATTCCTAATCTTGTCCAGTCTGTCCAATACAGGTATTGATCGAATATAGCCAATCCGAAAGGATGAGGAGCAAAATTCCTAAGAAATTGAGATTTAATACGATACGGAAACAGAATTTTTTTATGAAATTCAACCTTCCAGATGAAATCTGTCGTCTATCATTACCAGAATAGTCGACTGATTCAACTCGATCGACTTTCGGATCACACCAGTAAACTCGTTTAGCAGCAATATCAACAACAACGCCGCTTACCTAAACATTATAAAACTAGAATTATAAAGGAACTTTGCTCACTTGATGGGTGTGAGTTTCGACTATTACACGTCGACTTGTACCTGATCAAGAAGAAATTTAATGTTTTTAATTGTAAATGATATCTAACCATCCATATGGCAAGTTTCCAATTTTAATTGGTTAGAAAAGAACATTTCCCCCCGAAGAGCTTAAATTTTAAAATCTTTTAAACTTATCAAGGTTTAAACTCACGGTCCAAGGCAATATCGAGTGGAAGAGTAAGGCCATCTGCTAGCAAAACAGTGCGTTTATCACCTTCATAGTTGAGCACATCAATGCGTCTTGATCCACTTTCGATTACATAAATCTTTAAATTTTGTTAGGGACATCCAAAAATTGTGTAAATTTACATTATTAGTAATCCAATCAACGGCTAAATTTCGTGGGTAAATCAATGATTTAAGCTCAAATTTGTGCTAAAAATATATTTTCAATTCGGATTCCAATAAATAATGAACATACAATATGTTCAATATCACCACCGGAAGTGATGTCAGCACGATAGAGAGAATGAGCTAGCCGATCAGTCCAGAATATTTTTCGTTTCTCATAATCAAAATCTACTCCATATATAAATTCTCCAGAAGCTATTTTTACGGCAGATTCTTCCTACAGATAAAAGGAGGTTAGAGGTGAATTCTAATTTGAATTCACACCTTATTTGCCGGATTCAACCGATAAAGTCCTTCACGGCGAGCGACAAAAAGACGCATTTGTTCAGGTTCACTGGAAATGCAATACCCCCGAAGTGTTAAATTATTGCTTCCGCCGAATGGCGATCCTGAATTTGCCCCTGTGCTTTGCACCATTTGAAGTCTTTAAGAAGCAAGAGCATTTGTTAAATAAAAACATTAAATGCCTACTTAAAGCAGGATCCTAAACAGCCACAAGTAAAACTAGGTCGATGATTCTGGCAAGTTTGATCACAATATCCAAAATCGGCACATTCATTAATGTCTTTAAAAAAAATTTTTTCCTTCAATTTCTCTCGTTAATTCTCAAATTAGCCTTTACCTATGCAAGATCGTTCGAAACGCTCATCGAGTTTATAGCCCTGTGGACAAGTACAAATGCCACCCGTAGGGGAACTTGCACATCCGGACTGACATCCAAGCGTTTGACAAAGATTACGAGCTGTAAATAAATTATTGGAATTTTCAAATTAAACTAAAAACTAACAGCAAGTCTTTTCATCCGCGCCACTATCACAATCCTGATTAATAAAAATATTTTTAATAGGCCTTTTAGCCTTAAAGTCCTGTTTTGACCCTCAAAAATACTCACATTAACTCCATTACACAATTTTGACAGATGAATGCAATGACCGGAATTTGGACAGGGCCACATATCCGGAGGGCATTTATAATGTCCACATTCCTCCTCGTCTGAATTATCGCCTGAACATTTAGAATTTCTAGGTCAACTCGGTAAACATTTTAAATTATGTACCGCAGTCATCATAGTAATCACAACGGAATTTTTGAGGAACACAACGCTTATTTTTACATTTGAAATCGCCTGTTTGACACGCTGGAAATGTGCACGTTGGCGGTTCATCCTTCAAAAATAAATTTGAAAAAAATTCTCCACAGATATTCAACCGATTTGTCAGCACAATCAGGTGTCCCATCACAAACCCAAATTTTCTGTATGCATTGGGTTTTATCCGCGCATCGAAATTGGTAGGGAAAACAAGCCTAAAATTTCAATGTCTAAGATATACTATATTTTAAATACAGTATGATTAGTGGAGCAAGAATCTTTCTCATCACTAAGATCACGACAATCATAGATTCCATCGCATTTGCGAGTGATTGGAAAGCACTAAAACAGACAAACTATTAAAATTATTTTCGGAATGATTCCGGATTGTACTAAGTTCTAAAACTAAGTTCTTAACTTTGTTTTCCGGAAACTTAAAATAAGTTTTAATTCTCCTGAAACTTAAGAACTAAGTTTTAAGTAAATAAGTTTGAATTTTCCGGAAACTTAAAATAAGTTTTAATTCTCCGGAAACTTAAAATAAGTTTTAATTTTCCGGAAACTTAAAATAAGTTTTAATTCTCCTGAAACTTAAGAACTAAGTTTTAAGTAAATAAGTTTTAATTTTCCGGAAACTTAAAATAAGTCGGAAACTTAAAATAAGTTTTAATTCTCCTGAAACTTAAGAACTAAGTTTTAAGTAAATAAGTTTTAATTTTCCGGAAACTTAAAATAAGTTTTAATTCTCCGGAAACTTAAGAAATCAGCCTTAAGTAAATAGGTTTTAGGTTTCCGGAAACTTAAGAACTAAGTTTTAATAAACTTAACAACTTAGTTTTCCAGAAACTTGAGAACAGTTTTAAAAACTTAACAACTTTTTTCCGGAAACTTAAGAAAAAAGTTGTAAATAAGTTTTGGTTCTCTGGAAACTTAAGACTTAGTTTTAAGTAAATAAGTTTTAGATTCCGGAATCTTAAGTTCTTAATCCGTTAAATTTAATTAAAACTTAACTGGCGTCCATCAAAGCATTGAAAAACTGAACCATCATTAACTTCGCAGTTTACTGGAGCTGCGGCTGAATTTTTCAAAATTACAATACATTTTTAAATCAATTTAAAATTTAAATTTGAGTAAAATTAAAAATTTAAAAATATTCTTACGGCAGTCTTTTTCATCAGAACCATCAACGCAATCGCTCTTTAATAAAAGAAATTTATTCCTAGTTTTCCTGTAAATTTAAAGCTTACAATATTATCACAACGCTGATACTCTTGCTAATAATAAATTGTTTTATTTTAATATTTTAAATTCAAGATTAATCTTACAATACACGAGACCGAGTGAATATCGTATTTATCGCCTGTAATATTAAAATAATATTTAATATCTTGTAAAAGTAGGCTAAGAAATTTATTAGTATTTATTAGGGTTCCACCGGAAGTTCCGGGTCCGGTTCCGGAAAGTTCCGGCCTTTTTTGGTTCCGGTTCCGGTCAAAAGTTCGGTTCCGGTGAAACCCTAGTATTTATCGTATAATCAGTATTAATTGCCCTCACTCAAATAATTATCCCACTTCCAGTGATTACCCTCCATTAAAAGCCTACACACGTCCAGATCTCAAACCTCGAATAATATCCCCCTCTCGGTTAATTACTCCCTCCGATGGGAGGTCGAAACAATACCCAGGATATTTATTCAAGGAATACAGTAAATTATAAATTAGTAATTTAAAAATCTCTCACATTGCCACTGTTCGGCTTTACATCCCGGGTGGGCTAAAAAATTAGATTTAAACAGATAATTTAGAACATTTCTTACGGCAATTGTTCTCATCTTCCCCGTTTCGACAATCACCTGATAAAAATGCATTCAGTTCAATTAAAGTCAATTTACTCAGAACTAACCAGATCCATCACATTTCCATTCCAGTCTAATACAGTGACCATCATCGCATCGGAATTCTGTCTCAGAACAAACTCCAGAAGAACTTCCAGAGGAACTTTGCTGTTGTAAATGAGAACGGTGAGCTCCTCTATGAGCTATACTGGGAGCTTCAGCATCTGTTGTAAAAACAGTTCCAGAAATAAATCCAGGCCTGACACCAGGAGGGCCTCGATGAAATGGATGTGGTGGTTCAACTCCAAGTAAAATTCCTTTTATTTATGAAAATTTTGGAAAATTTTTATCTCAACCGCCCAGGAATTAGGGTGAAAAAAAATGTATTTTTAGAACAGAATTTGATAATTAGGGTAATTTGAAATAAGAGGGATTAAGAGGGACTTATTGGGATTAAGAGGATTGAGAGACAGAAGACGTGTTTTGACTTGGCCTCCAGGATCAGATCCCCACCAGGAAGTTGATCTCCAGGGTCAGTTGACCTCTAGGGTGTTGATCCCCAAGGTGAGTTGACCTCCAGGGTCGGTCAACCTCTTGGTAATTGACCCTCTGTGGTTGACTCAATTTTCCGTGATTAAATATTGAGAAACAATATTTGAAAAATCTTAAAGTAAACCTACTTTGTATTGTATGTATAGGAAATTTTGTATCCAAATTAATACATAATCTTGGCAAGCAAAATAAATTGAGCAAAAATATGGGTAACAAAAAATATTTAAACAACAAAAACAACATAATGAGTGTATGTATTTAATAAAAATACATTTTTAAATGCTAAAAATTAATAGAAAAATTTTATGATTAATAGAAAAATTGGATGAAAAATTGAATCAATTTCCTTTAATAAATGACGTATAATTAAATGACCTAAATGACCTATAATTTAGATTGAATTACGCTGCAGAAAAATAAAAGAGAAAAGATCTGACCCATTAACTCAACGTTTCTTTAAAATAAAAAAAAACTTAATTTCCCATAATTTAAGAAAATTTCAGCCCTAAAAGGCTGTGAAATGGCAGACGGGAAGGCGAAAACAAAAATAACCCTCAAGAATATCCTCTGCGCATGTGAGGGAAGCATGGGGTTGCGCCAGTTGTGTAGCAATATCGACCGATTGCTGATACTTTTTCGGCAGCTATTTAGTTGTCAATAAATCTTATAATCTTTATCCAATCAATTATGTTAAAACAAGAAAGGGATTATAAATAATAAAATGAATTGATTATCAACTAGAATATCTCATAATCCAAAATTGCTTTAGAAGAGGAAAAGGTTATTCGGTAGGGGACGGATATATCGGGATAAGCATATTTGGATTGCAAAAATATCTTCTTGCGTGTTTACGTTGCTTCATAAACATAAAAGTCTTTTCACAATAGGACAATGTAATATGAAGACAGTGGCCGTAGGTCCCTAAATCAGTAGGGTAAATGTTCGTATAATGAAAAATCCCCATGTGTTGTCCCGATCATAGATGGGCGAAAATTTCGTTTTGTGGTAGTTTTTCATTTTTTCGCCTATACATATCTGGTCCCGATATTCAGGCTCCAGGTTATTTTAGTGGAAATATTGTTAAATGCCTTGAACTTAAATTATTCCACTCAGACACTTGCCAATAAATTCTCGAAAATAAATCAAATATAAATTGAAGAAGATATGTATTTTGTGCCTGTTTTTTTTCGCCCGCCTCAATGTTCATCGGCCTTCGCCAAAATCTCATGCAATATTAACGATCGCGCAGCGGCCGGTGGTGAGAGAATAAAGAGAAAGAAAAGGGGGAAAAGTAGATATGATTGGTGATTGGTAAAAAATATATTTTTTGAATTTATGATTAATCGAAATTATTATTTAATGAAAATAATATATGAACAAAGAATATAAACAAAAGTTGGTAACTGTGAACTTTGTATGCCCTTCCTATTTTCTCCCTAAATCTAAGGCGATTTGCCCGAGCTCTGCGTGTAAGAACCTATGGTCCGGTATTTTGTGCGTGTAGAGGTCGATCGGAAAGTTGTCGGTGCTGGAAATCGGAACTGTCGGAAATCGGAACTGGCTCAAAAGTTGGAATTCGGAAATCAGCACTAATTTTCGGAAGTCGGAAATTGGAATTCCGATCGACCTCTGGTGTGTATCTCACTATTGTGTAAAATCTACCGCAATAACTGAACTTTCACAAAAAACCATAAATTTGAGAAGAAAAAAGGGGTCATACTATCTTATTTTAAAATCCAAAATCCTTTAATAGGATTTCCCAAAGAAATATCAATATAAATTATCCAGAAAAAAATTTTTTTCGGGTATTTATTTTAATTAAAAGGTATGGAAATAATCTTCAACAAAAGGATGATAAGACAGTTAAAAATGAATAATTTGGCGGTGAATTTTTTTGACGAAAGTAACGCTAAAAGTGATCACTTCGCATAATCATTACTTCGCATAATGAGCACAGCCAAATAAACCGGCATAATTTAAAAATAAAATGAGAAAAATTTAAAAAAATGAAGAAGAAAATAGTGAAGAAATAAAAGTTCTGATCTAAAATTAAATATAAGAAAATAGATCAAGAGTGATAAAAAAATATTTTTTTTTGCTCTCACATGCTGGTCATTTTTATTTTTATTTTCGGGAGTAATTGGAGATGGCCGGGGATAGAAAAAATTTTTGAGGGGAAATGTACAGTGCGCGGATTGTTGTTAAAAATGAGGAGAGCAAAACAGTAAAAATATTTTCTAAAACTCTCTCAACTAGCGGAAAAGATTTATATTTTACAGACGGCGAAATAAAAACAAAACAACACCTCTAGCAAATTTACTCTACGGACAACCGGTCTAGCTAGGTAATTGTTTGACTAATTTTGATCGATTTGAGAAAATATATGATCAATTTGAAATTTTGAATTAATTTTTAAAAAAATTTAAATAGAGGCAAATATTAAGAGAAAATGGCATAACTTTGAGGTGAAATTTTTGAAAAAATTCTGAGTGTCAAATTTTTATTTAAACCAGAAGGTAAATACGGGTCAGATCAAAAATGGATCTAGTCCAGGAACAGAGTTATCTCCCTAGATTAGCTCTGTCTCGGAGTCAAAAAAAAGTGCGGAAACTCTTTCCGAGTTCTTCAGGAAATTCTTCAAAGTCTTCAGACTTGATTTTGGGCAATGGATTTTCTTATCGTAGGAAACGTACTTACACTGCGTAACATAAAAAATAATATTAAAAATAAATGAAATTAAAAAATTTGTACAAAAGGTAATGATGAAAAATGAAAAATATTTTTCAAATTTATTTAAAAACAAACTCGCAGTCAGACACCCTTTTTTTCATTTCGGTGCTACCTGCCCCCTCTTAAAAAATTTTACTTTAAAAATATTTTTTCAATTATTATTTTGTTAAATATTATTATTTTACTTTCATTTTTCATTATTTTAAAGTGAAAAGTTTGAAATTGGAAGGGTAAAGGTCCGATGACACAATCAATCATCTCCCTATTTTTCCTTCCAATTTTCAATTTTCTTCGGCAAAAATAAAATATCTCCAACGAGAATCAAGGCTACAAAACCAAGGCCAAATCAGGTAATGGATGGGTGAACAAGAAAATTGATGAGTGGATTATAATATTTTTATTTTGCATTTAGAGTAGCCGCAGCATAGGAGAGGGGTTGTTGAACAAAATGCAAATAGGGGGGGGGAGGGGAGGAAGGGGTTAAGGGGCGCGAAGGAGGGAAGAGGGGTCAATGTGCAACAAGAAAGGGGGAAAAGTCTACAATCTTATGATGAAAATAAAATTATTAAAAAATAAAAGAGGTCCAAATTAAGCTAAAATTGAAGTGAATAAAAGGATTATAGCTAAAATATTACCTTCCAAAGGCAATTTGTTTTCAAGGGATGTGCGCGAGTGAATTGTGCAGATATTTAGGTGATGGTAAAGGCCCGCCAACGGCAATAAGCACTTGCGCACGCACAAATATAAACTAAACAAATCGATCAAAAATCCATTCATTAATTCGGCCAGCATTTGCTACAAATAAAGTTGCACATTTTACGTTAATTTCGCGCCCTAAGCTGTTGATCTTCACCAAAATTTTTTTGCACCAAACAAGTTAATGATTAGTAAAAACTGGTGTTTATTAATGGGAGGACAGAGGCTAAGAACTAATTGACAACCAGTTTTTTTGAAAATTAAGAGGAAAATTGATTTTTCTAAAAATATTTTTAATCAGTTAAATGCACATTTTTTTGCAGATAATTAAAATTCAAAAAGTGAAAGACAAAAATTGTGATTTTTAATATTGATTCATAAATTATGCTTTGGTACTTTTTGGATATCCTTCTCCTAACTTGAGTCTCAGAGATTTCCTTAAGATGTGCAGGAAATCTCTCCCAATTCCACTCCATTTCCTATTCAAATGAGGCATCAGCAAAAGCAAGTTTGACCATTATGTACATCCTAGGGAAAACTCCAAACTAGGGGGGCGGGATGTCCAAAAATTGCCGATGTTTTATTTAAACTTGGAATCTCTATCCTCCCAATTTTGTGGATGCACAATAAATGTTTCTAGAATTTGGTTTTGATATAGAAAAGCAGAAAGTGAATTGAATAATGTTCGAACAACAATATAAATTGCCAAAAATTGAATCCAAGCCCATTTTAGCATTTCCCACACATCCGTTCTGAAAAATGAAAGTAATATTGTAGGAATAAAATACAAATCCACCTATAATAAAAGATTTGTTCATTAATTCGAAGCCTGTAATTGACGTGAAAGCTTCCAGATTCTGTATCATTTGGGGTTTCTGAACGAATATCCCATCGATGGGAACTACTATAAATCGAAAAGATTAGTGCTTGTGAGTGAGGGAGAGGGTTACCTAACAAGTTCAGGTGTGAACTCCTGCTCTATTTGATAATTCTGAAGTGCCCAAATAGCCGAATCCATTTTAGTTTTCAAGCTGTCATCGTTTAAGTCTAACAATAAATTAGTTTCGTCTGTTTTGAAGTAATCATTGCTGGAATTATTAGCTGAATCTGTAGCATTCCTAACATTCAACGTCGAAGATGCCCATTGAAAAGGCAATTGAGTTAAATTTCCCCAGCTGGGCAGTGGTTCACGTTGAGTGATTTGTAAAATACCGATCATGCTTAAATCACAGAAAACAATTTGGACGTAAAAATATAGCCTTTCCCATACCTCATAGCATTATAAGTATTGGATGGCCTGTTGATCTTCCCAATAACCGGGCACATTTGGAACTAAATCAAAATTTATATTTCAAGTAGAAAAACATTAATTCTATACCTCTAGCAATGCTCGTCGATCAAGTCGAACATCAAAAAATAATACAAAAGTAATGACTTTGAATTTATCACTTGTTAAGTTGCCTTTTGGTGAACGAAATAGAATGTTTATTATTATCTGAATTATTTAATTAGTTTGATAATTATTTACGCTTAGAAACTTCCTCTGGACGGCCATCATCGTCTACATCCAAACTACTTGTCTCAAATGCAGGGAAAGTCAAATATTCACTCCATCGTTCATTCCATTCAGTTACAGGACTCCAAAAGTGTTGAACTTGGCCATCCTCGTCTTCGAATAAAACAAATAATTGTTCATTAAAATGTACAATAGGCCGTTCTAAATAAGTGTTGGTTCTTCGCCACAATCCCTGCAAAATTAAATTTAAAAATCTGAGGTATTCTTGAGGAAATATCAGAAACCTGTGTAGCAAAAGTTAAAAACAATGCAATTATTGTTGATAAAGGGAAGCTGAAAAAATGCCAAATATTGGCAAATGAAAGCGCGGAAGCACGATATTCGGCAGATATTGGCTTTAAAATTTTTCAAATATTTTTAAAACCAAATTTAAAATATTCCTTACAGTGCTATAAACAGTTTTAAGTCGCAACATTACTTTGTTTTGTTGGAAATAATAAAATTTAAATTTTCTTTTGAAATTATTAAACCAGTCCAAAGAGAGAATACCCAAGCAAGGGTAGCCAAAGATGCATAAAACAAATCAAGAATAGATTTTAAACGATTTGGAGAAATAACAACCATTTAGTTATAATTTATGGCCATTATAATTGAAAAGATAAAGGATGTTTTTATAAATATCCCACAAGGATGGTTGCCAGGGAACACATTTCTCCTATAAATATTCGGGTCACTAAGATAGAGAACGTTGCTTTTGTAGCAAAAATTGTAAAAGAACAGATCCCAGTTAGAGGAACTGAAGTTTATAACAGAAGCGGCCTCTCCCGAATTTAAAAAGCGGAAGGCGGAAGAGTAAAAAAGCGAAATTCTGCGGAAAGCTGAAGACAGCCCCTCCCTAGTTTAAAGTGTCTATAAAGTCAATAATCCTTTTTATTTGTCGTCATAGATAATAAACAAAAAAACATGAAATTTTTGATTATGGAATTTTTAATTTAAAAATGAAGCCATTATTTATAAAAAACACGCATATTTTTTGGATCATTTAAATACTGCTTTTATGTGTTGCTGCACATTGAATGTAAAATAGAGAGAGGAGTGTTTTTTAGAGATATACTAGAGCTGGAGAAGTTATTTAAATAATGGCACATCTCCGCCTCCTTTTTGGCTTTTCCTTGTGCTTTTTAAATTAAATTATAATAAAAAATTTTTAATAAAAAAATACCTTAAACTTTCTAATTTCACGCACAAGAGCCTTAAAAAATTTTAATTAGTGAATTAATTTTGTAATTTATCTATCTCCGTGATTAGGTAGCGAATAGAGATCAAACTGGGCCTGGACCAAGGCCTGGGTTTTTCCTGTACCCAGAGTCTAGGCCCATGATCCGGCCCAGGTCAATAAATCAAACCAAGAGTTCAGGAACAGCCCAGGCCTTTTCAAATAATCTCGATCTCTAATAGAGAATTAGAATAATAATTAAAATGTATGGGTAGGACCTGGGGTAGAACATTAACTTTCTGGTTGCGAAAAGAGTCAACAATAGAAATCTACTCGAGTTAAATCTAAAAAGATTATCTTGAATTTCATTAGGTTATTTTGTGGAGGATTTGTTAAAAACCCATGGATTTTTTAAAATTTAAAAGATTAAAAACTAAATTAAAAATAAATTTAAACAAACATGAAAAGCCTCGTCCACATGCTTGCGAGTTTTAGCACTTGTGTCAATAAATGGAATGCCAAAAGAACGTGCCAATTCTTGTACAGATCGCTGGTCAACTGCTCGCTGTTGGAGATCACATTTATTACCGACCAAAACCATTGGAACCTTTAAAAAATGAAAGAAATTTAGTAAAAATAATTACATTATATTTACTAAAATATAATTCAACTCTTCGGTTCAATAGGTGCCGCCAGCTCCAGCCTTGTCCTTCCTTTCTCTTACAGAAATAAAACCTCCTGAGTTAGTCTGAGACAGGGATAATTATAAATAGGGTCCCTCCGGCACAATCCTCCCTTACAACCTAAAACCCAAACTCATTCATAAAACAGAAAAGCTCAAAATTGTCAGAGGAAAAGGAAAAAAGGAGATCAACGTATTATTAACTTATTAAAATAAAAATTTTTAAAAATATTCAAAAAAGAAAAACCTCGTCATTGTCCTTTACCCGTCTGATCTGTTCACGATAAGCGTGGATATTCTCAAAAGACTTGTACTTAAAAGTACAACGTTAATGAAACATTTTAAAATGATCAAAAAACCTCATTAAGCGCAAAAACCAAAAGAAAACCCTCGCCAGTACGCATATATTGGTCACGCATAGCAGAATACTCTTCCTAATTTAAAAATTAAAAACGAAATATTTTTAAAAGAAAAACCTGCCCTGCCGTGTCTAAAATGTCAAGAAGGCAGGTCTCGCCGTCAATAAGAACCTTAAACGACAAAAATATGAAATGAACTTGAAATATTGTTAGTGAAAAGAAAATTGAAAAGATCAAAGGTGACTAAAAAGAAAGCTAGAATATTTTCAGTTGACAATGACAAGGCTATTTATCAAAAATTTGGCCAGAATTCTGAAACGATTCTCTAATGTAAAAATTTGTCAAAGTGAAACTTTAATAAAAACTATAAGTATGAACACTTAATGAAGCAAAAAATCCATACGGTTCTAAAATAGAAAATAAAAACTAGAGATCGGAAATTTTAAAAACGTTGACCTATTCTTGATTTTGGTTGAGGAACTTGACCAGATTTCTGACCTTGGGTCAAGTAAAAACAATAAATACTAGTAATTCCAAACTTTGTCTGAACATTATACACATTCTTAAGGAAGAAAAAAATGGTGGGACAAAGTTTGGAACCAACTCCAAGCCAATCCCTAATAAAATAAAAAAAATATGAACCGAACCTGCTTCCGATAACTGTCCTCAATGGTTGGGTCATACTCTTCAATAAACTGTCCTTGAATTAATTGAATAGTTAATGCCTACAAATTTATTTAAACTTCAAAAGTTTTAAATAAAAAATAACCGATTTTCCAACTCCTCCATCGCCAACAACAACCAACTTTAAATAAAAGAAATTTTAAAAAATAAAAAAAATCTAACTTTATATTCAGTCATTTGTCCAAAAAATAAATAGTTAATCAAATAAGTTGATATTCAGTAAAGGTCTTCAGAAAAAAATTAAGAATTAAATATAATTAAATAAGTAGGAAGAAAGCAGAATTTGTTAAACAAGTCTTGTGAAAAAATTTAAAAAAATTAGATTTGTAAAATAAATTCAAAGTAAAATAGAGAAAAGGCTTCTAAAACCCAAAAAAGTTTACGGATAACAAGAAACAGAACAAAAACCAATATTTAATTGGCGTATAAAATGTCAATAATTTCACTGTTTACCCTTTCTAAATATTTTGGCAATTACTTTACCTGAAAATATATATTCTGTTTTTTAACACTTTGAAATCCATTGAAATTACATTTTGAAGCTCGACAGGAAATAGTGTGTCTTAGAGAAATAAATATTTTGAAACGTGCCCCGACAAAATGGTACATTCAAAAATGGTATTAAGGCAAAAGGAAATTTTTAGGGAAATCCAGTTTCGGGTTCCCGGAATTTTGAGTTCAAGGGTCTTTATCAAGAACGAAATTCGTTCTTTGAGTTAATAAGTTTTCCGTTTCAAAAGACCTAAATAAATTGTCATCAATTTTTCTGGCATTAGCTTAAAATTTTTTAATTTTCTGTCGAATATTCGCGAATATAATGAAATTTGCGCCGTAAGCTATGCGCCGAATTTTAATATTTTTGCTTTTATTTTTAATCGTGTTTATTAGACACTGGTCTGATTCTTAAAAGATTTAAGTAATTTTTGGGTGTCAAAGGGTAAAATTGCCGTTTACGTGTCGCTTTTTTACTCATAGTTTTTTTATGTTCAGACTCCCTTCTTCAGCTCCACTCTACTTCCCTATGGCATATTCATGAACAGTCTTCAATAAAAAATTTGAGGAAGAAATACTGACCATTATGTACATATTAAGCAAAAACTTGGGAGGAGAAAGTGACTTGTAAACGGCAAATTTATCTGCCAAAGCCTTAATATTTCTTGTTTTTTTTATTTTAGAAAATTTATTCTTTATCGAAAAATAAACGATTGTTGTATGACTGAAGACAAACAGCTTTTCCTTTTTGGACATACGCTTCCGGGGAACGAGAATCTTTTGCTTGAAAGGTTAATTTGGTTTTTACTCATCTTATTTTGTTGTTTTCAGGATTAAAGAATGTGCAGAGAAACGAAATAAAGGCTATTGCTCTACGTCGCCTGGATGTACAGTGCTTCGAAAAATTCCAGCTGAAGATGTTTTGCAAGTTACTGCCGGGCATAATTATGTTGCATTCTTACTCAAGGTTTTAGTTCGTAGTTGGGTTGTGGTCAGGTACTCGGTTCGGCTCCGGGTATTCGAAATTTAGGGTCGGTTCGAATCCGGATTTCTTCGGTTCGGTTAAGAATTTCTGTCTCCAGGAGTCAACAACCTATTTCACATTACCCCCACCTCTATTTATACGTTTTTAGGATCATCGTGTCGCTCGTCTTCGTTATGAGATTGTCGCCAACACTATTGAATCTACTGCCCCAACAGACAAGAGTATTTTTTAATCTTTTAATTTTTAAAACGTTTTTTTGTTTGAGATGAATCCGGCCCTGGTTCATCAACTGCTCCAGCTACCACCACTGCTGGTTCCTCTGATCCAGCGTCGGCTTCTGCAAATGCTGCTGCAAATGCCGCAAATAGAACTGCCAAAATTCGGGTTTATTTCTTTGTTTTTTTAATTTTAATTCTTTTTTGCAGCGAATAATGATGACACGCCCAGGGACTCGTTCTGGCGGATTTTGTCGCACTGGAGTTGTGATTGATAGAAATCGTTCTCGACCTATGATTCCTGCCTCTTCAGTTCCAGAAGATTTAATCGTGCAATGCCAGGTTTTTCTATCTTTTTTCATGGCTATCAAAATATTTTTAGGTTGTCCTACAAGGCAAATCTCGTGATGTGATTGTTCGTGAATTACAACGCACTAATTTAAATGTCAACGAGGCAGTTAACAATTTACTTTCTCGAGATGATGATGAAATGGATGATTTGGATGACACAAGTGAGGCCTATCTACACGAAGAGTTGCTTTCTTTGCTCGATGCTGGGCTTCGTTCCGATGGAAGTGGTGCCGCAGCAGCCGCTTTACTTGATAGCGACAGCATTTATTCTGCTGGAGATGGCTACGAATATTTGATTTCGCGTGATTTGGCTAGACGCAAGGGTGAAGGTTTAAATTTGAAATTTTTTTATTTTTAACATTTCAATTTAAAAGACAAAACAAAAGACCAAAACAAAGAAAATGCGGACAGTTCTTTAACAATCCAGGAACATTTCTTCCTCGGTGAGCGCTATACTTACTGGGGTTTAAATGGCAATGATGTTGCTGATGGTTCAACAAAATTTCAATTTCCTGATGATGTTACAAAATTTGTAAAAATCGTCTCTATGCAATCTGAACTTATTGCGCTTGCTGATAATGGAAAGGTTTATGGTTGGAGTTGGGAGATTGATTCTAAGCCAGACAATTCTCCACATGTCGCAAATGACATTCTTTTCCCATCAATTGGTATTTTATATTAATTTGCCTAACATAATTGAATCCTTTATAGATATAGAAGGAGAAGGCGAACTTGACTCCATTTCTAATATTGAATCTTGTGGTCTTCGCGCAGCTGTGCTTTCCAAAAATGGCCTTGTTGGATCATTTGTTGACATCTCATGTGGCAATAGACTTGGCCGTATACTTTCTGAAACGCCTATTGAGATGCCTGAACCAGTCGACAAGTTGCTCTGCTGCACGCTTTATAGTGCTGTTTTGACAAAAAATGGGAATATATTTTGGAGGTTGTTTCTTTAGTAATTACGTCTCAAAAATTTTTTATTTAAGAGGAATTTATCCATTTAATGAGCGCAGGAAGATATGGGAAAAAATACGCGCCCGTAAGAAACAAGTCACTTTTGAATCGTGTGGTTCAGAGATCGTTGTTGGGAGCGAGGTTACTATTCAATTTATCTTTGTTTAATTTAATTTTTATTTTTTAAGGTGCGCACAAAATCTACTCCAATTTATTCATTTGGTTCAATTGCTGTCAACTGCAGTCAAGGAATTCCAATGGTTTTTCTATGCTGTTTTTCTGATTTGACTGATTTTTCAGATTGGTGTTTTGTACGAGGATGCATGGACCCTGAATGAAACTTGTCGTTTCCGTGTCTTTGGGTTATTTAAATTAAAGTACATTTTATAATTTCAATGTTTTTAGAAGTGCGAATGCTTATGACAACTATAATGGTGAGAAACTTCAACAACAAAAGGAGAAACGTGTTTCATTCAATTGTAAATTTTGCCATTTGTAGTCAATTTTTGGACGATTTCCTCTTACTATTTCCCTTAGTCATTTAGAATTTTAACCTTTTTTCAATTTTAGGTATTTTATGGGTCTCCAACTTGAGTGGTTTTCTTTGTTTTTTGTTGTTCATTTTCAGAAATATTTTAGAAACATTTTTGGGTTTAACTTTGGCAAAATTTTAAAATTCTGAAACATTATACGATAGTCTCATGGTGTAGGTCCAAATATTTTAGTAGCTGGCAATCGTAAAAGAAATGCTCCTTCAGCGCAAGCCGAGAACGAACAACGACAATCATCAACAACTTCTCAACCCTTATCCGGTTCTGGTTCAACTTCAGCTAATAATAATTCTGATTTTGCTGGAAAAGAAAGTGCATGGAACCTGAAAGATTGTATATTTATTCATGAAGAGGCTGTAAATGATACAAACATTGTTAAAATTGTAATTTTTTAATTTTTTTAGCAAACGTGCGGGAATGTCTTTAACTTGTATTTAAAGATTAACCTGGGTCCAGACTTTGATTTTTCCTGTGTTTAGAATCAAGTTCAAGGCTTTTTAAAAGCTTCCTTAATTTTCCCCTGACTTTGATTTTTCCTTGACCCTTCAAGGATCAGGGCAATATTTTTTAAGTCTCGATCTTTACTTATAATGATACTTTTCTCAGGTCGATGGTGCCTATTGTGGAATTGTTTTCAAATCTACAATGGAAAAACTTGAATCTGAACCATCAACGGATTTAAGCAAAATGGGCATTAGACTCATGCGCAAAGATGATTTAGTTCTAGTTTCTTCTTCATCGCGTGGTTCAAGATCTCCAGAAAATTTTCAAATGCAATTCAAACAAATACGTCTACCATCCTCTGTTAAACAAGTTTTATCTGTTGCAGTTGATTTGACAGGTTTTTAATATAAATTAAAAAATTTTAGTTTAAGAAAATTTCCTAGGATTTCGAGTTTTATGTGAAAAACAGTCACGTGTTCATTTGCTTCGGATTAGTTGTGTTGGTAAACTTTTAAGTGATCATCCTATACCAGTCAATTTTGGAGCTTTAACGCAAAATAAAAAAGATGATTCGTATGAATGCATGACTACAGTTCAAAATTTTGGGGATGTAAATTTTGACATTTTTAAACGTTTTATTATGCTTTATTAAGGAAGCAATTTTACTTTTGAATGATGGCTTTGGCGGCGGCTTTCAACCACTTTTACGGAACATATCGGGTGGATATAAGCAATTGTCTTATACTGGTTTAGGCCGAATTCTTCAATATGGAATGGGTATAAGATATTTTGCATCATCTGGTGAAATTAAAAGTGCGAGTATATGTTCAGGTAATTTGAATAAAAATCTGAATTTTGTGTTAATTTAATTTTTTCAGAACAAATTAGCGCTGATAAAAAGAACAACAGCTTGAATAAAAACGCCAATCGTATTCTATTGATGGTTGCTTTAGTTTCTCCAAGTCCTGAATGTACACTTCCTGATCATGGATCGCTTATGCAGGCCATTCTTTTCTGGTTTATTTTTATTTTCTGTTTTATACCGATTTATTTAAATTTTAGTCAATTGGATGTCGTTATTGCTATTCTTAAGAATCTTTTAAATGCTCCAATTGAAAGTCAACCTGCTATCGTTTGTGAACAAATCGAAGGAAATCGAAATATTTTTCATGTTGTCGTGCAAAATGCTTATAGCAGAACAAATGCTGACCAGGCTGATGTTGATGCTACTGATTCACGTTTATCAACAGCCTCGCAAAAATCCGACACTGTTGAGGCGGACGCTGTTAAGACACGGTTTCTAAAGTTTTTTTGTTTTTGTATATTTATTTTTTAGCTATGAACGCAAATGGCAAGAAATGATAAGTTCCGCCCCAACAACAAGAGCAAAAGCACATCAACAGCAGCAACTCCTAAACGAACTAACTTCTGAAATTTCTAAAAAAGGTTTTTTAAATATTATAAATAAATTTGTAACTCTTATTTTTATGTTAGATTCTTCTCCTGAAACAGGCAAAGATGAACCGGAAAGTGTTGACTCATCTGATCTTATCAATAAAAGGATTCCTATAGCTGCCAAGGAAAGACAAGGTTCTTAAATTAAATTATTTCGTCTTTATAAATATAATTTAAGCCAATTCGATTGAAATAATTCGTGAATTATGCAAAAACTCCGTAGTACGTGAATATTTTATTGATTTAATGCGACAACGTGACATCAATGGGCATAGTCCATTTGAGACCGCGATATACCAGCGTGCATATTCAGCTGCCCAATTGATGTGGCAAACTGCAATTGATGTTAAGGACTGGAGTCAAGGTTATTCTTGATAGTTTTATATGATTTTACAAAATTTCTAGATGTTGTTGATATATTAATGCCAGGTGTTGGATCTGACGATACAAATGAAGATTCTTCACTTTTTATTCTTTGTGCTAATGATACATGCAGTATATATTTTTTAAAAATTCTTTTCTATTTTTAAATCATTTAATTTAAAGGTTATACTTGGACAGGCGAAGAGCATACGCCTCAAAAAATTTATGAATGCAAAACATGTGGACTTGTAGGGACTCTTTGTTGTTGTACTGAATGCGGTAATATTTCCTCTTTATTTTTAAATGATTGTTTTTAGCCCTGCTTTGTCATAGAAATCATGACTGCAAGTGAGTAATTTTATTTTTTTCTGAAGGAAATGATGCCATTTAAAACTTTATTTTTAGACTTAAGAAAACATCTCCAACCGCTTATTGTGACTGCTGGGAGAAATGCGAATGTAAAGCTTTGGTTACTGGAAATAATGCAAAGAGGGAACAATTGCTTTCTGGTTTTTTTTAATTTTTTTAGATTATTATCAAAATTTTGATAGGAATGTTACAATGCCCTGCATTGATTGATGGCCTTAATTCTAAAGGGGAGCACATTTTACTCTTTTTGGCTCGCACTGTTGGTCGCCAGGTTTTTAATAAATTTTTGTTTATTTAAAATGTTAATTTAATGAATAGTTGATAGAACAAGAAGGCTATACAAAGCGTAGTAAGCGCCCTGGACCAACCACAACAACTACAGCTTATGGCGTTCCTATTCCTGAACATGATCTTGAACCACCAAAATTTGCTAGAAAAGGTTTTTTTTAATTTAATATGTTCAAATTTTAATTTAATTTTTAGCACTCGATTTGGCAATAGGAAATTGGGATGTTGTAAAAAGTTTGCTTGATGTTGGTATCAAAAAGCCGAATACTCTCATTAATTCCAAAACTGAAGATGATCAACTAATTTTAGAAAATGTTTTTCATTTGCTCGAACATAATGGTTCAACACATTTGGACAAATTTGTTTTAATTTTACTTGGCTGGTGTGAAGAATCGAGCCTTGACACTCTTCTTAATTTACTTGTACGCCAAGCCAACAAACAACAAAAGAAATGGGATGAAGAAGTCCATTTTTTAATTCAAAGATTTGTCCGTTCAGTTATTCGTCTTTTTGTTATGGTCATTTTGCTTTCACCAGAAGCTAATGGAACTTTACTTGGTTTGAAGAAATTTTAATTTTTTTAAAAATTTCTAGTACTTTTTAGCAACAATTTTTGACGATATTAACAAAGCAATCCCAGCACCCGATGCTCCCAGCTTAATTTATCCACTTTCTAACCAGTCAAATGCTGCACAACCCGGCACATCCACTTCTGCTGTTGCTGCAATCCGTGATTCTTTAAACAATTACCGAGCTGCTGCTATCTCAGGCGTACTTTCTTTAGTTCGTGCTAGTCTACCTGCCGCTCTTTCTCTCAATTCATCACTTGAGAAAAAGGATCAAAAGAAGCATAAAGTTATTGCTTTTGTAGCAAAATGTCGACGAGTGTTTCAGGTTTTTAAACTTTTTTTTTCTTTTTTTAACAGAAATTTTTAGGCATTAATTAGTTATTCGTTGCTGGAATTGATTGGAATCACTGATGCATTAATTTCTCCAATTCGTCTTGGAATCGTTAAACCTTCAGCCAGCTTTGTCTCAAATGAGGATGTTTTGGAAGTTTTACAGCAACACTTGACCAACGAGCAAGATTTGTCTTCATTAATTCGGATCTCAATGCAAAGTGGTGATCGCAATGAAACGTCTACTGGTGTAACCAACAATGCACGTATTATACAGTTGGCTGATTTACGACGAGGTGATACTAGTCAAGCGACTGACATGGCATTGGAACGTGCTAGCGATGATGATATGTCAAGTATATATTTTTTATCAGTTTATCATTTTAATTTTTTTCTTAAATCAGATGAAGATGATGACGATGAAGAAGATTTGGATGCGCCTGCAACAATTTCTAGAACTCGTGAAAACAGCAATACTTCATTTAGTGCTCGTGAGCGAACAATCTCTGAGCAAAGTCGACGTCGTCAAGAAAATGCTACTGGTGTAGATGAGAGTTTGGATGAACATGAAGGGGTTTGTTTAGTCTCGGAAATTTTTTAAAAATATTTTTTATTGTTAGGAAGATGCTTATGGAAGTGATCACGATGACATTGATGATGATGACGACGATGATGAAGTTGAGCCATATTTTGACATCCATGACGATGATGACGACGATGATGATGGCGAAGGTGAAGTGCATGGTGGTTCTGATGTAAATCCGCTAGATGGCGAAGGAGATTCGAATGATACTGCAACAGTGACTATTGGTGCTCCAGCAACAACATCATCGACAACTGCGGAAACGGCAAATAGTGTTGAGGGTAGCAATACTTCAGCTACAATTTCGATTGAACCAACAACTGCTCGACAGGCTGACTCACAAACTCAGATAGCTGTTAGTGCTTCTGAACCTTCAGCTCGTGTTGGTGCGACCACCACTTCAACCACCACAAATCCTACATCTAATAATAATGGTGCTGATGGTTCTCGTCGAGGTGGAATGGGATGGGGTGAAGTAATTATGGATGAAAATGCTTGGGGTCGTAATAACAACAATAATGTGTTTGGCAACGGGACATCAACTACCCAGAGGTAAAATTATGACGAGGCGAATTAATATAATTCAGTTCTTTCAGACCCAATGATCCTCGTTCAACTGTTCTTCGTTCCACTACGGCTAATTCAACAACACCTTCAATTTCTGCTAATGATTCTGTGACTTTGGGAGGTTCTGGTGCTACATCCTTACCTTTAGCTGCTCAATCAGTTGTCACTGCTGATAACACTGTTGTAGCAAATTTGGGGGATAATAGTGACTTTTCTACAAGTAATACAAGTACACAATTATCTGCTTGTTTTTCGGTTTGTTTTTATTTTTAATTTTTCTTGATTTTTCTACTTTTTTTTTTAATTTTTAGACAATTGTCAAGTTGATCGACGAACTACTCTTGCAATTATTTTTTTATGAAAATTGGAAACAACAAGGAAATAAGTCAAAAGGGGTCACCAACATACTTGAGTTGGATCCAAAGATTTTTGGCGTTTTTAAGGTTTCACTATATTTTTACTGTCTGAATATTTCATATGTTTTTTAAATTGTAGGATGCATTTGACGAATGTTTAGATCCCACATGGAATTGGTTCTTTTCGATTATGGATAAGTGAGCTTTCTTTTCTTTTTTTAATATTTCTCTTTTTTTCAAAGAACTGAAGCGCAGCTGCGCTACTCAAATGCTTTAATGAACTCGTCAGTGGGTCGTCTTTTAAACTTAAATCAAGTTGATCTCTCTGATCAAACTGATGAACGACGTGATGACCAACAACGAACATTAGCAGCAGCCGCACAACGAAATCGAGCAGCTGAACAGAAGAAGCCTTTAACTAAGCGTGTTACAATGGGAGCAAAACGTGGCGGTGATGCAAATGGTGCAACTGGAGATTCTGATAGTCAAAATGCTGCTCGGGCAGAAAATATTTCTTATTTTCTTTCACTTTTGCGAAGTTATTCGGCAGAAAATGGTTTTTATTTTTAAATAAATAAATTAATTCAACTTTTTAATTTCTTTAAGGCGACGATTTGCCTGTGCTTGAACTTAATGCGCTAAGAGATTTGGCTTTCATCATTGAATCTTACCTTTTCCACATTTGCTTTATCGATCAATTGGACCAAGCCAAGGCTGTTGTCCCACCAGTCAAGATTAGTCGTGCAACTAGAGGAAATTCTGAAATGCGACAACACGAGAATGAAGAGCAAAGGAAGAGTAAACTTCGTCGTTTTTTCAAACGCTCCAACTCAATTTCGTATTCGACATTGAGGTTATTTTTTTTTGTTTATTCCACAGATATTATCTTCACATTTTTAGTGATGCTGTTAAACACCATGCATTTACATATACAGCGGCAGATGTTTTACCACTTTCTGTTTGTCCTTATTTACTCAATTCTGAAGCGGAACGTGATGTACTATTCGCTCTTCCTCCATCTTATCGTACAAGATCTGTGCATCGGGTTTCTTTTAACTTCTATTTTTGTTTTATTTCCTTTTTTCGTTTTCAGCGTATTGCATTGGAACATGGTGTTAAATTCCCTGCTCATCATAGCCTTTCCCAGCCTCCTTTGTCTTATGCAGATTTACAAAATCGTCTATTCGGTTATGATGGCTCTAAAACTCAACAAATCGAGTCGTCCTCCTCTCACGAGGCTACTAATTCTGATGCTATGGAAATATGCACGGCTACAAATGATGGTGAATCGAAAAAACTGAGCCCTCCTGTTTTCAATGCATTTCAAAAATCTATCGGACGATGGAATCGAACAATTTCATTTGTTGCAAAGGTATGTTTTTTCTAATCTAATATCAATCTTAAAAAAATTTTTTTAGAATTTTCATGACGATATCACTAAATGGTTTGGTGGTGATTCTTCTCATTCTGTTCTTATTAATAAAACTGGAGGTTTTTTTTAATTTTTTAGACGCCTAATTCAATTCCTTATATTTAAGTTTGTGCCTTTAATGTACGCTATTCTCAATTCCGGAAACAAATGGATCGACTTAAAAGTACCCAAACAAAAGATTTAGTTTTCAGTGTATGTTTTAATTTTTGTGAATTCTATTGATTATTATTATAATTTAGCAAGTTCCACGTGAAAAATATGTTCTTCTACAACAAACCTTCCGGCAACTAAATCACCACTATGTTCGTCGAACGAGTGGGGCTAGTGGCACTTCATCATCCACAGCAACCCCAAGTCAAATTACTAATGCAAGAACAAGTTCTTCAAGTGGCCCTGGAAGGACGCTGCCCCTTGCTTCACATAAAGTTAATTTAGCTGTTTTATTTTTTAACATTAATTCTTAAGGTAAAAGTAACTTTCCGTGATGAACCTGGTGAAGGTACTGGAGTTGCGCGTCATTTTTATGCTGCTGTTGCAGAGGTTTTGATGTTTTTTACCTTTTTAATCTTATCATTAAGGCCCTAACAACTGTAAAACATTTGCCTTCGCTTGATAATGTTAATGAAGATGGAACGAATAAATCAGAGACAAAAACTCCTGGGAAGTCAGCTTCTGTTGGTCCTGCAACGCCAAATATGCCTAAAGCTGACGATTCTGTTGCTGCTAGTGGTATATAACTAATAATGCTTTTTTTCATTCAAATTGTTTCCTTTAAATTTTTAGGCCGAACTCTTCGAAGTAGCACTACCAGTGCCACAAGTACACCAGCTGCTGGTAATGAAGCTGCATTGATGCCGGCTCCTTCAACACCTGCACTCAGCACAAGTTCATTCATTCTTCCAACTGGTTCAGACACTCAAACACCTCTCTTCTACAGATCTGCAGCAAAAACCTCTGGAGGATTCTATACACCAATTACTGGTTTAAATTGTAGTTCACAACGTCTGAATGCTTTTCGCAATGTGGGAAGGTTTGAATAATTTTTTTTTGAAATTTTTTAAAATTATTTTCTTTCTTAAAGATTGATTGGAATTTGTCTTCAACATATGGAAATTTTCCCTTTCCCGTATTATTTAAATTTTTTTTAAATTTAAAATTTTTTCTCTTTAAAGTCTTTCTCGTTATGTTCTTAAATATATTTTGGGACGTAACATTACTTGGTATGATTTGGCCTTCTTCGATTCATCACTCTTTGATTCTTTACGTTCAATTGTTTACAATGAGAATGATGAAAGTTATCAATCTCAAGAATTTTTCAATCAACTTGAAATGACATTTGCTGTTGATTTGCCTGCTGAAGAGGTTAAGAGAACAATTTAATTTTATAATTTTTGTACATATAATAGAAATGTTGGCGATCGATTATTACCTTTTTGTTGGTACCTTCGGTTTTCGGTTATGATTGGTTATTGCCCCCG
Organism: Meloidogyne arenaria; assembly: GCA_036172955.1. Lineage (NCBI taxonomy): Eukaryota > Metazoa > Nematoda > Chromadorea > Rhabditida > Meloidogynidae > Meloidogyne > Meloidogyne arenaria. Next base: position 87,696 of record JARQAB010000077.1, on the reverse strand, counting down.
GTTTTTGATTCCGGCTAATTCTCCAAAACACTTGTTTTCGGTTTCGGTTAACCGGTGGCCAACAATTCTATTATACTATTAAATATTAATTTTTTTATATTTTTTATTTTTAGGGTGGTGGTACGCTTGAATTGAAGCCTGGAGGTGCTGATATTCCTGTAACCAATGAAAATGTTTTGGAATATATTTATCTTTTTGTTGAAAATCGCCTTATTGGACGAAATAAAGCTAGCCTTGATGGTATTTTTTAAAATAATTTTATTCTATTAAATTTTTTAAGCAATGCGTCGCGGTGTCTTTGACGTATTACCAGCTGATGCATTAATTAATTTAACTGCTGAGGATATGAGATTAATTCTTTGTGGCAGTCAAGACATTAATCTACAAATTTTGCAAAGCTTTACAAAATTCTTTGATGAAAGTTCAGCACCAGCTAATGTGCTTGCCAAATATAAAAAGAATTTTTGGATTGTTGTGAATAAATTTAGTAATGCAGAGAAACAGGTTTTTTAGAAATTTATTTTTTTAAGTGATTATTTTATATTTTTAAAGGATCTTTGTTTCTTTTGGACTGGTTCTCCAAATTTGCCATCTACTGAAGAAGGATTCCAGCCATTACCTACAATAATGTATTATTTTTTAATGCTTTTTTTATACTTTTCTGTTATATCCCTACATTTTCTGTTTCATTTTATCCCTTCAAAAGGTACAAAATTGTCATGAGACTTGCTCTATGGGCGATAAATAGCCGGCTCTACATTTTAGAATGTATTGGTATTGTGCTTGTTTACTTATAACCCTTGGTGAATGGAGTTCCAATATGTTCGCTGTATTCCAATAAAATCTTTTTGTGGGATAGCATACTCTGTTCGACCAGATCACAATAGTTCTATTTAAAATGTGGTTTCGGGTACTTATTGCCATAGAGTAAATTTTGTGACAATTTTGTACCATTTAGAATGAATGAGAAAAGAAAATGTGGGGGGAAACAACGGAAAAGTCATCCTTTTTAAGTAGAATAATAATTCAATTTTATTATTTTTAAGGATACGACCAGCTGATGACTTGCATCTTCCTACTGCAAACACGTAATTTTTTTAAATATTCGGATATTTAAAATCTTTAAAAATATTTTTTAGTTGTATTTCGCGATTGTATGTTCCACTTTACTCTTCAAAGAAAATTTTGGCATCAAAATTGCTTTTAGCGATCAAAGCCCACAATTTTGGATTTGTTTAAAAATATCCCTTTTTTGATTATAAAAAATGTTTTATGCTTATTTTATGTATAATTTTATTTAAAAAAAATGTCTCAACTTTATGATTATTTTATATTAAGACCTTTATTGCTTTGTTTTGTAGTTGACACACACAGCTTGGGTCCACACTGTTGGTGCACTAGCATTTTGGTTCATTTCCAGATGTTTTGGTTCAAGCATCAACAGAATTGACCAGCTGTGTTGACATATAAATAACTTTCGCTTTTTTTATAAATTTTAAAAATAAAATTTAATTGTTGGCATTTTAGAAAAATTATTTATAAATCATTTTTAGTCATCATACAAAGCCTGCCTGTACATTCATTCCTTTACATATGACACTTAATGTTTAAAAAAAATTTTAGAAAATAAGTTTTAGTCATCATACAAAGCATGTACATTCCTTTACATATGGCCTTTAAGATGTCATTCATTCTGCTGCTTCCCTTCTATTTTGATAGGTACTATTCTCTTAAAGTGTGATCAAAAAATAGGTAAATCCTTTAAGTTTGACAATGAGTAGTTCAAATAGTCCCTTGACTCAATTTCAAGTGCTTATTAATTCTTCTGAGGAGGATCTAATTCAACCATTGAACGCTTTCTTTGAGGCATTTTTTGCTGATAATGATAGTATCTATATTGAGCAGTGGGATTTGGCCCTTCCTAGTGATTCTGAAAGGGAACAAATGAAAAAAGTCGTTTAATACTTAAAATTTTATGACCAAATTTCAGCTTATCTCTTTCCTTATGAACACTGATGATTTTGGCAAAATCTCTTCTGATACGACTCTGCTTTCACGAGTTGCTCCTCTTCTTGTTAAATCAATCCAATTAACTTTTATTAAAGTTGTAATTTTAACTAGGGTAGCAACCTGACCCCCCGAAACCCTGACGCTTTTTGCAAAACCCCGACCGACCCCCAGAGGCTACTGTCGAAGTCAATATACTTCGACTTAGAATTAATTTTCAAGGACGAAAATTTAGAAAAATTTATTCTCAAAGTTTAAAATTTTAACAGTTTTTTGGGGAAGGATTTTATTCTTAAAATTAATAATGAAGAGGAAAAAGATATTTTTTGGGGCATTAGAATTTCCTTTTAAAGAAAGGAGAAAACAAGAATTGTTTTAAAAGTATGATTAAGTTGGAATATTAAAAATATGAATTATTTGAGAAGAAACATGAAAAGAATCATCAGAAAAATTATGAAATAATAATAAAAATAAATTTGGAATTTTGTTAAAAAATATTTAAAAATAGAATGTTATGAAACATCAGTAAGTCGGGCCAGTCCCGACACTCCGGCGGAAACAAAATTTGTAGACAGAAATTAGAATTAAGCGAAAGAGGATTGGTAGGATGCAATTGATTAGTAGAAGTAAGGAAATTATTGTTGCTATAAAAATTAAGATGTGTAGAGGGTTAAAAAAGAAAGAAAGCATATCCAGTATGTTTGGTAAATTTATTTCTCCGAATTTTGTTTCATTTGTTTTTGTTTTTATCCAAATATCTGCCTTTTCCGCGCTTGCCAGGGCTAATGTTCCAACTAACTGAAAATTAAAGTTTGAACTGGGACAGTGGATTTCACAATTTTCATCAATATTGGAATGTTCTAAATGGACTGAAATAATCCTTTTGGTTCCTTTAGGGTCACAAATTACAACAGTTTTTAAACTAGGACATGTTATGTACCCTAGGTTTTTCCCAAAATCAGTTTTGCATTGTAATGTTAATATTGCCCCTCTAACACATTTATAACAGCCTTCTATTGACGCGGATTGGACTTTACAACTATTTAACTCAATTTCTGTGCGCAAAAACATTCCTTCAATTCTAAGTTCCATTTTTGCGGAAGCTAAGTCGGGGTTAAAAATTACTTCAGAATTTTTTGTTTTAAAGACAAGACCGTTATGCTCAAAGGGTAGGGTTTGGTCCCCTCTTAATAATTGGGATATTTTTCTCCCATCTTGACAAGTACACGCAGCTATATCATTTGCTAAGTGACAATCGCAGGTTTTATACGCTATATTACACTTTATAAATTCTCTCGCTTCTTGCGCTGTTTTGCAATAGAATTTTCTCAGATTATGCTCTTTTTCAAAATCAATAATAGCTGTAACGCGATTATTTGCTATAAAAGGTTTGACTAGTGTAGGAGTGGGCGGGATGTTTAAATCATTTAAAACTATTTTTAATTTATTCCATTCTTTCATAAATTGGGGTATTAAATTTACTTCAAAGCTTTCGCTTATAAATTCTCCCTTTCCGTCGTTTTTGGTTATAGTAACATTTACATTTAATGCAACTTCCCACTTTTCACATTCAAAAATTTCAAAAATGTCTGTTCCTATAGGTTTTGCATAGTACCTATAAAAAGTGCATGGAGCTGTAGCATAAAAACATCCGGTCATTGGCCAATTATTCATACCTTCGACGCAACCTGTTATTCCCGGAAAATTTTGGATTGCTTCAAGCTCTAATATTGTTTCATTAGGTTTAATTTCCGCGCATTTATTACCTTTACAACTTCCTGTCTCTGGACATCTCTTAACACTCATTACATTTATTTCATATTCTCTCGTAAAAAATTTAGTTTTCTTTGCGCAGCGTGCTTCTGCGTTTAATATTTTTAAATTTATCATTCCTGCTGGTCGGTTAGCGTGATCTTCGAACAATATTTTAATTTCTTGTTCCCTAGGTAGAAAATTTAACTCAATAACCTTTTCAAATAAGCATGTCCGCTCTTTATTTTTATTTACAATACACTTTTCTTCCTGAGCGGTAATAGTTGTTAATTGAAGACTTCTGGGAATGGTCAAAAATATTAGTACAATTGTTAATTTTATCGGGTTTATCTCTCTTTTGGCTTTTATTAACCTAAGTTCACTTTCTTCGTTTCTGCCCCGATTGTTTTTTATATTATATTTTCTATAAATCCATCGCAATAATCGAAATTTAAAATTTAATAAACAAAATGCCCCTCTGAATCCAAACACAATCACACGAAAAATAGTCATTATTATTGAAAAGAATATATAGAAAATTATTGCGAATAATATTATAGCGGTTTTTGAAGCACATTGTGGATTTTTGAGTAATTCCAAACAAATGTTACATTTAATAATTTCACAAATTACTTTAGCTTCACAATTTATACCCGATTCTTTTACCAATTCTCCATATCTCCAAAATTTACTTTTAATTTCATAATTTGAGACCAAAATTTCTTTTGATAAAGGAATCAATTCTTCCGATTTTGGATGGGGAAAAAGCGCGCATCTGTCATTTTTTACACATATCTCTACACTTCCTATCTCTTCTTGTGAAAATATTTTTACCCCTTCTTTGTGGCATTCAATGTGACATTTTTCGCATTTTAAATTCTCTTTTCTTTCAAGGAATCCCCTAATTTTTATTTTTACACGACCCCAAGCTTTCAGGGCTATATTCCCGTCCTCAGTGACTAAAAGTGCAATTTCATTTCCAGGATAATAACAAAATTTGGTCCCGTGTAGTTCGCAAATGTGGTCTAAACAATATTTAGGGGAGCCTGTAATTGGTCCGGTTCCTATGCATTCATATTCTTCGGGTAATGCTTGTTTTTCTTCAATTTTCATTTCTTTTATTATATGGAGAGAATTGTCAAATAATTGTATTTGATTCACTTCTATTAATTTTAGGGGCCCACAATTTTCAATTTTCTCACATTTTTCTAAAGCCAAACTTTCCAAAATTTTTTGAACTTTTTCATTTTTTACCGTTGAGTTTTTAGCACTGGGACCATTATAAAAGGAACATGTTTCGGTCCATTGTGGGCATTTACAAGGTATATTACAATTTTTGGCTTCAAAATTTTTCTTTTTAAAATGGTCACAATTAATTATTTCCCAACAAAAATTCCCATCGGGTGCTTTCATTATTTTTAAACCGTTGGTGGCGCACGTTTGCGACTTTACTAAAACATTCCTTTGTCCTTTTTGGCAAGGCGCACCAAAGGTTTTCCCCATCAGTACAAAAAGAATTAGCGCCAGCGAAAGTAAAAGGATAGAAGTGTTCATAAATTTATTTTTTAAATTTTTGCGGAAATTTTGTTTTTTCAAGTTTTGGCATTTTGTATTAATCTTTTCGGATGAATTAGTATAAATGTCTGAAATTAATCTATTCATATCATTTTTATTTCTCTCAACTAATATTTTTAAATTTTCATAATTTTGTTTTAAATTATTATTTTCCAATTTTAATTGATCTATTTCTTCTTTTAAGGGTTCAATTAAATTTATTTTATTTTTTATCCCATAAATTTCTTCAGTTATTGACTCCAATTTGCTTTCCATTTCGTGTATTTCTTTTATTTCCTCTTGTATTTTTCTAGTTGAACTCTGCCCTTCTTTTCCCCAATTAAATTTTTCATTATTTATAAATATTCTATTTTTATTTTGGTCGGTTCTTTCAAATTTTGTCGGAGTAAAATTTCTTCTTTCATAAAGGAATGGGCAAAGATTCATCTCTATTTCACTTGACACGTCACTTTCTATGTCGCTCTCTTTATAATCTATCCTTTTTCTAGTCCTTAATTTCATTTCGTGCGTTTTAGTCCCTACCTTTGAATTTCTGTTAATTATTTTTTCTTCACATTCGGCCTTAAGTTCGAGCGGATACAACAAATCTATGGCCCTAGTCAATACTTTTCCTTTACATAGAACCTTGGCAACTCTTACGATATTATCTTTTCCCTTTATTGTTTCAATTATTTTGGCTAAATTCCATAAATTTTTTGGCAGTGATTTATCCTGTAAGAGAACAATTTCTCCCTTTTCGGGTACATAATTTTTTCCTTTATTGTGTTTGTGTTTGTCGGCACGCTCGCGTAAATATTGTAAGTACTCTTTATTCCAGCGCTTCCAAAACATTTCAACTGCTTCTCTAGAATTTTTCCATATGCGGGTTAGTCGTTCCTCTGGTCTCTCTCTCTCACAACTTCTTTCTCTTTCAAAATCTATATCAAGGTTTTCTTTATTTCGATTAGGTTGAATTGCTTTCATTGGGGTAAGGACTTCAACGTTATCTCCTGGTTCATTGTACACATAAGTCAGAGGCCTAGAATTGACTACCTTTTTTACTTCAGCCAAAAGTGTTCGGAATTCTTCAGACTCTAATAATCTTTTACCAGTCGCAGCTTTCATTGCTGGTTTAACTATTCCAATGATTCGCTCATAAAATGCGCCAAATCGAGGAGAGAGAGACGGGATAAAAGTCCATTCAATAGTTTCTTTTGTTGAGAACTTTGTTATTTCTTTTACAACTTTTGATGTTAATTTTAGTTGGGTCCCATTATCAGAGAGAATTTTTGTGGGTTTCCCATATTCTGCAAAAAATCGGCGTAAAGCCATTATGCAATTATTAGCTGTGAGGTCATTAACCATTTCCAAATGTATGGCCCGCGTTGATTCACAAACAAAAATAACAACATAAATTTTTCCGATTTCTTTATTTGCTTTTCGAATATTGTATGGGCCAAAATAGTCTATGCCACAAAATTGAAATGGATTAGATTTATTTACTCTTTCTTTCGGTAATGGAGCCATTGGGGGAATTTCAAATGCTTTTAATTTTAATCTAGAACAATATTCACATTTTTCTATAACTTTTTTCATAAAAGCTCTTCCTTTGGTGATCCAAAATTTTTCACGTAACTCGGCCAATGAGGCTCTTAATCCACTATGTAAACATTTTCTGTGGGCCTCCATACAAATTAATTCTGCTATTTTCGACTCTTTTGGTATCCATATTGGTGGGGTACTTGCAGAATTCTCTAGTCTCCCCCAACATTTCCAAAGAGAATATTTATCCGGCCTTAATACGTAATCAATTTGTGTCTTTTTATCCGGTGGGAATTCCAATTGGGCCTGCCTTAATAAATATAGTTGTGCTATTTTTCTTTCTTTCGCTTCTGATTCAGCATTTTTGAAAGCGCGTAAAATTTCACCTTTTAAATCAATTCTCTTTCCAATTTTTGTAATAAATTTTAAAAAATATGTGGCTATTGTTACTAATTCATCCCATTTGTTTCTGACTTTTAAATTAATTTCTCCCATTAAAACGCAAGCCATTAATTTATCTAATTCTTCCTCATCTTGATTTTCTTCCTCAGCTTTCATTTCTATGGATGGCCATTGATTCATATCCTTCAAAAAGAATGGGCCCTCCCACCACAATTTGTTGTTTTTTAATTCTTCCATGGTACAACCCCTGGTTCCAAGATCGGCCGGATTATTTTGAGTTGGGACATATCTCCATATAATTTCTTTTTGACCCCTAATTTCTTCCAATCTTCGCCTTACAAATTTTGGCAATTTTTCTAATTTACTCGAAATTATCCAATAAAGAATACATTTGCTGTCTGACCAAACATACACATTCTTGAACGGGATTTTTATTTGATTCTTTATGTATTCCACTAGTCTCTTACCCGCAACTGCTGCTAAAAGTTCAAGTCTAGGTATAGTCAAATTATTTTTTAACGGTGAAAGTCGATTTTTTGCTAAAATTATTTTTATATTTTCTCCACATTTTAAATAAGCTGCGGCGCAATAAGCATCCTTTGACGCATCCACAAAAACATGTATTTCGATTTCTTCTTCTGGTGAAAACGTTTCTCTTTTTATTTTTAAACACATATTTTCTTCATTATTTTGTTGCATTAATTCATTCCATTTTTTATTTAATTCAGGACTAAGTTTTTCATCCCAATCGATGTTATTTTTCCAAATTTCTTGCATTATTAATTTTCTGGGGAGAGAAACTGGTATTAAATAGCCTAACGGGTCAAAAGTCTTTGCCAGTTGTTTTAACACCTTTCTTTTGGTCCAAATCATATTTTCATTTATTAAATTTTCATTATGACTTAATTCTAAAAAGATTTCATCCTCATATAAATTCCAATTAATCCCTAAAACCTTAATTATTTTCTTTTCGTGCTGTTCGGAAAATGCTTTATTTATTTTAAAGTCGTTAGAAAAAAATTCATGTAAATTCATTTTTATTTGGGCGAATATTGTTTTGGATTGTTCGCATTTGTCCTTTAATTCTTGGGTTGAATTGGCGAAAAGAAATATATTGTCCGCGTACATTCCCCCATTTTTTAATTCTAAAGAAAGCTTGGTATTTGTTTTTTCTAAATGATCATTAATCGAAGCTGTCATAAGAAAAGGTGCACTTATAACACCGAATGCCATTCTTTTAAATCTTAATTTCATTACATTATTTTCAACTACTTCCCCCTCTATGTCTCTTAGCCAAAAACAGCGGGTTAAATCTCTTTGATTTTCAGCAATCGCAATTTGATGAAACGCTTTTTGAACATCAGCTATAGCTACAATTTTACTCATTCTAAAGCGCATTAGACATCCAACTAATTCGGGTAATAACACGGGTCCTCTATATAGTAAATCATTTAGGGAATTGCTCCCTTTTGTTTTGAAACTAGCATTGAAAACTATTCTTAATTTATCCTTTTCTTTATTATATACTGGATGGTGAGGGATGTACAATGTAGAATTTTCTTTACCGTCATTGTCAATAATTTCTAAAATTCCCTCATTAATTTGTGTCATAATCATTTCATTGTATTTGTTTAATCTTTTTGTTTCCATTAACTTTTTATGCACTGATTTTAATACTGAAATGGCTCCCCAAAAATTGTCTTTTATTTTTACATTTTCATCTTTTAATGGCCAGCTCACAACATAGCGTCCATCAGAGTCTCGTGTACATGTTTTTTGAAAGTGTTCCATGGCTACTTTATCGTCATTCTGTACCGGGTTTTCGTGGATCCCTATTCCTTCCAATTCCCAGTATTTATGAAATTCTCTTTGTTCATTTTCTTTAGAAAGTGCTCCAATTACTTTTTGCATTTTTTCATCAATCAATTTTCCAGGTCCGGACAAAATTTTTCCCAATTTGGTATTAAATACACCAAAGCCTGCTTCAGTATTTTCAGCCAAAAAAATTTTTCCAAAGTAGTCAGAGCCCAATAAAATACCTGGTTTTTCAACAAAAAGAGAGTTTTTCGGAACGTATTTTTTATTTATTGCTTCTTCAATGGCTCTTTTTGTTTGAATGCACATTCTTGTCGTAACATTATCTGCTCCTCGTACAAAAATTCTCAATTTTTCACCGTCCACACAGTGTAAGTCTACTGGGTAAATAGGCATTGTTCGGTTTACTTTACATCCAAATATACCATTCCCTCTAAAAATTTGAGTTTTGACCGGAATCAGCCCTAAATTTTCTGCTATCTCATTTTCTATTAACGAAATGTGACATCCAGAATCTAAAAAGATTGGAATGTTTTCATACCTTTCAGGATGCATGGGGTGACTTATTATTGCCTGTGTGGTTGGAAGCATTATTTCTAATGTTTTATCAAAATCTGGCTCTATTAGGCTATTAAATTGTTTATTTTCAATTTCTTCTTCTTTAGTCTCTTTTTCTATTCCAACACACACTTGTTTATTTATTTCATTTTTAGTTGAATTGTATTTCTGTGTGTATTGATTAGGGACATTTCTTTTGACCATATTATTTTTATTTATTTTCTGACAGAATGCTGTGTTATGACCGGGCTTTTTACAGAAAAAACAATTTATTTTTGCCCTACAATTTTTTGAAAGATGTCCCGATTCTAAACATTTAAAACAGATTCCTAATTCATGGCATTTTTCAGCCCTTTGTTCTTTTGTTGAAAATTTTTCGCATCTTGATTCCCAATGAGCCTCAGAACAAAATATACATTTTTTCTTAGTTTCTTTTTCTTGGAGGGCGTACATTACCGAAGAAATTTGTCTTGGCCCCGTATTATAATTATTTCGATTTATATTCGCATTACCGTTCCGTTGAAATCGGCCTGAATTCATTTTTCTATTTTCATTAAAACGCCCTTTTAAATTTTCATCTTTCTCATCTAAGTCTTTTTGAGCCAAATATACGTGCTGTTCTAATTGGATCATTTCATCTAAAAATTTTAACATTGCCTCAACTTTCCATTCAGGATCGGCCCTAGTTCTTTTTACTATCTCTTTTAAGATCCATTTAGGCATTTTTCTTTGAATTAATTGTTTTATTTGTTCGTGCTCAATATCTTCCCCTAATTGCTTAAGTTGCCTAAGAATACACTCAATTTTTCTTAAAGTATTTTTTACCTCGGGGACGTATTTACTGCTTCTCGGGATTTTTATTAATGCCCCGTGTAACGCACTTTTCGTTATATTTTTATTACCGTAATGGTCCTTTAAAACCTCTAAAACTAATCTATAATTGAGTGCCGTAATCGCGTAGCCCTGAACTAACTCCTCAGCTTCCCCTCTCAGTGCTTTTCGTAAATAGGAATGTTTCATCTTATCCGAAATTTGTTTTTCGTCTATCATACTCATGAAATCTTCATAAAATGCCTCCCAATTACTTATATCCCCATTAAATTTTGGCAATTCGAGAGTAGGCAAGTTTGATTCAACCATTGTTTGATTTAGATTTCCCTGGTTCCTTATAGTCATATTCGCATTTTCGGACGGACAAAAATCATTTAAAATTCTTAAATTTTCCCTTAGATGTATTAATCTTTCCCGGGCTCTTTCCATTAAAATCATGTGGCCTTCTGGACCTTCCGAAAATTCCGTAAAATTTCGAGCTGCTCTTTGATATTGCTCATCCTCCATTTCACCTAACCAATTCATCCAAATTTTATTTTGGCCCTCTAACTCATTTACCGAACAACTTATTTTTTCTATATGTGTAATTATCATTTCTTTTAAAAGATTACATTGCCTGCGACGTTCAGCGCCTTGCAAATTCCCATCTAGGCTGAAATCCTCTTGTTCCACCTCTACCACGTAACGGCGCAAACGTTCCTTGATGGGGCGGATAGAAGCTTGGATAACTGCTGCCATTATTGTAGTTTAATTGTGGTGGAATATAATATTGTGCAGAAGGTCCTGGTTGTTGTTGTAAATAATTTGGTTGTTGCGGAATTTGTTGTGGAAACTGTTCTGGAAAATGTTGTATTTGGTGTGGCGGCTGCGGTGGCACTTGTATCACAATCTGTGGTTGCTGTTGTTGTTGTCGTAAATTTCTAAAATTACCACGACCACGCCCACGAAACGTATTAGAAAAATTTCTACTCTGTGGATATCTATCGAAATTAATTTGTCTACCACTATGTAAATAAAACGACCTGTTTCTTTGATAATTTGGCCGATATCTTTCAGAATTTTCTCTATTTCTTCTTAAAGGGCTTCTTCTTCTAATCGGGCTACGCTCACGTCGATTAGGCAGTTTGAATTATTTTTACCCTTTCGGGTTCGCAATTATTCGCAGGTTCGATTTAGCGGCACCAATTGTCGAAGTCAATATACTTCGACTTAGAATTAATTTTCAAGGACGAAAATTTAGAAAAATTTATTCTCAAAGTTTAAAATTTTAACAGTTTTTTGGGGAAGGATTTTATTCTTAAAATTAATAATGAAGAGGAAAAAGATATTTTTTGGGGCATTAGAATTTCCTTTTAAAGAAAGGAGAAAACAAGAATTGTTTTAAAAGTATGATTAAGTTGGAATATTAAAAATATGAATTATTTGAGAAGAAACATGAAAAGAATCATCAGAAAAATTATGAAATAATAATAAAAATAAATTTGGAATTTTGTTAAAAAATATTTAAAAATAGAATGTTATGAAACATCAGTAAGTCGGGCCAGTCCCGACACTACCCCGATCCCCGATGTAAACCCTTAGTTGGGGTCGGGGTAGAAATACACCCCCTAAGGATGGAATTGGCCCGGCAAACCCCGATCTCCGACACTCCCTTCCCCGAAGGATTGGGTTGCTACACTACTTCTAATTAATCTATACTAATTCGAATATTTTGAAGAATCGTTTTTGTGTTGTCCACGAACTTTTGCCTCCCTCAACTGGCGAACGCTTTAAACGATTTTGGGGGTATTTGGTACTTTGCTCCCCAACCTACTGTAATTCGAGTAGAACGCGATTACATCATTCGTCCCCACACTTTTGGACTGATGGTAAATCTTTTCGAAGATTCCAAAAATCTCGATTTTAACATTAAAGGAGATGTTTGTAATCAAACAGCTGCGATTTTTGAACGTACTGGGTCCCGTTCTTTAGTGGTTGCTGGTGCTACTCGTTACTCAGTCCGGGGAAACCACACTTCGTCCTGCCAGCCAAAAAATGCAATAGCCGATGCAGCACATAATAACCTAACAATGTTTCATACAATGTGTGTTGGTGTTTTTGAGGCTTCGAATAATGGGATTTTTATGCAATGGCATGGTCAACAAAGTTGGTGAGCAAATAAATGAGTTAATAAACAAATCCACTTTTAAATACGAACAGCCCACAATCTGGAGCATTTATCAGTGCAGGAGCTAAAGGCACAAATCCCATCTACAAAGAAAAAGGAGCGTATGTAAACAAAGTAAATGAAGTTAAATCACTCGTAAATGATGTTAAATTTTGTTCCAGTTAGTCTCGACAGTAAATAAACTTGCTGGAGAAAATATCGCAACTACGCCAATGCAGGATCGTAAATGCCCCTTGGTCGCTTCAACAAACGTTTTTGGTAGAATTGTGAATGGAGTGGAAGAGGAAAATGCTTGTAACGAAAAAGCAGACCCAAAAGTATAAAAATTTTTTGTTGGAAATTTTTGTAGAATTTTCTTTGTAGAATGTCACAGGGAATTTTATACATATTGAACAGCAAAGAAAGTGGAGGGATGATTGGGCAAGTAACCTTTCCTATATTCCTTTAAAACTAGACAGTTTAGAACCTTTGGATAAAAGCAATTAAACAATTATTTTGAAGGACTGATTATGTGATTATGCAATACATTAGCTTTAAATTTAAAATAGTAGATAAATATGTAGTATTATATGGCGTATTCCGTTTAGCGATAAAACACAGTCCAGACAAAACACCGACTTACTGGCAATTTTTAAATTTGACAATTTGTGCGTAAAAAAAAAAGGGGGGGGGGGACAGTTGGTTCTGCACAGCCGAATCCATCTCGGCTCTTTGTACAAAGTTTAATAAGATTAAGAAAGATTAGGTAGGATGACAAACAAAAAATGGATAAAAGAACAATATAAAAATAGATAATTTAATTTTATACAATTAAATTCGTAGAATTTGACAATAAATCTATGTATAAATCCCTTGAAAAATCCACGTAGTATCTTACATTAATTTAAAAAATATTTTGGCGCGCTGCACTGAACTAACCAAAACTCTAAAAAAAGGTAAGGGACGTTTGAGAATGGCTGTTTTGGAATTTGGCCGTTTGAGATTGGCTGTTTTTTGGCCATAACTTCTGTTGTAGTTATCTTTCAGAAAAATTTATTTATTTTTCGATAGGTTTCAGGTCTTGCATCTTTTTTATAATTAGACTTATCTGATCTGGTCACTCTACAAAAAATTATCACGCAAGCAGAAAAGAACGGTTTTTCGTCTGTAACTCTTTTTGAGATGATCAGATCAGATCGGTCCAATTATGAAAAAGATGCCGCATTATGAGACCTTTCGAATGATATGAAGATCATCAGAATCGGACAAATATCAAGAGATTTATGGTCATAGACCGAAACGGCCAATTCTCAAACGGCCATACCCAAACGGGCTTTACCGCTCAAAAAAGTCAAACTGACTGACGACTCTTTATTTTCAACGCTATTTCTGTTGTTATTGATTTTTTGGCGCCATTGCTCAACAAGCAAAATCATGTACTGATTAGAGAAAAAGAATTAATTTTTTTTCATGACAGTTGAGTAAATGCCTTTCTATAACTGTTACATATTTTTCGCATGCTTTTATTTCACAGTTTTGGACAGGGAACACCCAAGTAGACGCGCGGCCAAGTAGGCGCAAAGCCATAACTAGCTTGAAAATTTCTGGACCTTAACAATTTTGGTACCAGTCTCTTTAGCTCGATGAGTAGAATCGTTTAATACTAAATTTTGAAAGATTCGAAAATCCTGAAGCAAGTTATGCTTTGCGCCTTATGGCCGCGCGCCTACTTGGGCTTACCATTTTTAGAGAAAAAGAAAAACGAAAAGAAAGTGCTGATGGGCTAAAAGTCATTTTTTCGTGTCCCCTTAACTCATCTATTCCTTAACTCATCTACACGGCCAAAAAGACTCAACTCATCTAAACGGCTTAAATTCCTTAACTCATCTACACGGCTAAAAAGACTCAACTCATCTAATCCTTAACTCATCTATTCCTTAACTCATCTACACGGCCAAAAAGACTTAACTCATCTACTCCTTAACTCATCTATTCCTTAACTCATCTACACGGCCAAAAAAGCGCAACTCATCTAATCCTTAAAATATCGGGTCAGTTGAGTCCATGGCCGGTTCCATGGCCGTCGGGTCAGTTGAGTCCATGGCCGGTTCCATGGTCGTCGTTTTCGAGTTTTTTGTAATTTTGCTAGTGTTGCCCGTACATCCATTTATAAAAAATGCTAAATTAGAAAAAAAATTATCTAAACAGGTTTTTTAGGCTCCGAGATTATCAACTTCTCCGAGTTTATCAACATTTCCGTAGTAAGGACTCGATATTTTAAGGATTAGATGAGATATTTTATGGATTAGATGAGTTGCGCTTTTTTGGCCGTGTAGATGAGTTAAGGAATAGATGAGTTAAGGATTAGATGAGTTGCGCTTTTTTGGCCGTGTAGATGAGTTAAGGAATAGATGAGTTAAGGAGTAGATGAGTTGAGTCTTTTTGGCCGTGTAGATGAGTTAAGGAATAGATGAGTTAAGGAGTAGATGAGTTGTATAGGAGCCCATTTTTTTTATGTTTTTTAGTTTTTAAAAAATATTCAGAAATTTTCAGAAAAAAAATTTTTTCTTGAATTTCCTGTTAAAAAATTCTCAATTTTCTTTCAAAAATGGAAAATTCAATTAATGGAGACGTCAAAAACATTTCTGGAAGGAAAACAACAAATTCACAACAATTTTGTAATTTTTAAAAATTTTTTTCTGATTAGGGTTGGGTTGGATTTATTTTTGTGGGTTTCTCCAAAATATCCCTTTTTCGAGGTTCCTTTAAGATTTTTTTCTTAACAATTTTTGGAGTTTTCGGGCTTTTTTTAAGCTTTTTTTAACTTTCTGGCGGTTATTTTTGAAATTTTTGCAGAAATTCTGGGCAAACTGGTCTGTTATCTATTGTTAACCCATCTAGTTTGTTAATATGTATGTAATAGAGGGGCTCTGGGTTTGATTTATTGACCTGGGCCGTATTTGAAACCCAATGTTGTTTGAACCACTTCTTCATTCAAAGCCCAAGCGATTGCCTAATTTTTATTCACAAAATCCAAATCAATTTTTCTTTTTAGTTCTTCAAATGCTTGGGACTCTCATACTTGTCTTTCTGCAGAAGAAAAGTCTAGGCTTGAAGCTGTCCAAAGGGAGTGGCGTTTAAGTCGACCAAAAGCTAAACAGCAATTGTGGTCCAAACAGGTTTTTTATTTGAGGGCAATTTTTACTTTTTAAAATAATTTTTTGGTTATGCTTTCTAATTTATCAATTTTGGGGGTTTTTAGGGGTATGGGAATCCTATTTTTTTGTAAATTTTTTTATTTTTTTTGTGTTATTTGGGCCATACCGGGGATGTCACGGGTTAAGAAGATTTTGAATTTTTTGTAAATTTTTTTTCGTACTATATGGTTCATACCAGGGATGTCAATGGTTAAGGAAATAGTCGGGGCGGGTCTTCAAAATTCTCTTTGGATCTGGTTTTGTGTCGAAAAAAATTCGGGGTTTGGATAATCCGTGACATTCTTGCTCCATACAGGTTCCGTAATCGACAACTCTCCGGGGGGGGGGGGTTTTATTTTTTCGCTTAAAAAATATTTTCTTTAATTCCGTGACATCCCTCCTCATGCCTGTTTATAATTGACAAATTTCCTTGGTTTTTTTTATTTTTTCCATTAAAAACTTTTTCTTTGCCCAAGAAAATATTTTAAAGCGTGAAAAATGACTGTTGTCTTTTAGGCCCTTTTTTTCAAAATTTTCACCTTTACTTTTTATCTTTTCTGGGCCCTTTCATTTTTTCAAACTTCCAGAGCCTTTTCAAAATTTTTATTCTTCTTTTATTATTCTTACATTTTTTCAAGTTCTCCACCGGTAGCGGCGCTCCTTCTCCAGCAGATACACTTGTTGGTACTCCCCCAACTGCAATACCTTCTCCAATTTTTCAACAGGTTTTTTTTCTCAATTTTCTTCCAATTTTCTTCAAATTTTCAGTTAAACCTTGCAAAATTGCCCGTCGTTTCCGAAGCCTTAAAACAAAATGCGATAGATTCGGTTGACGCAATAACCCCCATAACTCTAATTCCGGCAGCTGCTGTAGCTGAAATTAAGCAACAGGAAGAGGAGGAACGGAGAAATTGTCTGAGGATTATGATGAGGACTATGACGAGGAGAAACCGATCGACAAATCTCCGGGTTTATTTTTTTTATTTTTAACAGAAAAAATTTCTTTTTGGTACAAAGGGTCTGGTCATTTATTTTCAAGCTCTATGGGTCTAAGCGCATCAATTTTCAAAACTTTCTAGTCTGTATGACAAGGGAGTTTTCACGGTTTTTTTGAAGCAACCGGGATGAAACCGGGAACGGGAATTCCCGGTCCGGGTCCCCCAATGTCAACCTTCAGAACCCGGTTCCCGTACCCGGTTTTCCAAAATTCCGGCTCTAATCACCATCGAGTAAGATTCGTGACTTACATAAACTTATTTCACAAAAATATAATGGTAAGGGAACGCGGCCCCCTTCTCATTTTGAATAACGGTTTTGGAGTTTGCCCGAATCTTAAAACTTTCTTTAAAACTTGATAAATTTCTATTCCTTTTTCAGGAGCTACACAACAAATAATACTGAATATTGGGATTCTGATGATGGCATAATTTTGTGCTCACTCCAGATGAACCAGTACCTTTGCTAATTTCTTCAGGGCAACTCAAGTCCCCCTGCCTCGTGCAGGGGGCAACTCAAGTCCCCCTGCCTCGTGCAGGGGGCAACTCAAGTCCCCCTGCCTCGTGCAGGGGGCAACTCAAGTCCCCCTGCCTCGTGCAGGGGGCAACTCAAGTCCCCCTGCCTCGTGCAGGGGGCAACTCAAGTCCCCCTGCCTCGTGCAGGGGGCAACTCAAGTCCCCCTGCCTCGTGCAGGGGGCAACTCAAGTCCCCCTGCCTCGTGCAGGGGTCAACTCAAGTCCCCCTGCCTCGTGCAGGGGGCAACTCAAGTCCCCCTGCCTCGTGCAGGGGGCAACTCAAGTCCCCCTGCCTCGTGCAGGGGGCAACTCAAGTCCCCCTGCCTCGTGCAGGGGGCAACTCAAGTCCCCCTGCCTCGTGCAGGGGGCAACTCAAGTCCCCCTGCCTCGTGCAGGGGGCAACTCAAGTCCCCCTGCCTCGTGCAGGGGGCAACTCAAGTCCCCCTGCCTCGTGCAGGGGGCAACTCAAGTCCCCCTGCCTCGTGCAGGGGGCAACTCAAGTCCCCCTGCCTCGTGCAGGGGGCAACTCAAGTCCCCCTGCCTCGTGCAGGGGGCAACTCAAGTCCCCCTGCCTCGTGCAGGGGGCAACTCAAGTCCCCCTGCCTCGTGCAGGGGGCAACTCAAGTCCCCCTGCCTCGTGCAGGGGGCAACTCAAGTCCCCCTGCCACGTGCAGGGGGCAACTCAAGTCCCCCTGCCTCGTGCAGGGGGCAACTCAAGTCCCCCTGCCTCGTGCAGGGGGCAACTCAAGTCCCCCTGCCTCGTGCAGGGGGCAACTCAAGTCCCCCTGCCTCGTGCAGGGGGCAACTCAAGTCCCCCTGCCTCGTGCAGGGGGCAACTCAAGTCCCCCTGCCTCGTGCAGGGGGCAACTCAAGTCCCCCTGCCTCGTGCAGGGGGCAACTCAAGTCCCCCTGCCTCGTGCAGGGGGCAACTCAAGTCCCCCTGCCTCGTGCAGGGGGCAACTCAAGTCCCCCTGCCTCGTGCAGGGGGCAACTCAAGTCCCCCTGCCTCGTGCAGGGGGCAACTCAAGTCCCCCTGCCTCGTGCAGGGGGCAACTCAAGTCCCCCTGCCTCGTGCAGGGGGCAACTCAAGTCCCCCTGCCTCGTGCAGGGGGCAACTCAAGTCCCCCTGCCTCGTGCAGGGGGCAACTCAAGTCCCCCTGCCTCGTGCAGGGGGCAACTCAAGTCCCCCTGCCTCGTGCAGGGGGCAACTCAAGTCCCCCTGCCTCGTGCAGGGGGCAACTCAAGTCCCCCTGCCTCGTGCAGGGGGCAACTCAAGTCCCCCTGCCTCGTGCAGGGGGCAACTCAAGTCCCCCTGCCTCGTGCAGGGGGCAACTCAAGACCCCCTGCCTCGTGCAGGGGGCAACTCAAGTCCCCCTGCCTCGTGCAGGGGGCAACTCAAGTCCCCCTGCCTCGTGCAGGGGGCAACTCAAGTCCCCCTGCCTCGTGCAGGGGGCAACTCAAGTCCCCCTGCCTCGTGCAGGGGGCAACTCAAGTCCCCCTGCCTCGTGCAGGGGGCACAAATTTTGGTGTGTCCATGTGCCGTTTTGTACATTGGACCTGCCTCCTGCTTCGGAGGGGGCTTTTAATCAAAAAATATTTACCAGGGTTAATCTCTGAACCCTGCTGTTTAATACAAGGGATAAAATGTTTCTGTTGTCTAATTCTAATAGCGATTATTGTTCTTCATATTACCATTATTCTTTTCGGATTATTCTTGTTTCTGTTCCCACCGTTCTTTTGAAGTTCACGTTCAGATTATTCCGAATGGTCAACGTGGAAAAGGCAGAAGGAATTAAACAACAGAAACGTTTTAATTATAAAACAGAAGGTTTAGTTTAGAATAACGAGCATTGTATTTACAAAATGAATTTGTAATGAATGGTTTTGCTAACTTAAGTCTGATACGTCAAAAATGAACGTGTCGAATCAGTGGTGGACTGAATGGTGCTTTTGCCGTATTTATTTTTCAGTTTTTAATAAATCAGATTAATGAACCATAGACACTTTGATCAGCTTTCAACATTTCCCTATGAAAAGCGTTTATCCAAAATTGACACACTTAATTTAGCGATAAGTTTTCTAAAAATTTCTTGCAATATTTTATTTTGCAATATAAACATGCTTGAGGTATAATGATTTTTAATAAATTTCCAAAATTTCATTTTTGAGGCAATAATTGCCAATGACGATGAAACTTTTCGATTTTTTGTAAGAGCAATTAGGAAGGCTAAATTAAACAAATCATTGGAATATTCAAGTACAATATGGGGAACTTGTGGTTAAAAAAGCTAAAAAATATTTACCCAGCCCTGGTATTAACCTCATTCGGGTCCTAATAGTTTAGTAAGATTAAATGGGATGACTACTCGCAAGATGGTATTTATAAAATTTCATAAAACTTCAAAAAATAACAATTTAAATTTTCAATATTTTCGCATAAACATGCAATCATCAGAACAACAATCAATGTCACAATAATCTCCATTACAACAAGTATTTCGAGGCATTGCGGGGCTCATCACTTTCTTGCGGCAAGGCATTGCACACATTGCCAAAGGAATTAGTTGGACTAAATGAGAAATTAATGGGAGTCGTTTAGAATATTTTTGAACCTTGAGTTGGTGGATTAGAGACGTCAGGCTGCAATATTTTTGGAGGGGGAACCTTTGAATAAATTTAATTTTAATTAGAAATCAAATTCTGTGACATACAATTGGAGCAGTCTGAACTATAGGCGGTGATAAAACATTCGGTAAAATAGGTGGTGGAGGAAGCAGTGAAGGGGCTCTAAAAAAGGGCGGTGGAAGAAGCCTTGGAGCTGTATATGCAGCAGGGATTTGAGGCTGTAAAATGGTTGGTGGTGGTTGTGGAGGAAGTGGAAGAGGAAGAGCTCCTGTTTTTAATAAAATAATTTTTAAAATACTGTGTTTCCTCTAATTGAATGTCCGGGGATTTTATTCATTAATTGTCATCAGAGGAGTATTCTATTAAGAGGGGGCACTCAAATAGAAGGGGGGGGGGTACCTATTCTATTTTTCCAATCATCCTCTAAAGAAGTTAGAGGGAGGTGACATTCAAATGGGGTAGGTTGTTCGATCCCCCAATCATCCTATAAATGAGTACTCTATTGGAGAGGAGGGGGACATTCAAAGGGAGATGGGATGGGTATTCGAGTGGGGTCTAAAGGGGCATTTAAATGGAAAGGGGCTGGGGTATTGATCCTTCATGATCGTTCAGAGGGGCATTCTATTAGATGAAATACCCAACAAAAATCCTTTTTTACCTTGAAAGGGTGATGCCAAATTAAGCAACGACAATCCACAACTAGGAGGACATAATCCCCCACATCCCAAAGCATTCCCTCTATTTAAAAGAAAAAGATCACAGGCATTAATTGGAGAAAATAAAATGGCCAAATTAATATTTATTAAAGTAAATAGAATTAATAGAGAGAAGGATCTTGGCATTTTCCGGTCATTTTTGTAAGGATATTCCATTACAGAATTAAAAATTTTTGTGAAAATTTGATTGATTTTTGGATTAAATATTTCCTATTAAGTAAATTACATAATTAGCAACAATTTATTTGAAGACGAATATTAATTTCCTTTTAGTTGAAGAGTTGTAAATGTGTAAACATAACAGGTAAATATTTACATAAGCTTCTAAATATAGCCTTGCGCTCAGTTCTTTTATTCTATTCGTTGCTTTGTTACTTTTTTAGCTTTGACTATCCTTAATTCTTTGTTTTGTTCTTCTTAAAATTTTTTCTTTTTATGGAAATAATAGAATAAAATCAAATTGTTTTGTCTAGAATTTGAAAGCAGTCAGACCAAAACAATGACCACTGGCCGTCTATAACACTGCCGGGGCAAAACTTCGACTGCCAAAACTCTGTACAACCAAAGCGGCCGACTAAAACGATGACAGAACAAAAAGACTTTCTATTAAGGCGCCATCCGACCATGACAATGTCAGAGAAGACACTTTAAGACAGAAATATATATCCAATACCAGGCTTGATAATAGAAAAAATAAACATGCCTGCGGATATCCGTCTGTATCCGCCGTAAATATCCAGATTACGGATACCAAAAAAAAATCCATGTCCTTTAACAAGTCTGACTAAAACACTGATCAAATAAAACACCGATATGACGAAACTATCGTCAAAATACATTTCCAAAAAACCGTTAAATCAAAAAAATAAATTTATTAGAATAAAGAATAAGTATGAAACAATGTTATTCTTAAGTTATAATTTTAATATCCTAATTCAAAAAATTTTTCCTTTTATTAATTCTGATCTAGGCTTCACTGACTTCTTAAATTCAACATTTTAGAAGGCTGATTAACCTCATGGTCATCACAATTGAATTTCTCATTAACTGAACAGTTGCAAGATTTATCTAATAAATTTTTACAGAAGAATAGACAAGTTATTTTAAACCTTCTACAGCATTAGCTGACGAAATTGGAAAATTCAATCTTGGGAAAGGCACTCCATTAGACATTTGAATGCTTCTACGTTTACGCTTTCCTCCCCCTCCACCACCTTTTGAATTTATTTTTAAATTGAAAAATTAAAGAATTAATTTATTAAGGCATACAGCAACAGCAAGGACAGCTTAAAAAATTTTTCAATTTATAAATTAATTTAAAGAAAATTTAAATAGCTTTACCAGCATTTGCAACAACAAGGACATGTTCTTAATTTAATTGAAAATTAGAATAAATAGTGATTACCGTATAATTCTCGAATAACTAACCTCCCTCAATTACTTCGACCTACGAGAGGTCGAAGCATCAATTACCCTCCCCAAAACCTTAATACTAGAGTTTCACCGGAAGTTCCGGAACTCAAACTTTTTTTGGTTCCGGTTCCAGGAACCGGAACTCAAATTGGACCCGGTTCCGGAAAACCTTCTCGATTAATTATTCCCTCCAGCGGGAGGTCGAAGCAACTCAGGGTAGTTATTCAAGGATACGGTAAATAAGAATAAATATTTTTGTTAAAATACCGTGGCAGCTTGATTCTGAATATCAAAAGGAAATTTATTTGATAAAATTTTAAAAATAATCTTACAGTAATGGAGGGTTACAACAAGGTGTGCTTAAGTTAAAAAAATTAAAAATTTTTTTTCACATATTTACCAACAAGAACAGCACTTACAACAATGGCAGCAACTAATTAAAATTAATCTTACACAAAAATTTTCTTTAAATTTACCATCCACATCCATTAGCTTCTGTATCATTTAAATGATTTAAAATTATAAAAGCAACAAATAATGAAGGGAATATTAATGCCATTTTTAATTTTAAATTAAAAAAAGAATTATTATTTATTGTTTTGATAAAATCGTCAAAAATTTAAGAGGGCCAGGGCTTTAAATCAATCATTTGATATACTTACTAAATGCTGATTTTCATAACCGAGAATTATTTTCTTAACTGAACCGTGGAATTATGACGGAGAATGTATTCTTGTTCGACCTCCAGTTACAGATCCGTGTTTACTCGATTAATCACTCTAGAATACCGTATATCCTCTAATGGACTAACCACTGTAATTAGAACAAGAGTCTCTAATAGAAGAGTTCTCCCTAATATAGGTAAGCACATCCTACGAGAGGATTGATAAATAGATCAAAGGTAGTCTATTAGAGTAGTTCGATAATTCCTCATTCTAGGGATGAGTTATCTCAGGCCCATTTTAGGGATAGGTTCTCCCCAGGGTACTATATTAAGGTTCTGAATAACTATCCTGAAAAGCTTCCCTGAATAAAATTTTAGTAGTATATTTTACTTAATATATATTATTAAATTTAATTAAACAAAATATTTATCTTAATAATTAAACAATAAATATTTAAAAAAGTATCAATTAACTTGATCATTTTATAAAGCGAGAAAGACACAAAAAAATTAATTTTAATTGTCTATTATTATTAAAGAATAAAGTCTCCAAAAATGCTTATTAAATAAAGACATTTTATTGTATTTTAAAATTATTATTTTTTTTCTGTTAAAAAAAGAAAAGTCTTTAATAAAAAACCGGAAGTGAAACAAATATTTATTTTTGTAATTTGTCCATTTATTTGCATTAGTTGAGGATCATTTTTACTTGTAAGGACAAACTTTAATTTTTCTAAGGAAATAAAGAAAAAACATGAGGAACTATTGTGTGGAGCTATTAAAAACAAATTTAGCTTATAAATAAATAAAATAGGAAATAATAAAAAAATATTTATAAAATTAAGAGAATAATTGGACAATTATTATGTCAGTTCATAAAAAAGTTTGGGTAAAATCGGGTAAAATGAAACCAACGTTCGTGGGGGGAAGATATTCTCGAAATAAATTTTAGACTTTATAGATATTGCTTTTAGCCATACTATATCCAAACATCTAATTATATAATTGAGAAATGGGGGCTTTTATAGTAAAGCTTTACCAGTTGAATTAGGTTGTGAGGGTAAGAAGATAGTATAAAAGCAGGCTATTTTGGTCATTCTTCAACTGCTACCAAACATTCTCAACTTTGCTGTGCTCTTGTATTTAATGCTCGTTCGAATGAGCTATTGTTAAACTAAATTTGATTTGAATTCGTGATGCCACAATACTTTGAAGTCTATGAGTCCAAAATAATATCCGATATTTTTCATATTTGGCATTGCTTCTTTTGAATAACTAATAGTTAAATGAAAGGCACAAGGATTCTGATAGAGTATTTAATGCTCGTTCGAATGAGCTATTGTTAAACTAAATTTGATTTGAATTCGTGATGCCACAATACTTTGAAGTCTATGAGTCCAAAATAATATCCGATATTTTTCATATTTGGCATTGCGAATGAGCTATTGTTAAACTAAATTTGATTTGAATTCGTGATGCCAGAATACTTTGAAGTCTATGAATGCAAAATAATATCCGATATTTTTCATATTTGGCATTGCTTCTTTTGAATAACTAATAGTTAAATGAAAGGCACAAGGATTCTGATAGAGTATTTAATGCTCGTTCGAATGAGCTATTGTTAAACTAAATTTGATTTGAATTCGTGATGCCAGAATATTTTGAAGTCTATGAATGCAAAATAATATCCGATATTTTTCATATTTGGCATTGCTTCTTTTGAATAACTAATAGTTAAATGAAAGGCACAAGGATTCTGATAGAGTATTTAATGCTCGTTCGAATGAGCTATTGTTAAACTAAATTTGATTTGAATTCGTGATGCCAGAATACTTTGAAGTCTATGAATGCAAAATAATATCCGATATTTTTCATATTTGGCATTGCTTCTTTTGAATAACTAATAGTTAAATGAAAGGCACAAGGATTCTGATAGAGTATTTAATGCTCGTTCGAATGAGCTATTGTTAAACTAAATTTGATTTGAATTCGTGATGCCAGAATATTTTGAAGTCTATGAATGCAAAATAATATCCGATATTTTTCATATTTGGCATTGCTTCTTTTGAATAACTAATAGTTAAATGAAAGGCACAAGGATTCTGATAGAGTATTTAATGCTCGTTCGAATGAGCTATTGTTAAACTAAATTTGATTTGAATTCGTGATGCCACAATACTTTGAAGTCTATGAGTCCAAAATAATATCCGATATTTTTCATATTTGGCATTGCGAATGAGCTATTGTTAAACTAAATTTGATTTGAATTCGTGATGCCAGAATACTTTGAAGTCTATGAATGCAAAATAATATCCGATATTTTTCATATTTGGCATTGCTTCTTTTGAATAACTAATAGTTAAATGAAAGGCACAAGGATTCTGATAGAGTATTTAATGCTCGTTCGAATGAGCTATTGTTAAACTAAATTTGATTTGAATTCGTGATGCCAGAATATTTTGAAGTCTATGAGTGCAAAGTAATATCCGATATTTTTCATATTTGGCAATGCTTCTTTTGAATAACTAATAGTTAAATGAAAGGCACAAGGATTCTGATAAAGTATTTAATGCTCGTTCGAATGAGCTATTGTTAAACTAAATTTGATTTGAATTCGTGATGCCAGAATACTTTGAAGTCTATGAATGCAAAATAATATCCGATATTTTTCATATTTGGCATTGCTTCTTTTGAATAACTAATAGTTAAATGAAAGGCACAAGGATTCTGATAGAGTATTTAATGCTCGTTCGAATGAGCTATTGTTAAACTAAATTTGATCTGAATTCGTGATGCCAGAATACTTTGAAGTCTATGAGTGCAAAATAAAATCTGATATTTTTTATATTTGGCATTGCTTCTTTTGAATAACTAATAGTTTAATGAAAGGCACAAGGATTCTGATAGAGTATTTAATGCTCGTTCGAATGAGCTATTGATAAACTAAATTTGATTTGAATTCGTGATGCCACAATACTTTGAAGTCTATGAGTGCAAAATAATATCCGATATTTTTCATATTTGGCATTGCTTCTTTTGAATAACTAATAGTTAAATGAAAGGCACAAGGATTCTGATAGAGTATTTAATGCTCGTTCGAATGAGCTATTGTTAAACTAAATTTGATTTGAATTCGTGATGCCAGAATACTTTGAAGTCTATGAGTGCAAAGTAATATCCGATATTTTTCATATTTGGCAATGCTTCTTTTGAATAACTAATAGTTAAATGAAAGGCACAAGGATTCTGATAGAGTATTTAATGCTCGTTCGAATGAGCTATTGTTAAACTAAATTTGATTTGAATTCGTGATGCCAGAATACTTTGAAGTCTATGAGTGCAAAATAATATCTGATATTTTTCATATTTGGCATTGCTTCTTTTGAATAACTAATAGTTAAATGAAAGGCACAAGGATTCTGATAAAGTATTTAATGCTCGTTCGAATGAGCTATAATTAATCCAAATCGGATTCGAATTCGAGATGCCATGATGCTTTGAATTATATAGGTTCCAAATAAAATTCGATATTTATATATTTTGGGTTCACTACTATTGAATAGCTTATCGTAAACAAATTTGCTCAAGGATTCTGATACAGTATTTCATGCTCGTTCGAATGAGCTATAATTAATCCAAATCGGATTCGAATTCGAGATGCCATGATGCTTTGAATTATATAGGTACCAAATAAAATTCGATATTTAATAATTTTGGGTTCACTACTATTGAATAGCTTATCGTAAACAAATTTGCTCAAGGATTCTGATACAGTATTTTATGCTCGTTTGAATGAGCTATAATTAATCCAAATCGGATTCGAATTCGAGATGCCATGATGCTTTGAATTATATAGGTTCCAAATAAAATTCGATATTTAATATTTTGGGTTCACTACTATTGAATAGCTTATCGTAAACAAATTTGCTCAAGGATTCTGATAGAGTATTTAATGCTCGTTCGAATGAGCTATTGTTAAACTAAATTTGATTTGAATTCGTGATGCCAGAATACTTTGAAGTCTATGAGTGCAAAATAAAATCTGATATTTTTTATATTTGGCATTGCTTCTTTTGAATAACTAATAGTTTAATGAAAGGCACAAGGATTCTGATAGAGTATTTAATGCTCGTTCGAATGAGCTATTGTTAAACTAAATTTGATTTGAATTCGTGATGCCAGAATATTTTGAAGTCTATGAGTGCAAAGTAATATCCGATATTTTTCATATTTGGCAATGCTTCTTTTGAATAACTAATAGTTAAATGAAAGGCACAAGGATTCTGATAAAGTATTTAATGCTCGTTCGAATGAGCTATAATTAATCCAAATCGGATTCGAATTCGAGATGCCATGATGCTTTGAAGTATATAGGTTCCAAATAAAATTCGATATTTAATAATTTTGGGTTCACTACTATTGAATAGCTTATCGTAAACAAATTTGCTCAAGGATTCTGATACAGTATTTCATGCTCGTTCGAATGAGCTATAATTAATCCAAATCGGATTCGAATTCGAGATGCCATGATGCTTTGAATTATATAGGTACCAAATAAAATTCGATATTTAATAATTTTGGGTTCACTACTATTGAATAGCTTATCGTAAACAAATTTGCTCAAGGATTCTGATACAGTATTTTATGCTCGTTTGAATGAGCTATAATTAATCCAAATCGGATTCGAATTCGAGATGCCATGATGCTTTGAATTATATAGGTTCCAAATAAAATTCGATATTTAATATTTTGGGTTCACTACTATTGAATAGCTTATCGTAAACAAATTTGCTCAAGGATTCTGATAGAGTATTTAATGCTCGTTCGAATGAGCTATTGTTAAACTAAATTTGATTTGAATTCGTGATGCCAGAATACTTTGAAGTCTATGAATGCAAAATAATATCCGATATTTTTCATATTTGGCATTGCTTCTTTTGAATAACTAATAGTTAAATGAAAGGCACAAGGATTCTGATAAAGTATTTAATGCTCGTTCGAATGAGCTATAATTAATCCAAATCGGATTCGAATTCGAGATGCCATGATGCTTTGAAGTATATAGGTTCCAAATAAAATTCGATATTTATATATTTTGGGTTCACTACTATTGAATAGCTTATCGTAAACAAATTTGCTCAAGGATTCTGATACAGTATTTCATGCTCGTTCGAATGAGCTATAATTAATCCAAATCGGATTCGAATTCGAGATGCCATGATGCTTTGAAGTATATAGGTTCCAAATAAAATTCGATATTTAATAATTTTGGGTTCACTACTATTGAATAGCTTATCGTAAACAAATTTGCTCAAGGATTCTGATACAGTATTTCATGCTCGTTCGAATGAGCTATAATTAATCCAAATCGGATTCGAATTCGAGATGCCATGATGCTTTGAATTATATAGGTTCCAAATAAAATTCGATATTTAATAATTTTGGGTTCACTACTATTGAATAGCTTATCGTAAACAAATTTGCTCAAGGATTCTGATACAGTATTTTATGCTCAATTGAATGAGCTATAAATAATCCAAATCGGATTCGAATTCGAGATGCCATGATGCTTTGAATTATATAGGTTCCAAATAAAATTCGATATTTAATAATTTTGGGTTCACTACTATTGAATAGCTTATCGTAAACAAATTTGCTCAAGGATTCTGATACAGTATTTCATGCTCGTTCGAATGAGCTATAATTAATCCAAATCGGATTCGTATTCGAGATGCCATGATGCTTTGAATTATATAGGTTCCAAATAAAATTCGATATTTAATAATTTTGGGTTCACTACTATTGTATAGCTTATCGTAAACAAATTTGCTCAAGGATTCTGATACAGTATTTCATGCTCGTTCGATTGAGCTATAATTAATCCAAATCGGATTCGAATTCGAGATGCCATGATGCTTTGAATTATATAGGTTCCAAATAAAATTCGATATTTAATAATTTTGGGTTCACTACTATTGAATAGCTTATCGTAAACAAATTTGCTCAAGGATTCTGATACAGTATTTTATGCTCGTTTGAATGAGCTATAATTAATCCAAATCGGATTCGAATTCGAGATGCCATGATGCTTTGAATTATATAGGTTCCAAATAAAATTCGATATTTAATAATTTTGGGTTCACTACTATTGAATAGCTTATCGTAAACAAATTTGCTCAAGGATTCTGATACAGTATTTCATGCTCGTTCGAATGAGCTATAATTAATCCAAATCGGATTCGAATTCGAGATGCCATGATGCTTTGAATTATATAGGTTCCAAATAAAATTCGATATTTATATATTTTGGGTTCACTACTATTGAATAGCTTATCGTAAACAAATTTGCTCAAGGATTCTGATAAAGTATTTAATGCTCGTTCGAATGAGCTATAATTAATCCAAATCGGATTCGAATTCGAGATGCCATGATGCTTTGAAGTATATAGGTTCCAAATAAAATTCGATATTTATATATTTGGGTTCACTACTATTGAATAGCTTATCGTAAACAAATTTGCTCAAGGATTCTGATACAGTATTTCATGCTCGTTCGAATGAGCTATAATTAATCCAAATCGGATTCGAATTCGAGATGCCATGATGCTTTGAATTATATAGGTTCCAAATAAAATTCGATATTTAATAATTTTGGGTTCACTACTATTGAATAGCTTATCGTAAACAAATTTGCTCAAGGATTCTGATACAGTATTTCATGCTCGTTCGAATGAGCTATAATTAATCCAAATCAGATTCGAATTCGAGATGCCATGATGCTTTGAATTATATAGGTTCCAAATAAAATTCGATATTTAATAATTTTGGGTTCACTACTATTGAATAGCTTATCGTAAACAAATTTGCTCAAGGATTCTGATACAGTATTTCATGCTCGTTCGAATGAGCTATAATTAATCCAAATCGGATTCGAATTCGAGATGCCATGATGCTTTGAATTATATAGGTTCCAAATAAAATTCGATATTTAATAATTTTGGGTTCACTACTATTGAATAGCTTATCGTAAACAAATTTGCTCAAGGATTCTGATACAGTATTTCATGCTCGTTCGAATGAGCTATAATTAATCCAAATCGGATTCGAATTCGAGATGCCATGATGCTTTGAATTATATAGGTTCCAAATAAAATTCGATATTTAATAATTTTGGGTTCACTACTATTGAATAGCTTATCGTAAACAAATTTGCTCAAGGATTCTGATACAGTATTTCATGCTCGTTCGAATGAGCTATAATTAATCCAAATCAGATTCGAATTCGAGATGCCATGATGCTTTGAATTATATAGGTTCCAAATAAAATTCGATATTTAATAATTTTGGGTTCACTACTATTGAATAGCTTATCGTAAACAAATTTGCTCAAGGATTCTGATACAGTATTTCATGCTCGTTCGAATGAGCTATAATTAATCCAAATCGGATTCGAATTCGAGATGCCATGATGCTTTGAATTATATAGGTTCCAAATAAAATTCGATATTTAATAATTTTGGGTTCACTACTATTGAATAGCTTATCGTAAACAAATTTGCTCAAGGATTCTGATACAGTATTTCATGCTCGTTCGAATGAGCTATAATTAATCCAAATCGGATTCGAATTCGAGATGCCATGATGCTTTGAATTATATAGGTTCCAAATAAAATTCGATATTTAATAATTTTGGGTTCACTACTATTGAATAGCTTATCGTAAACAAATTTGCTCAAGGATTCTGATACAGTATTTCATGCTCGTTCGAATGAGCTATAATTAATCCAAATCAGATTCGAATTCGAGATGCCATGATGCTTTGAATTATATAGGTTCCAAATAAAATTCGATATTTAATAATTTTGGGTTCACTACTATTGAATAGCTTATCGTAAACAAATTTGCTCAAGGATTCTGATACAGTATTTTATGCTCGTTTGAATGAGCTATAATTAATCCAAATCGGATTCGAATTCGAGATGCCATGATGCTTTGAATTATATAGGTTCCAAATAAAATTCGATATTTAATATTTTTTGTTCACTACTATTGAATAGCTTATCGTAAACAAATTTGCTCAAGGATTCTGATAGAGTATTTAATGCTCGTTCGAATGAGCTATTGTTAAACTAAATTTGATTTGAATTCGTGATGCCAGAATACTTTGAAGTCTATGAATGCAAAATAATATCCGATATTTTTCATATTTGGCATTGCTTCTTTTGAATAACTAATAGTTAAATGAAAGGCACAAGGATTCTGATAAAGTATTTAATGCTCGTTCGAATGAGCTATAATTAATCCAAATCGGATTCGAATTCGAGATGCCATGATGCTTTGAAGTATATAGGTTCCAAATAAAATTCGATATTTATATATTTTGGGTTCACTACTATTGAATAGCTTATCGTAAACAAATTTGCTCAAGGATTCTGATACAGTATTTCATGCTCGTTCGAATGAGCTATAATTAATCCAAATCGGATTCGAATTCGAGATGCCATGATGCTTTGAAGTATATAGGTTCCAAATAAAATTCGATATTTAATAATTTTGGGTTCACTACTATTGAATAGCTTATCGTAAACAAATTTGCTCAAGGATTCTGATACAGTATTTCATGCTCGTTCGAATGAGCTATAATTAATCCAAATCGGATTCGAATTCGAGATGCCATGATGCTTTGAATTATATAGGTTCCAAATAAAATTCGATATTTAATAATTTTGGGTTCACTACTATTGAATAGCTTATCGTAAACAAATTTGCTCAAGGATTCTGATACAGTATTTTATGCTCAATTGAATGAGCTATAATTAATCCAAATCGGATTCGAATTCGAGATGCCATGATGCTTTGAATTATATAGGTTCCAAATAAAATTCGATATTTAATAATTTTGGGTTCACTACTATTGAATAGCTTATCGTAAACAAATTTGCTCAAGGATTCTGATACAGTATTTCATGCTCGTTCGAATGAGCTATAATTAATCCAAATCGGATTCGAATTCGAGATGCCATGATGCTTTGAATTATATAGGTTCCAAATAAAATTCGATATTTAATAATTTTGGGTTCACTACTATTGAATAGCTTATCGTAAACAAATTTGCTCAAGGATTCTGATACAGTATTTCATGCTCGTTCGAATGAGCTATAATTAATCCAAATCGGATTCGAATTCGAGATGCCATGATGCTTTGAATTATATAGGTTCCAAATAAAATTCGATATTTAATAATTTTGGGTTCACTACTATTGAATAGCTTATCGTAAACAAATTTGCTCAAGGATTCTGATACAGTATTTCATGCTCGTTCGAATGAGCTATAATTAATCCAAATCGGATTCGAATTCGAGATGCCATGATGCTTTGAATTATATAGGTTCCAAATAAAATTCGATATTTATATATTTTGGGTTCACTACTATTGAATAGCTTATCGTAAACAAATTTGCTCAAGGATTCTGATAAAGTATTTAATGCTCGTTCGAATGAGCTATAATTAATCCAAATCGGATTCGAATTCGAGATGCCATGATGCTTTGAAGTATATAGGTTCCAAATAAAATTCGATATTTATATATTTTGGGTTCACTACTATTGAATAGCTTATCGTAAACAAATTTGCTCAAGGATTCTGATACAGTATTTCATGCTCGTTCGAATGAGCTATAATTAATCCAAATCGGATTCGAATTCGAGATGCCATGATGCTTTGAATTATATAGGTTCCAAATAAAATTCGATATTTAATAATTTTGGGTTCACTACTATTGAATAGCTTATCGTAAACAAATTTGCTCAAGGATTCTGATACAGTATTTCATGCTCGTTCGAATGAGCTATAATTAATCCAAATCGGATTCGAATTCGAGATGCCATGATGCTTTGAATTATATAGGTTCCAAATAAAATTCGATATTTAATAATTTTGGGTTCACTACTATTGAATAGCTTATCGTAAACAAATTTGCTCAAGGATTCTGATACAGTATTTTATGCTCGTTTGAATGAGCTATAAATAATCCAAATCGGATTCGAATTCGAGATGCCATGATGCTTTGAATTATATAGGTTCCAAATAAAATTCGATATTTAATATTTTTTGTTCACTACTATTGAATAGCTTATCGTAAACAAATTTGCTCAAGGATTCTGATAGAGTATTTAATGCTCGTTCGAATGAGCTATTGTTAAACTAAATTTGATTTGAATTCGTGATGCCAGAATACTTTGAAGTCTATGAGTGCAAAATAAAATCTGATATTTTTTATATTTGGCATTGCTTCTTTTGAATAACTAATAGTTTAATGAAAGGCACAAGGATTCTTATAGAGTATTTAATGCTCGTTCGAATGAGCTATTGTTAAACTAAATTTGATTTGAATTCGTGATGCCAGAATATTTTGAAGTCTATGAGTGCAAAGTAATATCCGATATTTTTCATATTTGGCAATGCTTCTTTTGAATAACTAATAGTTAAATGAAAGGCACAAGGATTCTGATAAAGTATTTAATGCTCGTTCGAATGAGCTATTGTTAAACTAAATTTGATTTGAATTCGTGATGCCAGAATACTTTGAAGTCTATGAATGCAAAATAATATCCGATATTTTTCATATTTGGCATTGCTTCTTTTGAATAACTAATAGTTAAATGAAAGGCACAAGGATTCTGATAGAGTATTTAATGCTCGTTCGAATGAGCTATTGTTAAACTAAATTTGATCTGAATTCGTGATGCCAGAATACTTTGAAGTCTATGTGTGCAAAATAAAATCTGATATTTTTTATATTTGGCATTGCTTCTTTTGAATAACTAATAGTTTAATGAAAGGCACAAGGATTCTGATAGAGTATTTAATGCTCGTTCGAATGAGCTATTGATAAACTAAATTTGATTTGAATTCGTGATGCCACAATACTTTGAAGTCTATGAGTGCAAAATAATATCCGATATTTTTCATATTTGGCATTGCTTCTTTTGAATAACTAATAGTTAAATGAAAGGCACAAGGATTCTGATAGAGTATTTAATGCTCGTTCGAATGAGCTATTGTTAAACTAAATTTGATTTGAATTCGTGATGCCAGAATACTTTGAAGTCTATGAGTGCAAAGTAATATCCGATATTTTTCATATTTGGCAATGCTTCTTTTGAATAACTAATAGTTAAATGAAAGGCACAAGGATTCTGATAGAGTATTTAATGCTCGTTCGAATGAGCTATTGTTAAACTAAATTTGATTTGAATTCGTGATGCCAGAATACTTTGAAGTCTATGAGTGCAAAATAATATCTGATATTTTTTATATTTGGCATTGCTTCTTTTGAATAACTAATAGTTAAATGAAAGGCACAAGGATTCTGATAGAGTATTTAATGCTCGTTCGAATGAGCTATTGTTAAACTAAATTTGATTTGAATTCGTGATGCCAGAATACTTTGAAGTCTATGAGTGCAAAGTAATATCCGATATTTTTCATATTTGGCAATGCTTCTTTTGAATAACTAATAGTTAAATGAAAGGCACAAGGATTCTGATAGAGTATTTAATGCTCGTTCGAATGAGCTATTGTTAAACTAAATTTGATTTGAATTCGTGATGCCAGAATACTTTGAAGTCTATGAGTGCAAAATAATATCTGATATTTTTCATATTTGGCATTGCTTCTTTTGAATAACTAATAGTTAAATGAAAGGCACAAGGATTCTGATAAAGTATTTAATGCTCGTTCGAATGAGCTATAATTAATCCAAATCGGATTCGAATTCGAGATGCCATGATGCTTTGAAGTATATAGGTTCCAAATAAAATTCGATATTTATATATTTTGGGTTCACTACTATTGAATAGCTTATCGTAAACAAATTTGCTCAAGGATTCTGATACAGTATTTCATGCTCGTTCGAATGAGCTATAATTAATCCAAATCGGATTCGAATTCGAGATGCCATGATGCTTTGAATTATATAGGTTCCAAATAAAATTCGATATTTAATAATTTTGGGTTCACTACTATTGAATAGCTTATCGTAAACAAATTTGCTCAAGGATTCTGATACAGTATTTCATGCTCGTTCGAATGAGCTATAATTAATCCAAATCGGATTCGAATTCGAGATGCCATGATGCTTTGAATTATATAGGTTCCAAATAAAATTCGATATTTAATAATTTTGGGTTCACTACTATTGAATAGCTTATCGTAAACAAATTTGCTCAAGGATTCTGATACAGTATTTTATGCTCGTTTGAATGAGCTATAATTAATCCAAATCGGATTCGAATTCGAGATGCCATGATGCTTTGAATTATATAGGTTCCAAATAAAATTCGATATTTAATATTTTGGGTTCACTACTATTGAATAGCTTATCGTAAACAAATTTGCTCAAGGATTCTGATAGAGTATTTAATGCTCGTTCGAATGAGCTATTGTTAAACTAAATTTGATTTGAATTCGTGATGCCAGAATACTTTGAAGTCTATGAGTGCAAAATAAAATCTGATATTTTTTATATTTGGCATTGCTTCTTTTGAATAACTAATAGTTTAATGAAAGGCACAAGGATTCTGATAGAGTATTTAATGCTCGTTCGAATGAGCTATTGTTAAACTAAATTTGATTTGAATTCGTGATGCCAGAATACTTTGAAGTCTATGAGTGCAAAATAATATCTGATATTTTTCATATTTGGCATTGCTTCTTTTGAATAACTAATAGTTAAATGAAAGGCACAAGGATTCTGATAGAGTATTTAATGCTCGTTCGAATGAGCTATTGTTAAACTAAATTTGATTTGAATTCGTGATGCCAGAATACTTTGAAGTCTATGAATGCAAAATAATATCCGATATTTTTCATATTTGGCATTGCTTCTTTTGAATAACTAATAGTTAAATGAAAGGCACAAGGATTCTGATAGAGTATTTAATGCTCGTTCGAATGAGCTATTGTTAAACTAAATTTGATTTGAATTCGTGATGCCAGAATACTTTGAAGTCTATGAGTGCAAAATAAAATCTGATATTTTTTATATTTGGCATTGCTTCTTTTGAATAACTAATAGTTTAATGAAAGGCACAAGGATTCTGATAGAGTATTTAATGCTCGTTCGAATGAGCTATTGTTAAACTAAATTTGATTTGAATTCGTGATGCCAGAATACTTTGAATTCTATGGGTGCAAAATAAAATCTGATATTTTTTATATTTGGCATTGCTTCTTTTGAATAACTAATAGTTAAATGAAAGGCACAAGGATTCTGATAGAGTATTTAATGCTCGTTCGAATGAGCTATTGTTAAACTAAATTTGATTTGAATTCGTGATGCCAGAATACTTTGAATTCTATGGGTGCAAAATAAAATCTGATATTTTTCATATTTGGCATTGCTTCTTTTGAATAGCTTATCGTAAACAAATTTGCTCAAGGATTCTGATAGAGTATTTAATGCTCGTTCGAATGAGCTATTGTTAAACTAAATTTGATTTGAATTCGTGATGCCAGAATACTTTGAAGTCTATGAGTGCAAAATAAAATCTGATATTTTTTATATTTGGCATTGCTTCTTTTGAATAACTAATAGTTTAATGAAAGGCACAAGGATTCTGATAGAGTATTTAATGCTCGTTCGAATGAGCTATTGTTAAACTAAATTTGATTTGAATTCGTGATGCCAGAATATTTTGAAGTCTATGAGTGCAAAATAATATCCGATATTTTTCATATTTGGCATTGCTTCTTTTTTCGATATTTAATAATTTTGGGTTCACTACTATTGAATAGCTTATCGTAAACAAATTTGCTCAAGGATTCTGATACAGTATTTTATGCTCGTTTGAATGAGCTATAATTAATCCAAATCGGATTCGAATTCGAGATGCCATGATGCTTTGAATTATATAGGTTCCAAATAAAATTCGATATTTAATATTTTGGGTTCACTACTATTGAATAGCTTATCGTAAACAAATTTGCTCAAGGATTCTGATAGAGTATTTAATGCTCGTTCGAATGAGCTATTGTTAAACTAAATTTGATTTGAATTCGTGATGCCAGAATACTTTGAAGTCTATGAGTGCAAAATAAAATCTGATATTTTTTATATTTGGCATTGCTTCTTTTGAATAACTAATAGTTTAATGAAAGGCACAAGGATTCTGATAGAGTATTTAATGCTCGTTCGAATGAGCTATTGTTAAACTAAATTTGATTTGAATTCGTGATGCCAGAATATTTTGAAGTCTATGAGTGCAAAGTAATATCCGATATTTTTCATATTTGGCAATGCTTCTTTTGAATAACTAATAGTTAAATGAAAGCACAAGGATTCTGATAGAGTATTTAATGCTCGTTCGAATGAGCTATTGTTAAACTAAATTTGATTTGAATTCGTGATGCCAGAATACTTTGAAGTCTATGAGTGCAAAATAATATCTGATATTTTTCATATTTGGCATTGCTTCTTTTGAATAACTAATAGTTAAATGAAAGGCACAAGGATTCTGATAGAGTATTTAATGCTCGTTCGAATGAGCTATTGTTAAACTAAATTTGATTTGAATTCGTGATGCCAGAATACTTTGAAGTCTATGAATGCAAAATAATATCCGATATTTTTCATATTTGGCATTGCTTCTTTTGAATAACTAATAGTTAAATGAAAGGC
Source organism: Meloidogyne arenaria (assembly GCA_036172955.1). NCBI lineage: Eukaryota > Metazoa > Nematoda > Chromadorea > Rhabditida > Meloidogynidae > Meloidogyne > Meloidogyne arenaria. Next base: position 50,282 of record JARQAB010000077.1, on the reverse strand, counting down.
ACAAGGATTCTGATAGAGTATTTAATGCTCGTTCGAATGAGCTATTGTTAAACTAAATTTGATTTGAATTCGTGATGCCAGAATACTTTGAAGTCTATGAGTGCAAAATAAAATCTGATATTTTTTATATTTGGCATTGCTTCTTTTGAATAACTAATAGTTTAATGAAAGGCACAAGGATTCTGATAGAGTATTTAATGCTCGTTCGAATGAGCTATTGTTAAACTAAATTTGATTTGAATTCGTGATGCCAGAATACTTTGAATTCTATGGGTGCAAAATAAAATCTGATATTTTTTATATTTGGCATTGCTTCTTTTGAATAACTAATAGTTAAATGAAAGGCACAAGGATTCTGATAGAGTATTTAATGCTCGTTCGAATGAGCTATTGTTAAACTAAATTTGATTTGAATTCGTGATGCCAGAATACTTTGAATTCTATGGGTGCAAAATAAAATCTGATATTTTTCATATTTGGCATTGCTTCTTTTGAATAGCTTATCGTAAACAAATTTGCTCAAGGATTCTGATAGAGTATTTAATGCTCGTTCGAATGAGCTATTGTTAAACTAAATTTGATTTGAATTCGTGATGCCAGAATACTTTTAAGTCTATGAGTGCAAAATAAAATCTGATATTTTTTATATTTGGCATTGCTTCTTTTGAATAACTAATAGTTTAATGAAAGGCACAAGGATTCTGATAGAGTATTTAATGCTCGTTCGAATGAGCTATTGTTAAACTAAATTTGATTTGAATTCGTGATGCCAGAATATTTTGAAGTCTATGAGTGCAAAATAATATCCGATATTTTTCATATTTGGCATTGCTTCTTTTGAATAACTAATAGTTAAATGAAAGGCACAAGGATTCTGATAGAGTATTTAATGCTCGTTCGAATGAGCTATTGTTAAACTAAATTTGATCTGAATTCGTGATGCCAGAATACTTTGAAGTCTATGAGTGCAAAATAAAATCTGATATTTTTCATATTTGGCATTGCTTCTTTTGAATAACTAATAGTTAAATGAAAGGCACAAGGATTCTGATAGAGTATTTAATGCTCGTTCGAATGAGCTATTGTTAAACTAAATTTGATTTGAATTCGTGATGCCAGAATATTTTGAAGTCTATGAGTGCAAAGTAATATCCGATATTTTTCATATTTGGCAATGCTTCTTTTGAATAACTAATAGTTAAATGAAAGGCACAAGGATTCTGATAAAGTATTTAATGCTCGTTCGAATGAGCTATTGTTAAACTAAATTTGATTTGAATTCGTGATGCCAGAATACTTTGAAGTCTATAAATGCAAAATAATATCCGATATTTTCCATATTTGGCATTGCTTCTTTTGAATAACTAATAGTTAAATGAAAGGCACAAGGTTCTGATAGAGTATTTAATGCTCGTTCGAATGAGCTATTGTTAAACTAAATTTGATCTGAATTCGTGATGCCAGAATACTTTGAAGTCTATGAGTGCAAAATAAAATCTGATATTTTTTATATTTGGCATTGCTTCTTTTGAATAACTAATAGTTTAATGAAAGGCACAAGGATTCTGATAGAGTATTTAATGCTCGTTCGAATGAGCTATTGATAAACTAAATTTGATTTGAATTCGTGATGCCACAATACTTTGAAGTCTATGAGTGCAAAATAATATCCGATATTTTTCATATTTGGCATTGCTTCTTTTGAATAACTAATAGTTAAATGAAAGGCACAAGGATTCTGATAGAGTATTTAATGCTCGTTCGAATGAGCTATTGTTAAACTAAATTTGATTTGAATTCGTGATGCCAGAATACTTTGAAGTCTATGAGTGCAAAGTAATATCCGATATTTTTCATATTTGGCAATGCTTCTTTTGAATAACTAATAGTTAAATGAAAGGCACAAGGATTCTGATAGAGTATTTAATGCTCGTTCGAATGAGCTATTGTTAAACTAAATTTGATTTGAATTCGTGATGCCAGAATACTTTGAAGTCTATGAGTGCAAAATAATATCTGATATTTTTTATATTTGGCATTGCTTCTTTTGAATAACTAATAGTTAAATGAAAGGTACAAGGATTCTGATAGAGTATTTAATGCTCGTTCGAATGAGCTATTGTTAAACTAAATTTGATTTGAATTCGTGATGCCAGAATACTTTGAAGTCTATGAGTGCAAAGTAATATCCGATATTTTTCATATTTGGCAATGCTTCTTTTGAATAACTAATAGTTAAATGAAAGGCACAAGGATTCTGATAGAGTATTTAATGCTCGTTCGAATGAGCTATTGTTAAACTAAATTTGATTTGAATTCGTGATGCCAGAATACTTTGAATTCTATGGGTGCAAAATAAAATCTGATATTTTTTATATTTGGCATTGCTTCTTTTGAATAACTAATAGTTAAATGAAAGGCACAAGGATTCTGATAGAGTATTTAATGCTCGTTCGAATGAGCTATTGTTAAACTAAATTTGATTTGAATTCGTGATGCCAGAATACTTTGAATTCTATGGGTGCAAAATAAAATCTGATATTTTTCATATTTGGCATTGCTTCTTTTGAATAGCTTATCGTAAACAAATTTGCTCAAGGATTCTGATAGAGTATTTAATGCTCGTTCGAATGAGCTATTGTTAAACTAAATTTGATTTGAATTCGTGATGCCAGAATACTTTGAAGTCTATGAGTGCAAAATAAAATCTGATATTTTTTATATTTGGCATTGCTTCTTTTGAATAACTAATAGTTTAATGAAAGGCACAAGGATTCTGATAGAGTATTTAATGCTCGTTCGAATGAGCTATTGTTAAACTAAATTTGATTTGAATTCGTGATGCCAGAATATTTTGAAGTCTATGAGTGCAAAATAATATCCGATATTTTTCATATTTGGCATTGCTTCTTTTGAATAACTAATAGTTAAATGAAAGGCACAAGGATTCTGATAGAGTATTTAATGCTCGTTCGAATGAGCTATTGTTAAACTAAATTTGATCTGAATTCGTGATGCCAGAATACTTTGAAGTCTATGAGTGCAAAATAAAATCTGATATTTTTCATATTTGGCATTGCTTCTTTTGAATAACTAATAGTTAAATGAAAGGCACAAGGATTCTGATAGAGTATTTAATGCTCGTTCGAATGAGCTATTGTTAAACTAAATTTGATTTGAATTCGTGATGCCAGAATATTTTGAAGTCTATGAGTGCAAAGTAATATCCGATATTTTTCATATTTGGCAATGCTTCTTTTGAATAACTAATAGTTAAATGAAAGGCACAAGGATTCTGATAAAGTATTTAATGCTCGTTCGAATGAGCTATTGTTAAACTAAATTTGATTTGAATTCGTGATGCCAGAATACTTTGAAGTCTATAAATGCAAAATAATATCCGATATTTTTCATATTTGGCATTGCTTCTTTTGAATAACTAATAGTTAAATGAAAGGCACAAGGTTCTGATAGAGTATTTAATGCTCGTTCGAATGAGCTATTGTTAAACTAAATTTGATCTGAATTCGTGATGCCAGAATACTTTGAAGTCTATGAGTGCAAAATAAAATCTGATATTTTTTATATTTGGCATTGCTTCTTTTGAATAACTAATAGTTTAATGAAAGGCACAAGGATTCTGATAGAGTATTTAATGCTCGTTCGAATGAGCTATTGATAAACTAAATTTGATTTGAATTCGTGATGCCACAATACTTTGAAGTCTATGAGTGCAAAATAATATCCGATATTTTTCATATTTGGCATTGCTTCTTTTGAATAACTAATAGTTAAATGAAAGGCACAAGGATTCTGATAGAGTATTTAATGCTCGTTCGAATGAGCTATTGTTAAACTAAATTTGATTTGAATTCGTGATGCCAGAATACTTTGAAGTCTATGAGTGCAAAGTAATATCCGATATTTTTCATATTTGGCAATGCTTCTTTTGAATAACTAATAGTTAAATGAAAGGCACAAGGATTCTGATAGAGTATTTAATGCTCGTTCGAATGAGCTATTGTTAAACTAAATTTGATTTGAATTCGTGATGCCAGAATACTTTGAAGTCTATGAGTGCAAAATAATATCTGATATTTTTTATATTTGGCATTGCTTCTTTTGAATAACTAATAGTTAAATGAAAGGTACAAGGATTCTGATAGAGTATTTAATGCTCGTTCGAATGAGCTATTGTTAAACTAAATTTGATTTGAATTCGTGATGCCAGAATACTTTGAGTTCTATGAGTGCAAAGTAATATCCGATATTTTTCATATTTGGCAATGCTTCTTTTGAATAACTAATAGTTAAATGAAAGGCACAAGGATTCTGATAGAGTATTTAATGCTCGTTCGAATGAGCTATAATTAATCCAAATCGGATTCGAATTCGAGATGCCATGATGCTTTGAAGTATATAGGTTCCAAATAAAATTCGATATTTATATATTTTGGGTTCACTACTATTGAATAGCTTATCGTAAACAAATTTGCTCAAGGATTCTGATACAGTATTTCATGCTCGTTCGAATGAGCTATAATTAATCCAAATCGGATTCGAATTCGAGATGCCATGATGCTTTGAATTATATAGGTTCCAAATAAAATTCGATATTTAATAATTTCGGGTTCACTACTATTGAATAGCTTATCGTAAACAAATTTGCTCAAGGATTCTGATACAGTATTTCATGCTCGTTCGAATGAGCTATAATTAATCCAAATCGGATTCGAATTCGAGATGCCATGATGCTTTGAATTATATAGGTTCCAAATAAAATTCGATATTTAATAATTTTGGGTTCACTACTATTGAATAGCTTATCGTAAACAAATTTGCTCAAGGATTCTGATACAGTATTTTATGCTCGTTTGAATGAGCTATAATTAATCCAAATCGGATTCGAATTCGAGATGCCATGATGCTTTGAATTATATAGGTTCCAAATAAAATTCGATATTTAATATTTTGGGTTCACTACTATTGAATAGCTTATCGTAAACAAATTTGCTCAAGGATTCTGATAGAGTATTTAATGCTCGTTCGAATGAGCTATTGTTAAACTAAATTTGATTTGAATTCGTGATGCCAGAATACTTTGAAGTCTATGAGTGCAAAATAAAATCTGATATTTTTTATATTTGGCATTGCTTCTTTTGAATAACTAATAGTTTAATGAAAGGCACAAGGATTCTGATAGAGTATTTAATGCTCGTTCGAATGAGCTATTTTTAAACTAAATTTGATTTCAATTCGTGATGCCAGAATATTTTGAAGTCTATGAGTGCAAAGTAATATCCGATATTTTTCATATTTGGCAATGCTTCTTTTGAATAACTAATAGTTAAATGAAAGGCACAAGGATTCTGATAGAGTATTTAATGCTCGTTCGAATGAGCTATTGTTAAACTAAATTTGATTTGAATTCGTGATGCCAGAATACTTTGAAGTCTATGAGTGCAAAATAAAATCTGATATTTTTTATATTTGGCATTGCTTCTTTTGAATAACTAATAGTTTAATGAAAGGCACAAGGATTCTGATAGAGTATTTAATGCTCGTTCGAATGAGCTATTGTTAAACTAAATTTGATTTGAATTCGTGATGCCAGAATACTTTGAATTCTATGGGTGCAAAATAAAATCTGATATTTTTTATATTTGGCATTGCTTCTTTTGAATAACTAATAGTTAAATGAAAGGCACAAGGATTCTGATAGAGTATTTAATGCTCGTTCGAATGAGCTATTGTTAAACTAAATTTGATTTGAATTCGTGATGCCAGAATACTTTGAATTCTATGGGTGCAAAATAAAATCTGATATTTTTCATATTTGGCATTGCTTCTTTTGAATAACTAATAGTTAAATGAAAGGCACAAGGATTCTGATAAAGTATTTAATGCTCGTTCGAATGAGCTATTGTTAAACTAAATTTGATTTGAATTCGTGATGCCAGAATACTTTGAAGTCTATGAATGCAAAATAATATCCGATATTTTTCATATTTGGCATTGCTTCTTTTGAATAACTAATAGTTAAATGAAAGGCACAAGGATTCTGATAGAGTATTTAATGCTCGTTCGAATGAGCTATTGTTAAACTAAATTTGATCTGAATTCGTGATGCCAGAATACTTTGAAGTCTATGAGTGCAAAATAAAATCTGATATTTTTTATATTTGGCATTGCTTCTTTTGAATAACTAATAGTTTAATGAAAGGCACAAGGATTCTGATAGAGTATTTAATGCTCGTTCGAATGAGCTATTGATAAACTAAATTTGATTTGAATTCGTGATGCCACAATACTTTGAAGTCTATGAGTGCAAAATAATATCCGATATTTTTCATATTTGGCATTGCTTCTTTTGAATAACTAATAGTTAAATGAAAGGCACAAGGATTCTGATAGAGTATTTAATGCTCGTTCGAATGAGCTATTGTTAAACTAAATTTGATTTGAATTCGTGATGCCAGAATACTTTGAAGTCTATGAGTGCAAAGTAATATCCGATATTTTTCATATTTGGCAATGCTTCTTTTGAATAACTAATAGTTAAATGAAAGGCACAAGGATTCTGATAGAGTATTTAATGCTCGTTCGAATGAGCTATTGTTAAACTAAATTTGATTTGAATTCGTGATGCCAGAATACTTTGAAGTCTATGAGTGCAAAATAATATTTGATATTTTTATATTTGGCATTGCTTCTTTTGAATAACTAATAGTTAAATGAAAGGCACAAGGATTCTGATAGAGTATTTAATGCTCGTTCGAATGAGCTATTGTTAAACTAAATTTGATTTGAATTCGTGATGCCAGAATACTTTGAAGTCTATGAGTGCAAAGTAATATCCGATATTTTTCATATTTGGCAATGCTTCTTTTGAATAACTAATAGTTAAATGAAAGGCACAAGGATTCTGATAGAGTATTTAATGCTCGTTCGAATGAGCTATTGTTAAACTAAATTTGATTTGAATTCGTGATGCCAGAATACTTTGAAGTCTATGAGTGCAAAATAATATCTGATATTTTTCATATTTGGCATTGCTTCTTTTGAATAACTAATAGTTAAATGAAAGGCACAAGGATTCTGATACAGTATTTTATGCTCGTTTGAATGAGCTATAATTAATCCAAATCGGATTCGAATTCGAGATGCCATGATGCTTTGAATTATATAGGTTCCAAATAAAATTCGATATTTAATATTTTGGGTTCACTACTATTGAATAGCTTATCGTAAACAAATTTGCTCAAGGATTCTGATAGAGTATTTAATGCTCGTTCGAATGAGCTATTGTTAAACTAAATTTGATTTGAATTCGTGATGCCAGAATACTTTGAAGTCTATGAGTGCAAAATAAAATCTGATATTTTTTATATTTGGCATTGCTTCTTTTGAATAACTAATAGTTTAATGAAAGGCACAAGGATTCTGATAGAGTATTTAATGCTCGTTCGAATGAGCTATTGTTAAACTAAATTTGATTTGAATTCGTGATGCCAGAATACTTTGAAGTCTATGAGTGCAAAATAAAATCTGATATTTTTTATATTTGGCATTGCTTCTTTTGAATAACTAATAGTTTAATGAAAGGCACAAGGATTCTGATAGAGTATTTAATGCTCGTTCGAATGAGCTATTGTTAAACTAAATTTGATTTGAATTCGTGATGCCAGAATATTTTGAAGTCTATGAGTGCAAAGTAATATCCGATATTTTTCATATTTGGCAATGCTTCTTTTGAATAACTAATAGTTAAATGAAAGGCACAAGGATTCTGATAGAGTATTTAATGCTCGTTCGAATGAGCTATTTTTAAACTAAATTTGATTTGAATTCGTGATGCCAGAATACTTTGAAGTCTATGAGTGCAAAATAATATCTGATATTTTTCATATTTGGCATTGCTTCTTTTGAATAACTAATAGTTAAATGAAAGGCACAAGGATTCTGATAGAGTATTTAATGCTCGTTCGAATGAGCTATTGATAAACTAAATTTGATTTGAATTCGTGATGCCAGAATACTTTGAAGTCTATGAATGCAAAATAATATCCGATATTTTTCATATTTGGCATTGCTTCTTTTGAATAACTAATAGTTAAATGAAAGGCACAAGGATTCTGATAAAGTATTTAATGCTCGTTCGAATGAGCTATAATTAATCCAAATCGGATTCGAATTCGAGATGCCATGATGCTTTGAAGTATATAGGTTCCAAATAAAATTCGATATTTATATATTTTGGGTTCACTACTATTGAATAGCTTATCGTAAACAAATTTGCTCAAGGATTCTGATACAGTATTTCATGCTCGTTCGAATGAGCTATAATTAATCCAAATCGGATTCGAATTCGAGATGCCATGATGCTTTGAAGTATATAGGTTCCAAATAAAATTCGATATTTAATAATTTTGGGTTCACTACTATTGAATAGCTTATCGTAAACAAATTTGCTCAAGGATTCTGATACAGTATTTCATGCTCGTTCGAATGAGCTATAATTAATCCAAATCGGATTCGAATTCGAGATGCCATGATGCTTTGAATTATATAGGTTCCAAATAAAATTCGATATTTAATAATTTTGGGTTCACTACTATTGAATAGCTTATCGTAAACAAATTTGCTCAAGGATTCTGATACAGTATTTTATGCTCGTTTGAATGAGCTATAATTAATCCAAATCGGATTCGAATTCGAGATGCCATGATGCTTTGAATTATATAGGTTCCAAATAAAATTCGATATTTAATAATTTTGGGTTCACTACTATTGAATAGCTTATCGTAAACAAATTTGCTCAAGGATTCTGATACAGTATTTCATGCTCGTTCGAATGAGCTATAATTAATCCAAATCGGATTCGAATTCGAGATGCCATGATGCTTTGAATTATATAGGTTCCAAATAAAATTCGATATTTAATAATTTTGGGTTCACTACTATTGAATAGCTTATCGTAAACAAATTTGCTCAAGGATTCTGATACAGTATTTCATGCTCGTTCGAATGAGCTATAATTAATCCAAATCGGATTCGAATTCGAGATGCCATGATGCTTTGAATTATATAGGTTCCAAATAAAATTCGATATTTAATAATTTTGGGTTCACTACTATTGAATAGCTTATCGTAAACAAATTTGCTCAAGGATTCTGATACAGTATTTCATGCTCGTTCGAATGAGCTATAATTAATCCAAATCGGATTCGAATTCGAGATGCCATGATGCTTTGAATTATATAGGTTCCAAATAAAATTCGATATTTAATAATTTTGGGTTCACTACTATTGAATAGCTTATCGTAAACAAATTTGCTCAAGGATTCTGATACAGTATTTTATGCTCGTTTGAATGAGCTATAATTAATCCAAATCGGATTCGAATTCGAGATGCCATGATGCTTTGAATTATATAGGTTCCAAATAAAATTCGATATTTAATAATTTTGGGTTCACTACTATTGAATAGCTTATCGTAAACAAATTTGCTCAAGGATTCTGATACAGTATTTCATGCTCGTTCGAATGAGCTATAATTAATCCAAATCGGATTCGAATTCGAGATGCCATGATGCTTTGAATTATATAGGTTCCAAATAAAATTCGATATTTAATAATTTTGGGTTCACTACTATTGAATAGCTTATCGTAAACAAATTTGCTCAAGGATTCTGATACAGTATTTCATGCTCGTTCGAATGAGCTATAATTAATCCAAATCGGATTCGAATTCGAGATGCCATGATGCTTTGAATTATATAGGTTCCAAATAAAATTCGATATTTAATAATTTTGGGTTCACTACTATTGAATAGCTTATCGTAAACAAATTTGCTCAAGGATTCTGATACAGTATTTCATGCTCGTTCGAATGAGCTATAATTAATCCAAATCGGATTCGAATTCGAGATGCCATGATGCTTTGAATTATATAGGTTCCAAATAAAATTCGATATTTAATAATTTTGGGTTCACTACTATTGAATAGCTTATCGTAAACAAATTTGCTCAAGGATTCTGATACAGTATTTCATGCTCGTTCGAATGAGCTATAATTAATCCAAATCGGATTCGAATTCGAGATGCCATGATGCTTTGAATTATATAGGTTCCAAATAAAATTCGATATTTAATAATTTTGGGTTCACTACTATTGAATAGCTTATCGTAAACAAATTTGCTCAAGGATTCTGATACAGTATTTCATGCTCGTTCGAATGAGCTATAATTAATCCAAATCGGATTCGAATTCGAGATGCCATGATGCTTTGAATTATATAGGTTCCAAATAAAATTCGATATTTAATAATTTTGGGTTCACTACTATTGAATAGCTTATCGTAAACAAATTTGCTCAAGGATTCTGATACAGTATTTTATGCTCGTTTGAATGAGCTATAATTAATCCAAATCGGATTCGAATTCGAGATGCCATGATGCTTTGAATTATATAGGTTCCAAATAAAATTCGATATTTAATAATTTTGGGTTCACTACTATTGAATAGCTTATCGTAAACAAATTTGCTCAAGGATTCTGATACAGTATTTCATGCTCGTTCGAATGAGCTATAATTAATCCAAATCGGATTCGAATTCGAGATGCCATGATGCTTTGAATTATATAGGTTCCAAATAAAATTCGATATTTAATAATTTTGGGTTCACTACTATTGAATAGCTTATCGTAAACAAATTTGCTCAAGGATTCTGATACAGTATTTCATGCTCGTTCGAATGAGCTATAATTAATCCAAATCGGATTCGAATTCGAGATGCCATGATGCTTTGAATTATATAGGTTCCAAATAAAATTCGATATTTAATAATTTTGGGTTCACTACTATTGAATAGCTTATCGTAAACAAATTTGCTCAAGGATTCTGATACAGTATTTTATGCTCGTTTGAATGAGCTATAATTAATCCAAATCGGATTCGAATTCGAGATGCCATGATGCTTTGAATTATATATGTTCCAAATAAAATTCGATATTTAATAATTTTGGGTTCATTACTATTGAATAGCTTATCGTAAACAAATTTGCTCAAGGATTCTGATACAGTATTTCATGCTCGTTCGAATGAGCTATAATTAATCCAAATCGGATTCGAATTCGAGATGCCATGATGCTTTGAATTATATAGGTTCCAAATAAAATTCGATATTTAATAATTTTGGGTTCACTACTATTGAATAGCTTATCGTAAACAAATTTGCTCAAGGATTCTGATACAGTATTTCATGCTCGTTCGAATGAGCTATAATTAATCCAAATCGGATTGTAATTCGAGATGCCATGATGCTTTGAAGAATATAGGTTCCAAATAAAATTCGATATTCAATAATTTTGGGTTCACTACTATTGAATAGCTTATCGTAAACAAATTTGCTCAAGGATTCTGATACAGTATTTCATGCTCGTTCGAATGAGCTATAATTAATCCAAATCGGATTCGAATTCGAGATGCCATGATGCTTTGAATTATATAGGTTCCAAATAAAATTCGATATTTAATAATTTTGGGTTCACTACTATTGAATAGCTTATCGTAAACAAATTTGCTCAAGGATTCTGATACAGTATTTCATGCTCGTTCGAATGAGCTATAATTAATCCAAATCGGATTCGAATTCGAGATGCCATGATGCTTTGAATTATATAGGTTCCAAATAAAATTCGATATTTAATAATTTTGGGTTCACTACTATTGAATAGCTTATCGTAAACAAATTTGCTCAAGGATTCTGATACAGTATTTCATGCTCGTTCGAATGAGCTATAATTAATCCAAATCGGATTCGAATTCGAGATGCCATGATGCTTTGAATTATATAGGTTCCAAATAAAATTCGATATTTAATAATTTTGGGTTCACTACTATTGAATAGCTTATCGTAAACAAATTTGCTCAAGGATTCTGATACAGTATTTCATGCTCGTTCGAATGAGCTATAATTAATCCAAATCGGATTCGAATTCGAGATGCCATGATGCTTTGAATTATATAGGTTCCAAATAAAATTCGATATTTAATAATTTTGGGTTCACTACTATTGAATAGCTTATCGTAAACAAATTTGCTCAAGGATTCTGATACAGTATTTTATGCTCGTTTGAATGAGCTATAATTAATCCAAATCGGATTCGAATTCGAGATGCCATGATGCTTTGAATTATATAGGTTCCAAATAAAATTCGATATTTAATAATTTTGGGTTCACTACTATTGAATAGCTTATCGTAAACAAATTTGCTCAAGGATTCTGATACAGTATTTCATGCTCGTTCGAATGAGCTATAATTAATCCAAATCGGATTCGAATTCGAGATGCCATGATGCTTTGAATTATATAGGTTCCAAATAAAATTCGATATTTAATAATTTTGGGTTCACTACTATTGAATAGCTTATCGTAAACAAATTTGCTCAAGGATTCTGATACAGTATTTCATGCTCGTTCGAATGAGCTATAATTAATCCAAATCGGATTGTAATTCGAGATGCCATGATGCTTTGAAGAATATAGGTTCCAAATAAAATTCGATATTCAATAATTTTGGGTTCACTACTATTGAATAGCTTATCGTAAACAAATTTGCTCAAGGATTCTGATACAGTATTTCATGCTCGTTCGAATGATCTATAATTAATCCAAATCGGATTCGAATTCGAGATGCCATGATGCTTTGAATTATATAGGTTCCAAATAAAATTCGATATTTAATAATTTTGGGTTCACTACTATTGAATAGCTTATCGTAAACAAATTTGCTCAAGGATTCTGATACAGTATTTTATGCTCGTTTGAATGAGCTATAATTAATCCAAATCGGATTCGAATTCGAGATGCCATGATGCTTTGAATTATATAGGTTCCAAATAAAATTCGATATTTAATAATTTTGGGTTCACTACTATTGAATAGCTTATCGTAAACAAATTTGCTCAAGGATTCTGATACAGTATTTCATGCTCGTTCGAATGAGCTATAATTAATCCAAATCGGATTCGAATTCGAGATGCCATGATGCTTTGAATTATATAGGTTCCAAATAAAATTCGATATTTAATAATTTTGGGTTCACTACTATTGAATAGCTTATCGTAAACAAATTTGCTCAAGGATTCTGATACAGTATTTCATGCTCGTTCGAATGAGCTATAATTAATCCAAATCGGATTCGAATTCGAGATGCCATGATGCTTTGAATTATATAGGTTCCAAATAAAATTCGATATTTAATAATTTTGGGTTCACTACTATTGAATAGCTTATCTATAATTAATCCAAATCGGATTCGAATTCGAGATGCCATGATGCTTTGAATTATATAGGTTCCAAATAAAATTCGATATTTAATAATTTTGGGTTCACTACTATTGAATAGCTTATCGTAAACAAATTTGCTCAAGGATTCTGATACAGTATTTCATGCTCGTTCGAATGAGCTATAATTAATCCAAATCGGATTCGAATTCGAGATGCCATGATGCTTTGAATTATATAGGTTCCAAATAAAATTCGATATTTAATAATTTTGGGTTCACTACTATTGAATAGCTTATCGTAAACAAATTTGCTCAAGGATTCTGATACAGTATTTCATGCTCGTTCGAATGAGCTATAATTAATCCAAATCGGATTCGAATTCGAGATGCCATGATGCTTTGAATTATATAGGTTCCAAATAAAATTCGATATTTAATAATTTTGGGTTCACTACTATTGAATAGCTTATCGTAAACAAATTTGCTCAAGGATTCTGATACAGTATTTCATGCTCGTTCGAATGAGCTATAATTAATCCAAATCGGATTCGAATTCGAGATGCCATGATGCTTTGAATTATATAGGTTCCAAATAAAATTCGATATTTAATAATTTTGGGTTCACTACTATTGAATAGCTTATCGTAAACAAATTTGCTCAAGGATTCTGATACAGTATTTTATGCTCGTTTGAATGAGCTATAATTAATCCAAATCGGATTCGAATTCGAGATGCCATGATGCTTTGAATTATATAGGTTCCAAATAAAATTCGATATTTAATAATTTTGGGTTCACTACTATTGAATAGCTTATCGTAAACAAATTTGCTCAAGGATTCTGATACAGTATTTCATGCTCGTTCGAATGAGCTATAATTAATCCAAATCGGATTCGAATTCGAGATGCCATGATGCTTTGAATTATATAGGTTCCAAATAAAATTCGATATTTAATAATTTTGGGTTCACTACTATTGAATAGCTTATCGTAAACAAATTTGCTCAAGGATTCTGATACAGTATTTCATGCTCGTTCGAATGAGCTATAATTAATCCAAATCGGATTCGAATTCGAGATGCCATGATGCTTTGAATTATATAGGTTCCAAATAAAATTCGATATTTAATAATTTTGGGTTCACTACTATTGAATAGCTTATCGTAAACAAATTTGCTCAAGGATTCTGATACAGTATTTCATGCTCGTTCGAATGAGCTATAATTAATCCAAATCGGATTCGAATTCGAGATGCCATGATGCTTTGAATTATATAGGTTCCAAATAAAATTCGATATTTAATAATTTTGGGTTCACTACTATTGAATAGCTTATCGTAAACAAATTTGCTCAAGGATTCTGATACAGTATTTTATGCTCGTTTGAATGAGCTATAATTAATCCAAATCGGATTCGAATTCGAGATGCCATGATGCTTTGAATTATATAGGTTCCAAATAAAATTCGATATTTAATAATTTTGGGTTCACTACTATTGAATAGCTTATCGTAAACAAATTTGCTCAAGGATTCTGATACAGTATTTCATGCTCGTTCGAATGAGCTATAATTAATCCAAATCGGATTCGAATTCGAGATGCCATGATGCTTTGAATTATATAGGTTCCAAATAAAATTCGATATTTAATAATTTTGGGTTCACTACTATTGAATAGCTTATCGTAAACAAATTTGCTCAAGGATTCTGATACAGTATTTCATGCTCGTTCGAATGAGCTATAATTAATCCAAATCGGATTCGAATTCGAGATGCCATGATGCTTTGAATTATATAGGTTCCAAATAAAATTCGATATTTAATAATTTTGGGTTCACTACTATTGAATAGCTTATCGTAAACAAATTTGCTCAAGGATTCTGATACAGTATTTCATGCTCGTTCGAATGAGCTATAAATAATCCAAATCGGATTCGAATTCGAGATGCCATGATGCTTTGAATTATATAGGTTCCAAATAAAATTCGATATTTAATAATTTTGGGTTCACTACTATTGAATAGCTTATCGTAAACAAATTTGCTCAAGGATTCTGATACAGTATTTCATGCTCGTTCGAATGAGCTATAATTAATCCAAATCGGATTCGAATTCGAGATGCCATGATGCTTTGAATTATATAGGTTTCAAATAAAATTCGATATTTAATAATTTTGGGTTCACTACTATTGAATAGCTTATCGTAAACAAATTTGCTCAAGGATTCTGATACAGTATTTCATGCTCGTTCGAATGAGCTATAATTAATCCAAATCGGATTCGAATTCGAGATGCCATGATGCTTTGAATTATATAGGTTCCAAATAAAATTCGATATTTAATAATTTTGGGTTCACTACTATTGAATAGCTTATCGTAAACAAATTTGCTCAAGGATTCTGATACAGTATTTTATGCTCGTTTGAATGAGCTATAATTAATCCAAATCGGATTCGAATTCGAGATGCCATGATGCTTTGAATTATATAGGTTCCAAATAAAATTCGATATTTAATAATTTTGGGTTCACTACTATTGAATAGCTTATCGTAAACAAATTTGCTCAAGGATTCTGATACAGTATTTCATGCTCGTTCGAATGAGCTATAATTAATCCAAATCGGATTCGAATTCGAGATGCCATGATGCTTTGAATTATATAGGTTCCAAATAAAATTCGATATTTAATAATTTTGGGTTCACTACTATTGAATAGCTTATCGTAAACAAATTTGCTCAAGGATTCTGATACAGTATTTCATGCTCGTTCGAATGAGCTATAATTAATCCAAATCGGATTCGAATTCGAGATGCCATGATGCTTTGAATTATATAGGTTCCAAATAAAATTCGATATTTAATAATTTTGGGTTCACTACTATTGAATAGCTTATCGTAAACAAATTTGCTCAAGGATTCTGATACAGTATTTCATGCTCGTTCGAATGAGCTATAATTAATCCAAATCGGATTCGAATTCGAGATGCCATGATGCTTTGAATTATATAGGTTCCAAATAAAATTCGATATTTAATAATTTTGGGTTCACTACTATTGAATAGCTTATCGTAAACAAATTTGCTCAAGGATTCTGATACAGTATTTCATGCTCGTTCGAATGAGCTATAATTAATCCAAATCGGATTCGAATTCGAGATGCCATGATGCTTTGAATTATATAGGTTCCAAATAAAATTCGATATTTAATAATTTTGGGTTCACTACTATTGAATAGCTTATCGTAAACAAATTTGCTCAAGGATTCTGATACAGTATTTCATGCTCGTTCGAATGAGCTATAATTAATCCAAATCGGATTCGAATTCGAGATGCCATGATGCTTTGAATTATATAGGTTCCAAATAAAATTCGATATTTAATAATTTTGGGTTCACTACTATTGAATAGCTTATCGTAAACAAATTTGCTCAAGGATTCTGATACAGTATTTCATGCTCGTTCGAATGAGCTATAATTAATCCAAATCGGATTCGAATTCGAGATGCCATGATGCTTTGAATTATATAGGTTCCAAATAAAATTCGATATTTAATAATTTTGGGTTCACTACTATTGAATAGCTTATCGTAAACAAATTTGCTCAAGGATTCTGATACAGTATTTCATGCTCGTTCGAATGAGCTATAATTAATCCAAATCGGATTCGAATTCGAGATGCCATGATGCTTTGAATTATATAGGTTCCAAATAAAATTCGATATTTAATAATTTTGGGTTCACTACTATTGAATAGCTTATCGTAAACAAATTTGCTCAAGGATTCTGATACAGTATTTCATGCTCGTTCGAATGAGCTATAATTAATCCAAATCGGATTCGAATTCGAGATGCCATGATGCTTTGAATTATATAGGTTCCAAATAAAATTCGATATTTAATAATTTTGGGTTCACTACTATTGAATAGCTTATCGTAAACAAATTTGCTCAAGGATTCTGATACAGTATTTCATGCTCGTTCGAATGAGCTATAATTAATCCAAATCGGATTCGAATTCGAGATGCCATGATGCTTTGAATTATATAGGTTCCAAATAAAATTCGATATTTAATAATTTTGGGTTCACTACTATTGAATAGCTTATCGTAAACAAATTTGCTCAAGGATTCTGATACAGTATTTCATGCTCGTTCGAATGAGCTATAATTAATCCAAATCGGATTCGAATTCGAGATGCCATGATGCTTTGAATTATATAGGTTCCAAATAAAATTCGATATTTAATAATTTTGGGTTCACTACTATTGAATAGCTTATCGTAAACAAATTTGCTCAAGGATTCTGATACAGTATTTCATGCTCGTTCGAATGAGCTATAATTAATCCAAATCGGATTCGAATTCGAGATGCCATGATGCTTTGAATTATATAGGTTCCAAATAAAATTCGATATTTAATAATTTTGGGTTCACTACTATTGAATAGCTTATCGTAAACAAATTTGCTCAAGGATTCTGATACAGTATTTCATGCTCGTTCGAATGAGCTATAATTAATCCAAATCGGATTCGAATTCGAGATGCCATGATGCTTTGAATTATATAGGTTCCAAATAAAATTCGATATTTAATAATTTTGGGTTCACTACTATTGAATAGCTTATCGTAAACAAATTTGCTCAAGGATTCTGATACAGTATTTCATGCTCGTTCGAATGAGCTATAATTAATCCAAATCGGATTCGAATTCGAGATGCCATGATGCTTTGAATTATATAGGTTCCAAATAAAATTCGATATTTAATAATTTTGGGTTCACTACTATTGAATAGCTTATCGTAAACAAATTTGCTCAAGGATTCTGATACAGTATTTTATGCTCGTTTGAATGAGCTATAATTAATCCAAATCGGATTCGAATTCGAGATGCCATGATGCTTTGAATTATATAGGTTCCAAATAAAATTCGATATTTAATAATTTTGGGTTCACTACTATTGAATAGCTTATCGTAAACAAATTTGCTCAAGGATTCTGATACAGTATTTCATGCTCGTTTAAATGAGCTATAATTAATCCAAATCGGATTCGAATTCGAGATGCCATGATGCTTTGAAGTATATAGGTTCCAAATAAAATTCGATATTTAATAATTTTGAGTTCACTACTATTGAATAGCTTATCGTAAACAAATTTGCTCAAGGATTCTGATACAGTATTTCATGCTCGTTTAAATGAGCTATAATTAATCCAAATCGGATTCGAATTCGAGATGCCATGATGCTTTGAATTATATAGGTTCCAAATAAAATTCGATATTTAAAAATTTTGGGTTCACTACTATTAGATAGCTTATAGTAAACAAATTTGCTCAAGGATTCTGATAGAGTATTTCATGCTCGTTCGAATGAGCTATAATTAATCCAAATCGGATTCGAATTCGAGATGCCATGATGCTTTGAAGTATATAGGTTCCAAATAAAATTCGATATTTAATAATTTTGGGTTCACTACTATTGAATAGCTTATCGTAAACAAATTTGCTCAAGGATTCTGATACAGTATTTCATGCTCGTTCGAATGAGCTATAATTAATCCAAATCGGATTCGAATTCGAGATGCCATGATGCTTTGAATTATATAGGTTCCAAATAAAATTCGATATTTAATAATTTTGGGTTCACTACTATTGAATAGCTTATCGTAAACAAATTTGCTCAAGGATTCTGATACAGTATTTCATGCTCGTTCGAATGAGCTATAATTAATCCAAATCGGATTCTAATTCGAGATGCCATGATGCTTTGAATTATATAGGTTCCAAATAAAATTCGATATTTAATAATTTTGAGTTCACTACTATTGAATAGCTTATCGTAAACAAATTTGCTCAAGGATTCTGATACAGTATTTCATGCTCGTTCGAATGAGCTATAATTAATCCAAATCGGATTCGAATTCGAGATGCCATGATGCTTTGAAGTATATAGGTTCCAAATAAAATTCGATATTTAATAATTTTGAGTTCACTACTATTGAATAGCTTATCGTAAACAAATTTGCTCAAGGATTCTGATACAGTATTTCATGCTCGTTTAAATGAGCTATAATTAATCCAAATCGGATTCGAATTCGAGATGCCATGATGCTTTGAAGTATATAGGTTCCAAATAAAATTCGATATTTAATAATTTTGGGTTCACTACTATTGAATAGCTTATCGTAAACAAATTTGCTCAAGGATTCTGATACAGTATTTCATGCTCGTTTAAATGAGCTATAATTAATCCAAATCGGATTCGAATTCGAGATGCCATGATGCTTTGAAGTATATAGGTTCCAAATAAAATTCGATATTTAATAATTTTGAGTTCACTACTATTGAATAGCTTATCGTAAACAAATTTGCTCAAGGATTCTGATACAGTATTTCATGCTCGTTTAAATGAGCTATAATTAATCCAAATCGGATTCGAATTCGAGATGCCATGATGCTTTGAATTATATAGGTTCCAAATAAAATTCGATATTTAAAAATTTTGGGTTCACTACTATTAGATAGCTTATAGTAAACAAATTTGCTCAAGGATTCTGATAGAGTATTTCATGCTCGTTCGAATGAGCTATAATTAATCCAAATCGGATTCGAATTCGAGATGCCATGATGCTTTGAAGTATATAGGTTCCAAATAAAATTCGATATTTAATAATTTTGAGTTCACTACTATTGAATAGCTTATCGTAAACAAATTTGCTCAAGGATTCTGATACAGTATTTCATGCTCGTTTAAATGAGCTATAATTAATCCAAATCGGATTCGAATTCGAGATGCCATGATGCTTTGAAGTATATAGGTTCCAAATAAAATTCGATATTTAATAATTTTGAGTTCACTACTATTGAATAGCTTATCGTAAACAAATTTGCTCAAGGATTCTGATACAGTATTTCATGCTCGTTTAAATGAGCTATAATTAATCCAAATCGGATTCGAATTCGAGATGCCATGATGCTTTGAAGTATATAGGTTCCAAATAAAATTCGATATTTAATAATTTTGGGTTCACTACTATTGAATAGCTTATCGTAAACAAATTTGCTCAAGGATTCTGATACAGTATTTCATGCTCGTTTAAATGAGCTATAATTAATCCAAATCGGATTCGAATTCGAGATGCCATGATGCTTTGAAGTATATAGGTTCCAAATAAAATTCGATATTTAATAATTTTGAGTTCACTACTATTGAATAGCTTATCGTAAACAAATTTGCTCAAGGATTCTGATACAGTATTTCATGCTCGTTTAAATGAGCTATAATTAATCCAAATCGGATTCGAATTCGAGATGCCATGATGCTTTGAATTATATAGGTTCCAAATAAAATTCGATATTTAAAAATTTTGGGTTCACTACTATTAGATAGCTTATAGTAAACAAATTTGCTCAAGGATTCTGATAGAGTATTTCATGCTCGTTCGAATGAGCTATAATTAATCCAAATCGGATTCGAATTCGAGATGCCATGATGCTTTGAATTATATAGGTTCCAAATAAAATTCGATATTTAAAAATTTTGGGTTCACTACTATTAGATAGCTTATCGTAAACAAATTTGCTCAAGGATTCTGATACAGTATTTTATGCTCGTTTGAATGAGCTATAATTAATCCAAATCGGATTCGAATTCGAGATGCCATGATGCTTTGAATTATATAGGTTCCAAATAAAATTCGATATTTAAAAATTTTGGGTTCACTACTATTAGATAGCTTATAGTAAACAAATTTGCTCAAGGATTCTGATAGAGTATTTCATGCTCGTTCGAATGAGCTATAATTAATCCAAATCGGATTCGAATTCGAGATGCCATGATGCTTTGAAGTATATAGGTTCCAAATAAAATTCGATATTTAATAATTTTGGGTTCACTACTATTGAATAGCTTATCGTAAACAAATTTGCTCAAGGATTCTGATACAGTATTTCATGCTCGTTCGAATGAGCTATAATTAATCCAAATCGGATTCGAATTCGAGATGCCATGATGCTTTGAATTATATAGGTTCCAAATAAAATTCGATATTTAATAATTTTGGGTTCACTACTATTGAATAGCTTATCGTAAACAAATTTGCTCAAGGATTCTGATACAGTATTTCATGCTCGTTCGAATGAGCTATAATTAATCCAAATCGGATTCTAATTCGAGATGCCATGATGCTTTGAATTATATAGGTTCCAAATAAAATTCGATATTTAATAATTTTGAGTTCACTACTATTGAATAGCTTATCGTAAACAAATTTGCTCAAGGATTCTGATACAGTATTTCATGCTCGTTCGAATGAGCTATAATTAATCCAAATCGGATTCGAATTCGAGATGCCATGATGCTTTGAAGTATATAGGTTCCAAATAAAATTCGATATTTAATAATTTTGAGTTCACTACTATTGAATAGCTTATCGTAAACAAATTTGCTCAAGGATTCTGATACAGTATTTCATGCTCGTTTAAATGAGCTATAATTAATCCAAATCGGATTCGAATTCGAGATGCCATGATGCTTTGAAGTATATAGGTTCCAAATAAAATTCGATATTTAATAATTTTGGGTTCACTACTATTGAATAGCTTATCGTAAACAAATTTGCTCAAGGATTCTGATACAGTATTTCATGCTCGTTTAAATGAGCTATAATTAATCCAAATCGGATTCGAATTCGAGATGCCATGATGCTTTGAAGTATATAGGTTCCAAATAAAATTCGATATTTAATAATTTTGAGTTCACTACTATTGAATAGCTTATCGTAAACAAATTTGCTCAAGGATTCTGATACAGTATTTCATGCTCGTTTAAATGAGCTATAATTAATCCAAATCGGATTCGAATTCGAGATGCCATGATGCTTTGAATTATATAGGTTCCAAATAAAATTCGATATTTAATAATTTTGAGTTCACTACTATTGAATAGCTTATCGTAAACAAATTTGCTCAAGGATTCTGATACAGTATTTCATGCTCGTTCGAATGAGCTATAATTAATCCAAATCGGATTCGAATTCGAGATGCCATGATGCTTTGAATTATATAGGTTCCAAATAAAATTCGATATTTAATAATTTTGGGTTCACTACTATTGAATAGCTTATCGTAAACAAATTTGCTCAAGGATTCTGATACAGTATTTCATGCTCGTTCGAATGAGCTATAATTAATCCAAATCGGATTCGAATTCGAGATGCCATGATGCTTTGAATTATATAGGTTCCAAATAAAATTCGATATTTAATAATTTTGGGTTCACTACTATTGAATAGCTTATCGTAAACAAATTTGCTCAAGGATTCTGATACAGTATTTCATGCTCGTTCGAATGAGCTATAATTAATCCAAATCGGATTCGAATTCGAGATGCCATGATGCTTTGAATTATATAGGCATTGCTTCTTTTTGAATAACTAATAGTTAAATGAAAGGCACAAGGATTCTGATAGAGTATTTAATGCTCGTTCGAATGAGCTATTGTTAAACTAAAGTTGATTTGAATTCGTGATGCCACAATACTTTGAAGTCTATGAGTCCAAAATAATATCCGATATTTTTCATATTTGGCATTGCTTCTTTTGAATAACTAATAGTTAAATGAAAGGCACAAGGATTCTGATAGAGTATTTAATGTTCGTTCGAATGAGCTATTGTTAAACTAAATTTGATTTGAATTCGTGATGCCACAATACTTTGAAGTCTATGAGTGCAAAATAATATCCGATATTTTTCATATTTGGCATTGTTTCTTTTGAATAACTAATAGTTAAATGAAAGGCACAAGGATTCTGATAGAGTATTTAATGCTCGTTCGAATGAGCTATTGTTAAACTAAATTTGATTTGAATTCGTGATGCCACAATACTTTGAAATCTATGAGTGCAAAATAATATCCGATATTTTTCATATTTGGCATTGCTTCTTTTGAATAACTAATAGCTAAATGAAAGGCACAAGGATTCTGATAAAGTATTTAATGCTCGTTCGAATGAGCTATTGTTAAACTAAATTTGATTTGAATTCGTGATGCCACAATACTTTGAAGTCTATGAGTCCAAAATAATATCCGATATTTTTCATATTTGGCATTGCTTCTTTTGAATAACTAATAGTTAAATGAAAGGCACAAGGATTCTGATAGAGTATTTAATGCTCGTTCGAATGAGCTATTGTTAAACTAAATTTGATTTGAATTCGTGATGCCACAATACTTTGAAGTCTATGAGTCCAAAATAATATCCGATATTTTTCATATTTGGCATTGCTTCTTTTGAATAACTAATAGTAAATGAAGGCACAAGGATTCTGATAGAGTATTTAATGCTCGTTCGAATGAGCTATTGTTAAACTAAATTTGATTTGAATTCGTGATGCCACAATACTTTGAAGTCTATGAGTCCAAAATAATATCCGATATTTTTCATATTTGGCATTGCTTCTTTTGAATAACTAATAGTTAAATGAAAGGCACAAGGATTCTGATAGAGTATTTAATGCTCGTTCGAATGAGCTATTGTTAAACTAAATTTGATTTGAATTCGTGATGCCACAATACTTTGAAGTCTATGAGTCCAAAATAATATCCGATATTTTTCATATTTGGCATTGCTTCTTTTGAATAACTAATAGTTAAATGAAAGGCACAAGGATTCTGATAGTGTATTTAATGCTCGTTCGAATGAGCTATTGTTAAACTAAATTTGATTTGAATTCGTGATGCCACAATACTTTGAAGTCTATGAGTGCAAAATAATATCCGATATTTTTCATATTTGGCATTGCTTCTTTTGAATAACTAATAGTTAAATGAAAGGCACAAGGATTCTGATAGAGTATTTAATGCTCGTTCGAATGAGCTATTGATAAACTAAATTTGATTTGAATTCGTGATGCTACAATACTTTAAAGTCTATGAGTGCAAAATAATATCCGATATTTTTCATATTTGGCATTGTTTCTTTTGAATAACTAATAGTTAAATGAAAGGCACAAGGATTCTGATAGAGTATTTAATGCTCGTTCGAATGAGCTATTGTTAAACTAAATTTGATTTGAATTCGTGATGCTACAATACTTTAAAGTCTATGAGTGCAAAATAATATCCGATATTTTTCATATTTGGCATTGCTTCTTTTGAAATACTAATAGTTAAATGAAAGGCACAAGGATTCTGATAGAGTATTTAATGCTCGTTCGAATGAGCTATTGTTAAACTAAATTTGATTTGAATTCGTGATGCCACAATACTTTGAAGTCTATGAGTGCAAAATAATATCCGATATTTTTCATATTTTGCATTGCTTCTTTTGAAATACTAATAGTTAAATGAAAGGCACAAGGATTCTGATAGAGTATTTAATGCTCGTTCGAATGAGCTATTGTTAAACTAAATTTGATTTGAATTCGTGATGCCACAATACTTTGAAGTCTATGAGTCCAAAATAATATCCGATATTTTTCATATTTGGCATTGCTTCTTTTGAATAACTAATAGTTAAATGAAAGGCACAAGGATTCTGATAGAGTATTTAATGCTCGTTCGCATGAGTTATTGTTAAACTAAATTTGATTTGAATTCGTGATGCCACAATACTTTGAAGTCTATGAGTCCAAAATAATATCCGATATTTTTCATATTTGGCATTGCTTCTTTTGAATAACTAATAGTTAAATGAAAGGCACAAGGATTCTGATAGAGTATTTAATGCTCGTTCGAATGAGCTATTGTTAAACTAAATTTGATTTGAATTCGTGATGCCACAATACTTTGAAATCTATGAGTGCAAAATAATATCCGATATTTTTCATATTTTGCATTGCTTCTTTTGAATAACTAATAGTTAAATGAAAGGCACAAGGATTCTGATAGAGTATTTAATGCTCGTTCGAATGAGCTATTGTTAAACTAAATTTGATTTGAATTCGTGATGCCACAATACTTTGAAGTCTATGAGTCCAAAATAATATCCGATATTTTTCATACTTGGCATTGCTTCTTTTGAATAACTAATAGTTAAATGAAATGCACAAGGATTCTGATAGAGTATTTAATGCTCGTTCGCATGAGTTATTGTTAAACTAAATTTGATTTGAATTCGTGATGCCACAATACTTTGAAGTCTATGAGTCCAAAATAATATCCGATATTTTTCATATTTGGCATTGCTTCTTTTGAATAACTAATAGTTAAATGAAAGGCACAAGGATTCTGATAGAGTATTTAATGCTCGTTCGAATGAGCTATTGTTAAACTAAATTTGATTTGAATTCGTGATGCCACAATACTTTGAAGTCTATGAGTCCAAAATAATATCCGATATTTTTCATATTTGGCATTGCTTCTTTTGAATAACTAATAGTTAAATGAAAGGCACAAGGATTCTGATAGAGTATTTAATGTTCGTTCGAATGAGCTATTGTTAAACTAAATTTGATTTGAATTCGTGATGCCACAATACTTTGAAGTCTATGAGTCCAAAATAATATCCGATATTTTTCATATTTGGCATTGCTTCTTTTGAATAACTAATAGTTAAATGAAAGGCACAAGGATTCTGATAGAGTATTTAATGCTCGTTCGAATGAGCTATTGTTAAACTAAATTTGATTTGAATTCGTGATGCCACAATACTTTGAAGTCTATGAGTCCAAAATAATATCCGATATTTTTCATATTTGGCATTGCTTCTTTTGAATAACTAATAGTTAAATGAAAGGCACAAGGATTCTGATAGAGTATTTAATGCTCGTTCGAATGAGCTATTGTTAAACTAAATTTGATTTGAATTCGTGATGCCACAATACTTTGAAGTCTATGAGTGCAAAATAATATCCGATATTTTTCATATTTGGCATTGCTTCTTTTGAATAACTAATAGTTAAATGAAAGGCACAAGGATTCTGATAGAGTATTTAATGCTCGTTCGAATGAGCTATTGATAAACTAAATTTGATTTGAATTCGTGATGCTACAATACTTTAAAGTCTATGAGTGCAAAATAATATCCGATATTTTTCATATTTGGCATTGTTTCTTTTGAATAACTAATAGTTAAATGAAAGGCACAAGGATTCTGATAGAGTATTTAATGCTCGTTCGAATGAGCTATTGTTAAACTAAATTTGATTTGAATTCGTGATGCTACAATACTTTAAAGTCTATGAGTGCAAAATAATATCCGATATTTTTCATATTTGGCATTGCTTCTTTTGAAATACTAATAGTTAAATGAAAGGCACAAGGATTCTGATAGAGTATTTAATGCTCGTTCGAATGAGCTATTGTTAAACTAAATTTGATTTGAATTCGTGATGCCACAATACTTTGAAGTCTATGAGTGCAAAATAATATCCGATATTTTTCATATTTGGCATTGTTTCTTTTGAATAACTAATAGTTAAATGAAAGGCACAAGGATTCTGATAGAGTATTAAATGCTCGTTCGAATGAGCTATTGTTAGACTAAATTTGATTTGAATTCGTGATGCCACAATACTTTGAAGTCTATGAGTGCAAAATAATATCCGATATTTTTCATATTTGGCATTGTTTCTTTTGAATAACTAATAGTTAAATGAAAGGCACAAGGATTCTGATAGAGTATTAAATGCTCGTTCGAATGAGCTATTGTTAGACTAAATTTGATTTGAATTCGTGATGCCACAATACTTTGAAGTCTATGAGTGCAAAATAATATCCGATATTTTTCATATTTGGCATTGCTTCTTTTGAATAACTAATAGTTAAATGAAAGGCACAAGGATTCTGATAGAGTATTTAATGCTCGTTCGAATGAGCTATTGTTAAACTAAATTTGATTTGAATTCGTGATGCCACAATACTTTGAAGTCTATGAGTGCAAAATAATATCCGATATTTTTCATATTTGGCATTGCTTCTATTGAATAACTAATAGTTAAATGAAAGGCACAAGGATTCTGATAGAGTATTTAATGCTCGTTCGAATGAGCTATTGTTAAACTAAATTTGATTTGAATTCGTGATGCCACAATACTTTGAAGTCTATGAGTGCAAAATAATATCCGATATTTTTCATATTTGGCATTGCTTCTTTTGAAATACTAATAGTTAAATGAAAGGCACAAGGATTCTGCTAGAGTATTTAATGCTCGTTCGAATGAGCTATTGTTAAACTAAATTTGATTTGAATTCGTGATGCCACAATACTTTGAAGTCTATGAGTGCAAAATAATATCCGATATTTTTCATATTTGGCATTGTTTCTTTTGAATAACTAATAGTTAAATGAAAGGCACAAGGATTCTGATAGAGTATTTAATGCTCGTTCGAATGAGCTATTGTTAAACTAAATTTGATTTGAATTCGTGATGCCACAATACTTTGAAATCTATGAGTGCAAAATAATATCCGATATTTTTCATATTTGGCATTGCTTCTTTTGAATAACTAATAGTTAAATGAAAGGCACAAAGATTCTGATAGAGTATTTAATGCTCGTTCGAATGAGCTATTGTTAAACTAAATTTGATTTGAATTCGTGATGCCACAATACTTTGAAGTCTATGAGTGCAAAATAATATCCGATATTTTTCATATTTGGCATTGCTTCTTTTGAATAACTAATAGTTAAATGAAAGGCACAAGGATTCTGATAAAGTATTTAATGCTCGTTCGAATGAGCTATTGTTAAACTAAATTTGATTTGAATTCGTGATGCCACAATACTTTGAAGTCTATGAGTCCAAAATAATATCCGATATTTTTCATATTTGGCATTGCTTCTTTTGAATAACTAATAGTTAAATGAAAGGCACAAGGATTCTGATAGAGTATTTAATGCTCGTTCGAATGAGCTATTGTTAAACTAAATTTGATTTGAATTCGTGATGCCACAATACTTTGAAGTCTATGAGTCCAAAATAATATCCGATATTTTTCATATTTGGCATTGCTTCTTTTGAATAACTAATAGTTAAATGAAAGGCACAAGGATTCTGATAGTGTATTTAATGCTCGTTCGAATGAGCTATTGTTAAACTAAATTTGATTTGAATTCGTGATGCCACAATACTTTGAAGTCTATGAGTGCAAAATAATATCCGATATTTTTCATATTTGGCATTGCTTCTTTTGAATAACTAATAGTTAAATGAAAGGCACAAGGATTCTGATAGAGTATTTAATGCTCGTTCGAATGAGCTATTGTTAAACTAAATTTGATTTGAATTCGTGATGCCAGAATACTTTGAAGTCTATGAGTGCAAAATAATATCTGATATTTTTTATATTTGGCATTGCTTCTTTTGAATAACTAATAGTTTAATGAAAGGCACAAGGATTCTGATAGAGTATTTAATGCTCGTTCGAATGAGCTATTGTTAAACTAAATTTGATTTGAATTCGTGATGCCAGAATACTTTGAAGTCTATGAGTGCAAAATAATATCTGATATTTTTTATATTTGGCATTGCTTCTTTTGAATAACTAATAGTTTAATGAAAGGCACAAGGATTCTGATAGAGTATTTAATGCTCGTTCGAATGAGCTATTGTTAAACTAAATTTGATTTGAATTCGTGATGCCACAATACTTTGAAGTCTATGAGTCCAAAATAATATCCGATATTTTTCATATTTGGCATTGCTTCTTTTGAATAACTAATAGTTAAATGAAAGGCACAAGGATTCTGATAGAGTATTTAATGCTCGTTCGAATGAGCTATTGTTAAACTAAATTTGATTAGAATTCGTGATGCCACAATACTTTGAAGTCTATGAGTGCAAAATAATATCCGATATTTTTCATATTTGGCATTGCTTCTTTTGAATAACTAATAGTTAAATGAAAGGCACAAGGATTCTGATAGAGTATTTAATGCTCGTTCGAATGAGCTATTGTTAAACTAAATTTGATTTGAATTCGTGATGCCACAATACTTTGAAGTCTATGAGTGCAAAATAATATCCGATATTTTTCATATTTGGCATTGCTTCTTTTGAAATACTAATAGTTAAATGAAAGGCACAAGGATTCTGCTAGAGTATTTAATGCTCGTTCGAATGAGCTATTGTTAAACTAAATTTGATTTGAATTCGTGATGCCACAATACTTTGAAGTCTATGAGTGCAAAATAATATCCGATATTTTTCATATTTGGCATTGTTTCTTTTGAATAACTAATAGTTAAATGAAAGGCACAAGGATTCTGATAGAGTATTTAATGCTCGTTCGAATGAGCTATTGTTAAACTAAATTTGATTTGAATTCGTGATGCCACAATACTTTGAAATCTATGAGTGCAAAATAATATCCGATATTTTTCATATTTGGCATTGCTTCTTTTGAATAACTAATAGTTAAATGAAAGGCACAAAGATTCTGATAGAGTATTTAATGCTCGTTCGAATGAGCTATTGTTAAACTAAATTTGATTTGAATTCGTGATGCCACAATACTTTGAAGTCTATGAGTGCAAAATAATATCCGATATTTTTCATATTTGGCATTGCTTCTTTTGAATAACTAATAGTTAAATGAAAGGCACAAGGATTCTGATAAAGTATTTAATGCTCGTTCGAATGAGCTATTGTTAAACTAAATTTGATTTGAATTCGTGATGCCACAATACTTTGAAGTCTATGAGTCCAAAATAATATCCGATATTTTTCATATTTGGCATTGCTTCTTTTGAATAACTAATAGTTAAATGAAAGGCACAAGGATTCTGATAGAGTATTTAATGCTCGTTCGAATGAGCTATTGTTAAACTAAATTTGATTTGAATTCGTGATGCCACAATACTTTGAAGTCTATGAGTCCAAAATAATATCCGATATTTTTCATATTTGGCATTGCTTCTTTTGAATAACTAATAGTTAAATGAAAGGCACAAGGATTCTGATAGTGTATTTAATGCTCGTTCGAATGAGCTATTGTTAAACTAAATTTGATTTGAATTCGTGATGCCACAATACTTTGAAGTCTATGAGTGCAAAATAATATCCGATATTTTTCATTATTGGCATTGCTTCTTTTGAATAACTAATAGTTAAATGAAAGGCACAAGGATTCTGATAGAGTATTTAATGCTCGTTCGAATGAGCTATTGTTAAACTAAATTTGATTTGAATTCGTGATGCCAGAATACTTTGAAGTCTATGAGTGCAAAATAATATCTGATATTTTTTATATTTGGCATTGCTTCTTTTGAATAACTAATAGTTTAATGAAAGGCACAAGGATTCTGATAGAGTATTTAATGCTCGTTCGAATGAGCTATTGTTAAACTAAATTTGATTTGAATTCGTGATGCCAGAATACTTTGAAGTCTATGAGTGCAAAATAATATCTGATATTTTTTATATTTGGCATTGCTTCTTTTGAATAACTAATAGTTTAATGAAAGGCACAAGGATTCTGATAGAGTATTTAATGCTCGTTCGAATGAGCTATTGTTAAACTAAATTTGATTTGAATTCGTGATGCCACAATACTTTGAAGTCTATGAGTCCAAAATAATATCCGATATTTTCATATTTGGCATTGCTTCTTTTGAATAACTAATAGTTAAATGAAAGGCACAAGGATTCTGATAGAGTATTTAATGCTCGTTCGAATGAGCTATTGTTAAACTAAATTTGATTAGAATTCGTGATGCCACAATACTTTGAAGTCTATGAGTGCAAAATAATATCCGATATTTTTCATATTTGGCATTGCTTCTTTTGAATAACTAATAGTTAAATGAAAGGCACAAGGATTCTGATAGAGTATTTAATGCTCGTTCGAATGAGCTATTGTTAAACTAAATTTGATTTGAATTCGTGATGCCACAATACTTTGAAGTCTATGAGTGCAAAATAATATCCGATATTTTTCATATTTGGCATTGCTTCTTTTGAAATACTAATAGTTAAATGAAAGGCACAAGGATTCTGCTAGAGTATTTAATGCTCGTTCGAATGAGCTATTGTTAAACTAAATTTGATTTGAATTCGTGATGCCACAATACTTTGAAGTCTATGAGTCCAAAATAATATCCGATATTTTTCATATTTAACATTGCTTCTTTTGAATAACTAATAGTTAAATGAAAGGCACAAGGATTCTGATAGAGTATTTAATGCTCGTTCGAATGAGCTATTGTTAAACTAAATTTGATTTGAATTCGTGATGCCACAATACTTTGAAGTATATGAGTCCAAAATAATATCCGATATTTTTCATATTTAACATTGCTTCTTTTGAATAACTAATAGTTAAATGAAAGGCACAAGGATTCTGATAGAGTATTTAATGCTCGTTCGAATGAGCTATTGTTAAACTAAATTTGATTTGAATTCGTGATGCCACAATACTTTGAAGTCTATGAGTCCAAAATAATATCCGATATTTTTCATATTTAACATTGCTTCTTTTGAATAACTAATAGTTAAATGAAAGGCACAAGGATTCTGATAGAGTATTTAATGCTCGTTCGAATGAGCTATTGATAAACTAAATTTGATTTGAATTCGTGATGCTACAATACTTTAAAGTCTATGAGTGCAAAATAATATCCGATATTTTTCATATTTGGCATTGTTTCTTTTGAATAACTAATAGTTAAATGAAAGGCACAAGGATTCTGATAGAGTATTTAATGCTCGTTCGAATGAGCTATTGTTAAACTAAATTTGATTTGAATTCGTGATGCCACAATACTTTGAAGTCTATGAGTGCAAAATAATATCCGATATTTTTCATATTTGGCATTGTTTCTTTTGAATAACTAATAGTTAAATGAAAGGCACAAGGATTCTGAAGAGTATTAAATGCTCGTTCGAATGAGCTATTGTTAAACTAAATTTGATTTGAATTCGTGATGCCACAATACTTTGAAGTCTATGAGTGCAAAATAATATCCGATATTTTTCATATTTGGCATTGCTTCTTTTGAATAACTAATAGTTAAATGAAAGGCACAAGGATTCTGATAGAGTATTTAATGCTCGTTCGAATGAGCTATTGTTAAACTAAATTTGATTTGAATTCGTGATGCCACAATACTTTGAAGTCTATGAGTGCAAAATAATATCCGATATTTTTCATATTTGGCATTGCTTCTATTGAATAACTAATAGTTAAATGAAAGGCACAAGGATTCTGATAGAGTATTTAATGCTCGTTCGAATGAGCTATTGTTAAACTAAATTTGATTTGAATTCGTGATGCCACAATACTTTGAAGTCTATGAGTGCAAAATAATATCCGATATTTTTCATATTTGGCATTGCTTCTTTTGAAATACTAATAGTTAAATGAAAGGCACAAGGATTCTGCTAGAGTATTTAATGCTCGTCCGAATGAGCTATTGTTAAACTAAATTTGATTTGAATTCGTGATGCCACAATACTTTGAAGTCTATGAGTGCAAAATAATATCCGATATTTTTCATATTTGGCATTGTTTCTTTTGAATAACTAATAGTTAAATGAAAGGCACAAGGATTCTGATAGAGTATTTAATGCTCGTTCGAATGAGCTATTGTTAAACTAAATTTGATTTGAATTCGTGATGCCACAATACTTTGAAGTCTATGAGTGCAAAATAATATCCGATATTTTTCATATTTTGCATTGCTTCTTTTGAAATACTAATAGTTAAATGAAAGGCACAAGGATTCTGATAGAGTATTTAATGCTCGTTCGAATGAGCTATTGTTAAACTAAATTTGATTTGAATTCGTGATGCCACAATACTTTGAAATCTATGAGTGCAAAATAATATCCGATATTTTTCATATTTGGCATTGCTTCTTTTGAATAACTAATAGTTAAATGAAAGGCACAAGGATTCTGATAGAGTATTTAATGCTCGTTCGAATGAGCTATTGTTAAACTAAATTTGATTTGAATTCGTGATGCCACAATACTTTGAAGTCTATGAGTGCAAAATAATATCCGATATTTTTCATATTTGGCATTGCTTCTTTTGAATAACTAATAGTTAAATGAAAGGCACAAGGATTCTGATAAAGTATTTAATGCTCGTTCGAATGAGCTATTGTTAAACTAAATTTGATTTGAATTCGTGATGCCACAATACTTTGAAGTCTATGAGTGCAAAATAATATCCGATATTTTTCATATTTGGCATTGCTTCTTTTGAATAACTAATAGTTAAATGAAAGGCACAAGGATTCTGATAAAGTATTTAATGCTCGTTCGAATGAGCTATTGTTAAACTAAATTTGATTTGAATTCGTGATGCCACAATACTTTGAAGTCTATGAGTCCAAAATAATATCCGATATTTTTCATATTTGGCATTGCTTCTTTTGAATAACTAATAGTTAAATGAAAGGCACAAGGATTCTGATAGAGTATTTAATGCTCGTTCGAATGAGCTATTGTTAAACTAAATTTGATTTGAATTCGTGATGCCACAATACTTTGAAGTCTATGAGTGCAAAATAATATCCGATATTTTTCATATTTGGCATTGCTTCTTTTGAATAACTAATAGTTAAATGAAAGGCACAAGGATTCTGATAAAGTATTTAATGCTCGTTCGAATGAGCTATTGTTAAACTAAATTTGATTTGAATTCGTGATGCCACAATACTTTGAAGTCTATGAGTCCAAAATAATATCCGATATTTTTCATATTTGGCATTGCTTCTTTTGAATAACTAATAGTTAAATGAAAGGCACAAGGATTCTGATAGAGTATTTAATGCTCGTTCGAATGAGCTATTGTTAAACTAAATTTGATTTGAATTCGTGATGCCACAATACTTTGAAGTCTATGAGTCCAAAATAATATCCGATATTTTTCATATTTGGCATTGCTTCTTTTGAATAACTAATAGTTAAATGAAAGGCACAAGGATTCTGATAGTGTATTTAATGCTCGTTCGAATGAGCTATTGTTAAACTAAATTTGATTTGAATTCGTGATGCCACAATACTTTGAAGTCTATGAGTGCAAAATAATATCCGATATTTTTCATATTTGGCATTGCTTCTTTTGAATAACTAATAGTTAAATGAAAGGCACAAGGATTCTGATAGAGTATTTAATGCTCGTTCGAATGAGCTATTGATAAACTAAATTTGATTTGAATTCGTGATGCTACAATACTTTGAAGTCTATGAGTGCAAAATAATATCCGATATTTTTCATATTTGGCATTGTTTCTTTTGAATAACTAATAGTTAAATGAAAGGCACAAGGATTCTGATAGAGTATTTAATGCTCGTTCGAATGAGCTATTGTTAAACTAAATTTGATTTGAATTCGTGATGCCACAATACTTTGAAGTCTATGAGTGCAAAATAATATCCGATATTTTTCATATTTGGCATTGCTTCTTTTGAATAACTAATAGTTAAATGAAAGGCACAAGGATTCTGATAGAGTATTTAATGCTCGTTCGAATGAGCTATTGTTAAACTAAATTTGATTTGAATTCGTGATGCCACAATACTTTGAAGTCTATGAGTGCAAAATAATATCCGATATTTTTCATATTTGGCATTGCTTCTTTTGAATAACTAATAGTTAAATGAAAGGCACAAGGATTCTGATAGAGTATTTAATGCTCGTTCGAATGAGCTATTGTTAAACTAAATTTGATTTGAATTCGTGATGCCACAATACTTTGAAGTCTATGAGTGCAAAATAATATCCGATATTTTTCATATTTGGCATTGCTTCTTTTGAATAACTAATAGTTAAATGAAAGGCACAAGGATTCTGATAGAGTATTTAATGCTCGTCCGAATGAGCTATTGTTAAACTAAATTTGATTTGAATTCGTGATGCCACAATACTTTGAAGTCTATGAGTGCAAAATAATATCCGATATTTTTCATATTTGGCATTGTTTCTTTTGAATAACTAATAGTTAAATGAAAGGCACAAGGATTCTGATAGAGTATTTAATGCTCGTTCGAATGAGCTATTGTTAAACTAAATTTGATTTGAATTCGTGATGCCACAATACTTTGAAATCTATGAGTGCAAAATAATATCCGATATTTTTCATATTTGGCATTGCTTCTTTTGAATAACTAATAGTTAAATGAAAGGCACAAGGATTCTGATAGAGTATTTAATGCTCGTTCGAATGAGCTATTGTTAAACTAAATTTGATTTGAATTCGTGATGCCACAATACTTTGAAGTCTATGAGTGCCAAATAATATCCGATATTTTTCATATTTGGCATTGCTTCTTTTGAATAACTAATAGTTAAATGAAAGGCACAAGGATTCTGATAGAGTATTTAATGCTCGTTCGAATGAGCTATTGTTAAACTAAATTTGATTTGAATTCGTGATGCCACAATACTTTGAAGTCTATGAGTCCAAAATAATATCCGATATTTTTCATATTTGGCATTGCTTCTTTTGAATAACTAATAGTTAAATGAAAGGCACAAGGATTCTGATAGAGTATTTAATGCTCGTTCGAATGAGCTATTGTTAAACTAAATTTGATTTGAATTCGTGATGCCACAATACTTTGAAGTCTATGAGTCCAAAATAATATCCGATATTTTTCATATTTGGCATTGCTTCTTTTGAATAACTAATAGTTAAATGAAAGGCACAAGGATTCTGATAGAGTATTTAATGCTCGTTCGAATGAGCTATTGTTAAACTAAATTTGATTTGAATTCGTGATGCCACAATACTTTGAAGTCTATGAGTCCAAAATAATATCCGATATTTTTCATATTTGGCATTGCTTCTTTTGAATAACTAATAGTTAAATGAAAGGCACAAGGATTCTGATAGAGTATTTAATGCTCGTTCGAATGAGCTATTGTTAAACTAAATTTGATTTGAATTCGTGATGCCACAATACTTTGAAGTCTATGAGTGCAAAATAATATCCGATATTTTTCATATTTGGCATTGCTTCTTTTGAATAACTAATAGTTAAATGAAAGGCACAAGGATTCTGATAGAGTATTTAATGCTCGTTCGAATGAGCTATTGTTAAACTAAATTTGATTTGAATTCGTGATGCCACAATACTTTGAAGTCTATGAGTCCAAAATAATATCCGATATTTTTCATATTTGGCATTGCTTCTTTTGAATAACTAATAGTTAAATGAAAGGCACAAGGATTCTGATAGAGTATTTAATGCTCGTTCGAATGAGCTATTGTTAAACTAAATTTGATTTGAATTCGTGATGCCACAATACTTTGAAGTCTATGAGTCCAAAATAATATCCGATATTTTTCATATTTGGCATTGCTTCTTTTGAATAACTAATAGTTAAATGAAAGGCACAAGGATTCTGATAGAGTATTTAATGCTCGTTCGAATGAGCTATTGTTAAACTAAATTTGATTTGAATTCGTGATGCCACAATACTTTGAAGTCTATGAGTGCAAAATAATATCCGATATTTTTCATATTTGGCATTGCTTCTTTTGAATAACTAATAGTTAAATGAAAGGCACAAGGATTCTGATAGAGTATTAGATGCTCGTTCGAATGAGCTATTGTTAAACTAAATTTGATTTGAATTCGTGATGCCACAATACTTTGAAGTCTATGAGTGCAAAATAATATCCGATATTTTTCATATTTGGCATTGCTTCTTTTGAATAACTAATAGTTAAATGAAAGGCACAAGGATTCTGATAGAGTATTTAATGCTCGTTCGAATGAGCTATTGTTAAACTAAATTTGATTTGAATTCGTGATGCCACAATACTTTGAAGTCTATGAGTGCAAAATAATATCCGATATTTTTCATATTTGGCATTGCTTCTTTTGAATAACTAATAGTTAAATGAAAGGCACAAGGATTCTGATAGAGTATTTAATGCTCGTTCGAATGAGCTATTGTTAAACTAAATTTGATTTGAATTCGTGATGCCACAATACTTTGAAGTCTATGAGTGCAAAATAATATCCGATATTTTTCATATTTGGCATTGCTTCTTTTGAATAACTAATAGTTAAATGAAAGGCACAAGGATTCTGATAGAGTATTTAATGCTCGTTCGAATGAGCTATTGTTAAACTAAATTTGATTTGAATTCGTGATGCCACAATACTTTGAAGTCTATGAGTGCAAAATAATATCCGATATTTTTCATATTTGGCATTGCTTCTTTTGAATAACTAATAGTTAAATGAAAGGCACAAGGATTCTGATAGAGTATTTAATGCTCGTTCGAATGAGCTATTGTTAAACTAAATTTGATTTGAATTCGTGATGCCACAATACTTTGAAGTCTATGAGTGCAAAATAATATCCGATATTTTTCATATTTGGCATTGCTTCTTTTGAATAACTAATAGTTAAATGAAAGGCACAAGGATTCTGATAGAGTATTTAATGCTCGTTCGAATGAGCTATTGTTAAACTAAATTTGATTTGAATTCGTGATGCCACAATACTTTGAAGTCTATGAGTGCAAAATAATATCCGATATTTTTCATATTTGGCATTGCTTCTTTTGAATAACTAATAGTTAAATGAAAGGCACAAGGATTCTGATAGAGTATTTAATGCTCGTTCGAATGAGCTATTGTTAAACTAAATTTGATTTGAATTCGTGATGCCACAATACTTTGAAGTCTATGAGTCCAAAATAATATCCGATATTTTTCATATTTGGCATTGCTTCTTTTGAATAACTAATAGTTAAATGAAAGGCACAAGGATTCTGATAGAGTATTTAATGCTCGTTCGAATGAGCTATTGTTAAACTAAATTTGATTTGAATTCGTGATGCCACAATACTTTGAAGTCTATGAGTCCAAAATAATATCCGATATTTTTCATATTTGGCATTGCTTCTTTTGAATAACTAATAGTTAAATGAAAGGCACAAGGATTCTGATAGAGTATTTAATGCTCGTTCGAATGAGCTATTGTTAAACTAAATTTGATTTGAATTCGTGATGCCACAATACTTTGAAGTCTATGAGTCCAAAATAATATCCGATATTTTTCATATTTGGCATTGCTTCTTTTGAATAACTAATAGTTAAATGAAAGGCACAAGGATTCTGATAGAGTATTTAATGCTCGTTCGAATGAGCTATTGTTAAACTAAATTTGATTTGAATTCGTGATGCCACAATACTTTGAAGTCTATGAGTCCAAAATAATATCCGATATTTTTCATATTTGGCATTGCTTCTTTTGAATAACTAATAGTTAAATGAAAGGCACAAGGATTCTGATAGAGTATTTAATGCTCGTTCGAATGAGCTATTGTTAAACTAAATTTGATTTGAATTCGTGATGCCACAATACTTTGAAGTCTATGAGTCCAAAATAATATCCGATATTTTTCATATTTGGCATTGCTTCTTTTGAATAACTAATAGTTAAATGAAAGGCACAAGGATTCTGATAGAGTATTTAATGCTCGTTCGAATGAGCTATTGTTAAACTAAATTTGATTTGAATTCGTGATGCCACAATACTTTGAAGTCTATGAGTCCAAAATAATATCCGATATTTTTCATATTTGGCATTGCTTCTTTTGAATAACTAATAGTTAAATGAAAGGCACAAGGATTCTGATAGAGTATTTAATGCTCGTTCGAATGAGCTATTGTTAAACTAAATTTGATTTGAATTCGTGATGCCACAATACTTTGAAGTCTATGAGTCCAAAATAATATCCGATATTTTTCATATTTGGCATTGCTTCTTTTGAATAACTAATAGTTAAATGAAAGGCACAAGGATTCTGATAGAGTATTTAATGCTCGTTCGAATGAGCTATTGTTAAACTAAATTTGATTTGAATTCGTGATGCCACAATACTTTGAAGTCTATGAGTCCAAAATAATATCCGATATTTTTCATATTTGGCATTGCTTCTTTTGAATAACTAATAGTTAAATGAAAGGCACAAGGATTCTGATAGAGTATTTAATGCTCGTTCGAATGAGCTATTGTTAAACTAAATTTGATTTGAATTCGTGATGCCACAATACTTTGAAGTCTATGAGTCCAAAATAATATCCGATATTTTTCATATTTGGCATTGCTTCTTTTGAATAACTAATAGTTAAATGAAAGGCACAAGGATTCTGATAGAGTATTTAATGCTCGTTCGAATGAGCTATTGTTAAACTAAATTTGATTTGAATTCGTGATGCCACAATACTTTGAAGTCTATGAGTCCAAAATAATATCCGATATTTTTCATATTTGGCATTGCTTCTTTTGAATAACTAATAGTTAAATGAAAGGCACAAGGATTCTGATAGAGTATTTAATGCTCGTTCGAATGAGCTATTGTTAAACTAAATTTGATTTGAATTCGTGATGCCACAATACTTTGAAGTCTATGAGTCCAAAATAATATCCGATATTTTTCATATTTGGCATTGCTTCTTTTGAATAACTAATAGTTAAATGAAAGGCACAAGGATTCTGATAGAGTATTTAATGCTCGTTCGAATGAGCTATTGTTAAACTAAATTTGATTTGAATTCGTGATGCCACAATACTTTGAAGTCTATGAGTCCAAAATAATATCCGATATTTTTCATATTTGGCATTGCTTCTTTTGAATAACTAATAGTTAAATGAAAGGCACAAGGATTCTGATAGAGTATTTAATGCTCGTTCGAATGAGCTATTGTTAAACTAAATTTGATTTGAATTCGTGATGCCACAATACTTTGAAGTCTATGAGTCCAAAATAATATCCGATATTTTTCATATTTGGCATTGCTTCTTTTGAATAACTAATAGTTAAATGAAAGGCACAAGGATTCTGATAGAGTATTTAATGCTCGTTCGAATGAGCTATTGTTAAACTAAATTTGATTTGAATTCGTGATGCCACAATACTTTGAAGTCTATGAGTCCAAAATAATATCCGATATTTTTCATATTTGGCATTGCTTCTTTTGAATAACTAATAGTTAAATGAAAGGCACAAGGATTCTGATAGAGTATTTAATGCTCGTTCGAATGAGCTATTGTTAAACTAAATTTGATTTGAATTCGTGATGCCACAATACTTTGAAGTCTATGAGTCCAAAATAATATCCGATATTTTTCATATTTGGCATTGCTTCTTTTGAATAACTAATAGTTAAATGAAAGGCACAAGGATTCTGATAGAGTATTTAATGCTCGTTCGAATGAGCTATTGTTAAACTAAATTTGATTTGAATTCGTGATGCCACAATACTTTGAAGTCTATGAGTCCAAAATAATATCCGATATTTTTCATATTTGGCATTGCTTCTTTTGAATAACTAATAGTTAAATGAAAGGCACAAGGATTCTGATAGAGTATTTAATGCTCGTTCGAATGAGCTATTGTTAAACTAAATTTGATTTGAATTCGTGATGCCACAATACTTTGAAGTCTATGAGTCCAAAATAATATCCGATATTTTTCATATTTGGCATTGCTTCTTTTGAATAACTAATAGTTAAATGAAAGGCACAAGGATTCTGATAGAGTATTTAATGCTCGTTCGAATGAGCTATTGTTAAACTAAATTTGATTTGAATTCGTGATGCCACAATACTTTGAAGTCTATGAGTCCAAAATAATATCCGATATTTTTCATATTTGGCATTGCTTCTTTTGAATAACTAATAGTTAAATGAAAGGCACAAGGATTCTGATAGAGTATTTAATGCTCGTTCGAATGAGCTATTGTTAAACTAAATTTGATTTGAATTCGTGATGCCACAATACTTTGAAGTCTATGAGTCCAAAATAATATCCGATATTTTTCATATTTGGCATTGCTTCTTTTGAATAACTAATAGTTAAATGAAAGGCACAAGGATTCTGATAGAGTATTTAATGCTCGTTCGAATGAGCTATTGTTAAACTAAATTTGATTTGAATTCGTGATGCCACAATACTTTGAAATCTATGAGTCCAAAATAATATCCGATATTTTTCATATTTGGCATTGCTTCTTTTGAATAACTAATAGTTAAATGAAAGGCACAAGGATTCTGATAGAGTATTTAATGCTCGTTCGAATGAGCTATTGTTAAACTAAATTTGATTTGAATTCGTGATGCCACAATACTTTGAAGTCTATGAGTCCAAAATAATATCCGATATTTTTCATATTTGGCATTGCTTCTTTTGAATAACTAATAGTTAAATGAAAGGCACAAGGATTCTGATAGAGTATTTAATGCTCGTTCGAATGAGCTATTGTTAAACTAAATTTGATTTGAATTCGTGATGCCACAATACTTTGAAATCTATGAGTCCAAAATAATATCCGATATTTTTCATATTTGGCA
The DNA here is from genome assembly GCA_036172955.1 of Meloidogyne arenaria. Taxonomy (NCBI): domain Eukaryota; kingdom Metazoa; phylum Nematoda; class Chromadorea; order Rhabditida; family Meloidogynidae; genus Meloidogyne; species Meloidogyne arenaria. The sequence goes on along the minus strand of JARQAB010000077.1, from coordinate 8,723 downwards.
TTGCTTCTTTTGAATAACTAATAGTTAAATGAAAGGCACAAGGATTCTGATAGAGTATTTAATGCTCGTTCGAATGAGCTATTGTTAAACTAAATTTGATTTGAATTCGTGATGCCACAATACTTTGAAATCTATGAGTCCAAAATAATATCCGATATTTTTCATATTTGGCATTGCTTCTTTTGAATAACTAATAGTTAAATGAAAGGCACAAGGATTCTGATAGAGTATTTAATGCTCGTTCGAATGAGCTATTGTTAAACTAAATTTGATTTGAATTCGTGATGCCACAATACTTTGAAATCTATGAGTCCAAAATAATATCCGATATTTTTCATATTTGGCATTGCTTCTTTTGAATAACTAATAGTTAAATGAAAGGCACAAGGATTCTGATAGAGTATTTAATGCTCGTTCGAATGAGCTATTGTTAAACTAAATTTGATTTGAATTCGTGATGCCACAATACTTTGAAATCTATGAGTCCAAAATAATATCCGATATAGTTCATATTTGGCATTGCTTCTTTTGAATAACTAATAGTTAAATGAAAGGCACAAGGATTCTGATAGAGTATTTAATGCTCGTTCGAATGAGCTATTGTTAAACTAAATTTGATTTGAATTCGTGATGCCACAATACTTTGAAATCTATGAGTCCAAAATAATATCCGATATTTTTCATATTTGGCATTGCTTCTTTTGAATAACTAATAGTTAAATGAAAGGCACAAGGATTCTGATAGAGTATTTAATGCTCGTTCGAATGAGCTATTGTTAAACTAAATTTGATTTGAATTCGTGATGCCACAATACTTTGAAATCTATGAGTCCAAAATAATATCCGATATTTTTCATATTTGGCATTGCTTCTTTTGAATAACTAATAGTTAAATGAAAGGCACAAGGATTCTGATAGAGTATTTAATGCTCGTTCGAATGAGCTATTGTTAAACTAAATTTGATTTGAATTCGTGATGCCACAATACTTTGAAATCTATGAGTCCAAAATAATATCCGATATTTTTCATATTTGGCATTGCTTCTTTTGAATAACTAATAGTTAAATGAAAGGCACAAGGATTCTGATAGAGTATTTAATGCTCGTTCGAATGAGCTATTGTTAAACTAAATTTGATTTGAATTCGTGATGCCACAATACTTTGAAATCTATGAGTCCAAAATAATATCCGATATTTTTCATATTTGGCATTGCTTCTTTTGAATAACTAATAGTTAAATGAAAGGCACAAGGATTCTGATAGAGTATTTAATGCTCGTTCGAATGAGCTATTGTTAAACTAAATTTGATTTGAATTCGTGATGCCACAATACTTTGAAATCTATGAGTCCAAAATAATATCCGATATTTTTCATATTTGGCATTGCTTCTTTTGAATAACTAATAGTTAAATGAAAGGCACAAGGATTCTGATAGAGTATTTAATGCTCGTTCGAATGAGCTATTGTTAAACTAAATTTGATTTGAATTCGTGATGCCACAATACTTTGAAATCTATGAGTCCAAAATAATATCCGATATTTTTCATATTTGGCATTGCTTCTTTTGAATAACTAATAGTTAAATGAAAGGCACAAGGATTCTGATAGAGTATTTAATGCTCGTTCGAATGAGCTATTGTTAAACTAAATTTGATTTGAATTCGTGATGCCACAATACTTTGAAATCTATGAGTCCAAAATAATATCCGATATTTTTCATATTTGGCATTGCTTCTTTTGAATAACTAATAGTTAAATGAAAGGCACAAGGATTCTGATAGAGTATTTAATGCTCGTTCGAATGAGCTATTGTTAAACTAAATTTGATTTGAATTCGTGATGCCACAATACTTTGAAATCTATGAGTCCAAAATAATATCCGATATTTTTCATATTTGGCATTGCTTCTTTTGAATAACTAATAGTTAAATGAAAGGCACAAGGATTCTGATAGAGTATTTAATGCTCGTTCGAATGAGCTATTGTTAAACTAAATTTGATTTGAATTCGTGATGCCACAATACTTTGAAATCTATGAGTCCAAAATAATATCCGATATTTTTCATATTTGGCATTGCTTCTTTTGAATAACTAATAGTTAAATGAAAGGCACAAGGATTCTGATAGAGTATTTAATGCTCGTTCGAATGAGCTATTGTTAAACTAAATTTGATTTGAATTCGTGATGCCACAATACTTTGAAATCTATGAGTCCAAAATAATATCCGATATTTTTCATATTTGGCATTGCTTCTTTTGAATAACTAATAGTTAAATGAAAGGCACAAGGATTCTGATAGAGTATTTAATGCTCGTTCGAATGAGCTATTGTTAAACTAAATTTGATTTGAATTCGTGATGCCACAATACTTTGAAATCTATGAGTCCAAAATAATATCCGATATTTTTCATATTTGGCATTGCTTCTTTTGAATAACTAATAGTTAAATGAAAGGCACAAGGATTCTGATAGAGTATTTAATGCTCGTTCGAATGAGCTATTGTTAAACTAAATTTGATTTGAATTCGTGATGCCACAATACTTTGAAATCTATGAGTCCAAAATAATATCCGATATTTTTCATATTTGGCATTGCTTCTTTTGAATAACTAATAGTTAAATGAAAGGCACAAGGATTCTGATAGAGTATTTAATGCTCGTTCGAATGAGCTATTGTTAAACTAAATTTGATTTGAATTCGTGATGCCACAATACTTTGAAATCTATGAGTCCAAAATAATATCCGATATTTTTCATATTTGGCATTGCTTCTTTTGAATAACTAATAGTTAAATGAAAGGCACAAGGATTCTGATAGAGTATTTAATGCTCGTTCGAATGAGCTATTGTTAAACTAAATTTGATTTGAATTCGTGATGCCACAATACTTTGAAATCTATGAGTCCAAAATAATATCCGATATTTTTCATATTTGGCATTGCTTCTTTTGAATAACTAATAGTTAAATGAAAGGCACAAGGATTCTGATAGAGTATTTAATGCTCGTTCGAATGAGCTATTGTTAAACTAAATTTGATTTGAATTCGTGATGCCACAATACTTTGAAATCTATGAGTCCAAAATAATATCCGATATTTTTCATATTTGGCATTGCTTCTTTTGAATAACTAATAGTTAAATGAAAGGCACAAGGATTCTGATAGAGTATTTAATGCTCGTTCGAATGAGCTATTGTTAAACTAAATTTGATTTGAATTCGTGATGCCACAATACTTTGAAATCTATGAGTCCAAAATAATATCCGATATTTTTCATATTTGGCATTGCTTCTTTTGAATAACTAATAGTTAAATGAAAGGCACAAGGATTCTGATAGAGTATTTAATGCTCGTTCGAATGAGCTATTGTTAAACTAAATTTGATTTGAATTCGTGATGCCACAATACTTTGAAATCTATGAGTCCAAAATAATATCCGATATTTTTCATATTTGGCATTGCTTCTTTTGAATAACTAATAGTTAAATGAAAGGCACAAGGATTCTGATAGAGTATTTAATGCTCGTTCGAATGAGCTATTGTTAAACTAAATTTGATTTGAATTCGTGATGCCACAATACTTTGAAATCTATGAGTCCAAAATAATATCCGATATTTTTCATATTTGGCATTGCTTCTTTTGAATAACTAATAGTTAAATGAAAGGCACAAGGATTCTGATAGAGTATTTAATGCTCGTTCGAATGAGCTATTGTTAAACTAAATTTGATTTGAATTCGTGATGCCACAATACTTTGAAATCTATGAGTCCAAAATAATATCCGATATTTTTCATATTTGGCATTGCTTCTTTTGAATAACTAATAGTTAAATGAAAGGCACAAGGATTCTGATAGAGTATTTAATGCTCGTTCGAATGAGCTATTGTTAAACTAAATTTGATTTGAATTCGTGATGCCACAATACTTTGAAATCTATGAGTCCAAAATAATATCCGATATTTTTCATATTTGGCATTGCTTCTTTTGAATAACTAATAGTTAAATGAAAGGCACAAGGATTCTGATAGAGTATTTAATGCTCGTTCGAATGAGCTATTGTTAAACTAAATTTGATTTGAATTCGTGATGCCACAATACTTTGAAATCTATGAGTCCAAAATAATATCCGATATTTTTCATATTTGGCATTGCTTCTTTTGAATAACTAATAGTTAAATGAAAGGCACAAGGATTCTGATAGAGTATTTAATGCTCGTTCGAATGAGCTATTGTTAAACTAAATTTGATTTGAATTCGTGATGCCACAATACTTTGAAATCTATGAGTCCAAAATAATATCCGATATTTTTCATATTTGGCATTGCTTCTTTTGAATAACTAATAGTTAAATGAAAGGCACAAGGATTCTGATAGAGTATTTAATGCTCGTTCGAATGAGCTATTGTTAAACTAAATTTGATTTGAATTCGTGATGCCACAATACTTTGAAATCTATGAGTCCAAAATAATATCCGATATTTTTCATATTTGGCATTGCTTCTTTTGAATAACTAATAGTTAAATGAAAGGCACAAGGATTCTGATAGAGTATTTAATGCTCGTTCGAATGAGCTATTGTTAAACTAAATTTGATTTGAATTCGTGATGCCACAATACTTTGAAATCTATGAGTCCAAAATAATATCCGATATTTTTCATATTTGGCATTGCTTCTTTTGAATAACTAATAGTTAAATGAAAGGCACAAGGATTCTGATAGAGTATTTAATGCTCGTTCGAATGAGCTATTGTTAAACTAAATTTGATTTGAATTCGTGATGCCACAATACTTTGAAATCTATGAGTCCAAAATAATATCCGATATTTTTCATATTTGGCATTGCTTCTTTTGAATAACTAATAGTTAAATGAAAGGCACAAGGATTCTGATAGAGTATTTAATGCTCGTTCGAATGAGCTATTGTTAAACTAAATTTGATTTGAATTCGTGATGCCACAATACTTTGAAATCTATGAGTCCAAAATAATATCCGATATTTTTCATATTTGGCATTGCTTCTTTTGAATAACTAATAGTTAAATGAAAGGCACAAGGATTCTGATAGAGTATTTAATGCTCGTTCGAATGAGCTATTGTTAAACTAAATTTGATTTGAATTCGTGATGCCACAATACTTTGAAATCTATGAGTCCAAAATAATATCCGATATTTTTCATATTTGGCATTGCTTCTTTTGAATAACTAATAGTTAAATGAAAGGCACAAGGATTCTGATAGAGTATTTAATGCTCGTTCGAATGAGCTATTGTTAAACTAAATTTGATTTGAATTCGTGATGCCACAATACTTTGAAATCTATGAGTCCAAAATAATATCCGATATTTTTCATATTTGGCATTGCTTCTTTTGAATAACTAATAGTTAAATGAAAGGCACAAGGATTCTGATAGAGTATTTAATGCTCGTTCGAATGAGCTATTGTTAAACTAAATTTGATTTGAATTCGTGATGCCACAATACTTTGAAATCTATGAGTCCAAAATAATATCCGATATTTTTCATATTTGGCATTGCTTCTTTTGAATAACTAATAGTTAAATGAAAGGCACAAGGATTCTGATAGAGTATTTAATGCTCGTTCGAATGAGCTATTGTTAAACTAAATTTGATTTGAATTCGTGATGCCACAATACTTTGAAATCTATGAGTCCAAAATAATATCCGATATTTTTCATATTTGGCATTGCTTCTTTTGAATAACTAATAGTTAAATGAAAGGCACAAGGATTCTGATAGAGTATTTAATGCTCGTTCGAATGAGCTATTGTTAAACTAAATTTGATTTGAATTCGTGATGCCACAATACTTTGAAATCTATGAGTCCAAAATAATATCCGATATTTTTCATATTTGGCATTGCTTCTTTTGAATAACTAATAGTTAAATGAAAGGCACAAGGATTCTGATAGAGTATTTAATGCTCGTTCGAATGAGCTATTGTTAAACTAAATTTGATTTGAATTCGTGATGCCACAATACTTTGAAATCTATGAGTCCAAAATAATATCCGATATTTTTCATATTTGGCATTGCTTCTTTTGAATAACTAATAGTTAAATGAAAGGCACAAGGATTCTGATAGAGTATTTAATGCTCGTTCGAATGAGCTATTGTTAAACTAAATTTGATTTGAATTCGTGATGCCACAATACTTTGAAATCTATGAGTCCAAAATAATATCCGATATTTTTCATATTTGGCATTGCTTCTTTTGAATAACTAATAGTTAAATGAAAGGCACAAGGATTCTGATAGAGTATTTAATGCTCGTTCGAATGAGCTATTGTTAAACTAAATTTGATTTGAATTCGTGATGCCACAATACTTTGAAATCTATGAGTCCAAAATAATATCCGATATTTTTCATATTTGGCATTGCTTCTTTTGAATAACTAATAGTTAAATGAAAGGCACAAGGATTCTGATAGAGTATTTAATGCTCGTTCGAATGAGCTATTGTTAAACTAAATTTGATTTGAATTCGTGATGCCACAATACTTTGAAATCTATGAGTCCAAAATAATATCCGATATATATCATATTTGGCATTGCTTCTTTTGAATAACTAATAGTTAAATGAAAGGCACAAGGATTCTGATAGAGTATTTAATGCTCGTTCGAATGAGCTATTGTTAAACTAAATTTGATTTGAATTCGTGATGCCACAATACTTTGAAATCTATGAGTCCAAAATAATATCCGATATTTTTCATATTTGGCATTGCTTCTTTTGAATAACTAATAGTTAAATGAAAGGCACAAGGATTCTGATAGAGTATTTAATGCTCGTTCGAATGAGCTATTGTTAAACTAAATTTGATTTGAATTCGTGATGCCACAATACTTTGAAATCTATGAGTCCAAAATAATATCCGATATTTTTCTTTTTTGGCTTTGCTTCTTTTGAATAACTAATAGTTAAATGAAAGGCACAAGGATTCTGATAGAGTATTTAATGCTCGTTCGAATGAGCTATAGTTAAACTAAATTTGATTTGAATTCGTGATGCCACAATCCTTTGAATCTATGAGTCCAAAATAATATCCGATATTTTTCATATTTGGCATTGCTTCTTTTGAATAACTAATAGTTAAATGAAAGGCACAAGGATTCTGATAGAGTATTTAATGCTCGTTCGAATGAGCTATTGTTAAACTAAATTTGATTTGAATTCGTGATGCCACAATACTTTGAAATCTATGAGTCCAAAATAATATCCGATATTTTTCATATTTGGCATTGCTTCTTTTGAATAACTAATAGTTAAATGAAAGGCACAAGGATTCTGATAGAGTATTTAATGCTCGTTCGAATGAGCTATTGTTAAACTAAATTTGATTTGAATTCGTGATGCCACAATACTTTGAAATCTATGAGTCCAAAATAATATCCGATATTTTTCATATTTGGCATTGCTTCTTTTGAATAACTAATAGTTAAATGAAAGGCACAAGGATTCTGATAGAGTATTTAATGCTCGTTCGAATGAGCTATTGTTAAACTAAATTTGATTTGAATTCGTGATGCCACAATACTTTGAAATCTATGAGTCCAAAATAATATCCGATATTTTTCATATTTGGCATTGCTTCTTTTGAATAACTAATAGTTAAATGAAAGGCACAAGGATTCTGATAGAGTATTTAATGCTCGTTCGAATGAGCTATTGTTAAACTAAATTTGATTTGAATTCGTGATGCCACAATACTTTGAAATCTATGAGTCCAAATTTATATCCGATATTTTTCATATTTGGCATTGCTTCTTTTGAATAACTAATAGTTAAATGAAAGGCACAAGGATTCTGATAGAGTATTTAATGCTCGTTCGAATGAGCTATTGTTAAACTAAATTTGATTTGAATTCGTGATGCCACAATACTTTGAAATCTATGAGTCCAAAATAATATCCGATATTTTTCATATTTGGCATTGCTTCTTTTGAATAACTAATAGTTAAATGAAAGGCACAAGGATTCTGATAGAGTATTTAATGCTCGTTCGAATGAGCTATAGTTAACTAAATTTGATTTGAATTCGTGATGCCACAATACTTTGTAATCTATGAGTCCAAAATAATATCCGATATTTTTCATATTTGGCATTGCTTCTTTTGAATAACTAATAGTTAAATGAAAGGCACAAGGATTCTGATAGAGTATTTAATGCTCGTTCGAATGAGCTATTGTTAAACTAAATTTGATTTGAATTCGTGATGCCACAATACTTTGAAATCTATGAGTCCAAAATAATATCCGATATTTTTCATATTTGGCATTGCTTCTTTTGAATAACTAATAGTTAAATGAAAGGCACAAGGATTCTGATAGAGTATTTAATGCTCGTTCGAATGAGCTATTGTTAAACTAAATTTGATTTGAATTCGTGATGCCACAATACTTTGAAATCTATGAGTCCAAAATAATATCCGATATTTTTCATATTTGGCATTGCTTCTTTTGAATAACTAATAGTTAAATGAAAGGCACAAGGATTCTGATAGAGTATTTAATGCTCGTTCGAATGAGCTATTGTTAAACTAAATTTGATTTGAATTCGTGATGCCACAATACTTTGAAATCTATGAGTCCAAAATAATATCCGATATTTTTCATATTTGGCATTGCTTCTTTTGAATAACTAATAGTTAAATGAAAGGCACAAGGATTCTGATAGAGTATTTAATGCTCGTTCGATT